>OX344723.1:80792481-81392481 GCA_947034835.1 Ballota nigra
ATGACGCATGAGGAGAAAGTTGAAAGGTAGGCCATTGTTTTGCTTTTTAATTTTTTTTTATATATTATTTTTTAAATTTATGAACTAGTTTGAACATCGAAAGATTTGACAAAAAATTGTATGAATCCAAGTTCACGTGAACTCAATTTCATCAAACATTACAATTAATGTATATTTACTCTTATTGTTTAGAAAAGAGTTAAACGTAAGCTCAGTTCATAGAAGAATTACCTAGAAAGATTTTCATCAAAACTTGAGGAGTTTAAGCTCAGTTAGAAAGTGGATTGTCCTTCAACTTGTATAAAATCCTTCGTTTGTATCTGCTTTTAAGGTGTTTTTTTTTTATAAATCATAATCGCGGTTAGAATGCTCATCTTATTTTCGCGTGCTAAATGTAACGTTGATGCTTACTCCAACGAAAATTGTTTTTTCTTATATAAATAAACCTGGGCAAACTACAATATTATTGAATTGACTGAAAACAAATTCATCTTATTTAAAAATTTGAACTTGTAAAAAAGTGTAAAGTTAATTTATTTATATAATTCTATGATATTGATCACCACATCAAGAAATCAACAAGGACAGTCATACTAACTTTGAATTCTAAAATAAAAGCGACTTTAAAAAATAATAAAAATTCGCATTGTCGTAGTAATTAGTTTACTGAAACAAACTAAAATAGATATTTTGGATCAGCTAAGGCTAAAATGTCTCAAAAAATCAAATAGGCGTCATATTGAACTCTAATATGTAACTGTATTTATGACTAGGTCAGGTTATCTACGCTCCTATGTCTTAAGGGTTAAAAGAAAGTATTATTCTTTTAACTTATAGTAGCAGTATTATTCTTTATTGTTACTAGTATTAGTTCTCCTATGTATATAAGGGAGCAAACCCTAACTCTGTAACACAAGTTTCATTTTCATCTCTTCCGCAGCAATACAAGTTCTCTCTCTATATTTCTTCTCTAAATGTCGATCCATCCATGGAACTCTACATGGTATCAGAGCATCAGGTTTAACTGATCTATTTTCGATCCGATTGTTTCTCTATTATCGCTTCCGATTCATTTTCCTTTTGTGCGATTTTCTCAATCGCATTTTAGGGTTTTTTTTGGTCCTGTTTTCGATTCGTACGTTTTTCGCGAATCTACTATTGTTTCCGACGGTGTTCTTGTGGTTTCTTACTCTCGATTCGATTAATCGGTATTTTTTTTTTCCGATCGCAACCGATCCAAATTCGTTGAATCCACTGTTGAATCCACTATCGCCTCTTGCGCTTCATCCTAATGATAATCCGGCGGTCTCTATTGTGCTCGATCCATTGACTGGGTCAAATTTCGTGTCCTGGAGCCACGCTGTGAAACGAGCGCTTAGTGTTAAGAACAAAATCCGATTGATTGATGGGTCACTTCCACAACCCACGTCGGAGGATTCCGTCATATATGCAGCATGGTTTAGGGCTAATGATTTAGTGTTGGCTTGGATTTTAAATTCCATCAACGCGGAAATCAAACAAACCCTAGACTATTTCACTTCGGCCAAAGAGGTATGGGATGAACTTCATGCCAGGTACTCTCAATCCGACCTAACTCGTGTATATCATCTTGAAAAATCTTTGAGTGCAATTTCTAAGGGTTCACAGTCTTTGGTTACATACTATAATCAATTTAAGTCGCTATGGGATGAATATATGAGTTATCGACCTGCTCTTAAATGTGATTGTGGTGCTATGATCAATTGTACTTGTGAACTCCCTCTAAAACTTAGTAAAACTCAAGATAAAGATGCTTGTATGAAGTTCTTGATTGGTCTTGATGACTCGTATTCTGCCTTACGTAGTCAACTATTGCTTCAAGTCCCTTTTCCTCCCACTGCGAAGGTTTATAGCCTGTTATTGCAAGAGGAGTCTCAAAGGTCCTTGAACACTAACACTGATATTGTTAGTAATGATACTGTTGCCATGTTGGCCAAGAATGCAAAATTTTTTAAAGACAAGAAAAGGCCCTTACATTGTTCTTATTGTGATGGCCCTTGTCATACTGTTGATAGATGCTTTCAAATTATAGGATACCCTCCAGGATGGAGAGGTCCTAAATCTGCTAAGACTAAGCCTAAGCAGGATACTTCAGTATCCCATGCTTCTGCTAAGTCTCCTTCTCATGAATCTGTTAGTCATGACTCTGGTGCTACTAATCCTCTATTTTCCCAAGATATGTTTGAGTAGTTTCTGACCTTTGCCAAGCAGCAAAAGGACAAGGATAAACATCATTCTGCTGCTGGTGCTTTTGCTCAACCTGATGACACAACTGGTTCAGGTTTACATTCATGTTTAAACTCAATTTCTTATGGTATATCAACTTGGATCATTGACACTGGAGCAACAGATCACATGGTGTTTGATAAAAACCTTTTTACATCACCTCCAGCTATTTCTGATATTAAGATAAAACTTCCTAATAATGCATTTGCAATAGCTACTTTAACTGGAGAAGTTAAACTAAATGATGATTTGACTTTGCATAATGTGTTGTATGTTCCTGAATTTTATTTTAATCTGTTATCTATTTCTCAACTAACAAAAACTAATGATTGTACTGTTAGTTTCTTGTCCTCACACTGTATCTTTCAGGCCAATGTGACCAAGAAGGTGATTGGTTTTGCTGAGCAGCAAAGTGGGCTGTATTTCCTTAAGGCTTCAACTCCTGTAATGGGATCTTTTCTAAATAATGTTGCAACCATAGACTCTTATACATGGCATACTAGACTAGGCCATGCTTCAAGTAAGAAACTATCACACATCCTTTCCTTAAATGTAAAGTGCAAAGACTTACCTACTATGTGTGAAATATGCCCTCTTGCTAAACAAAAGAAATGTGTATTTCCTGTTAGCAATTCTAGGAGTCTTGCATGTTTTGATTTAATTCATTGTGATGTGTGGGGTCCCTTTTCTGTTGAGTCTCATGGTGGTTATAGATTTTTCTTGACTATAGTGGATGACTATAGTAGATGCACTTGGATTTATTTGTTAAAACATAAATCTGCTGTTAAAAATTCTCTTGAAAACTTTAGTAATATGGTTAGAACTCAGTTTGCCAAACAAATCAAAATGTTGAGATCTGATAATGGAACTGAGTTTCTTTTACATGAATTTTATCATAATATGGGGATTATTCACCAAACTTCTTGTGTGGAAACTCCTCAACAAAATGGTTTGGTTGAGAGAAAACATCAACATTTATTACAAGTTGCTAGATCCTTGATGTTTCAGTCTTGTTTGCCTTTAAAATTCTGGAGCTTCTGCATATTGACTGCTGCACATTTAATTAACAGATTGCCCACTGATGTTTTAGACAACAAAACCCCTTTTGAGTTTTTGAATGGAAAAATTCCTGATTATATGCATTTGAGAAACTTTGGTTGCTTATGTTTTGCTAGTACTCTTGTTGCAAATAGGCACAAGTTTGATCATAGAGCTATGAAATGCATCTTCTTGGGTTATCCTTTTGGCACTAAAGGTTATAGGCTAATGGACATTTCTACTGGTAAAGTTTTCAATTCAAGAGATGTAAATTTTTTAGAAAATGTCTATCCCTTTGCTGATAAAGCTTCTACAAACAAATTTATAAATGATTTAATTCTTAAGTACCAGAATCAACAGGTTTCTGATTCTGATTTACTTTTAACTGAAAATCATGTGGGTCACACTTCTTTACCTAATAGTGTTGACAATCACATTCCTATTCCTCAAAACACTGAGCTATCTCATAATGATCTTATAGAAGAAATAAACTCCTTTACTCATCAAAATCCTGCTGGACTTTTACAAAATAATGATCATGAAGAACCTCTTAGGAGATCCAGCAGATCAAAATCTACTCCAGCCTACTTAGATGTTTACAAAACAACATTACCCTCTTCTTTAAATCATAAAACAGCTTCTGAAAATCAAAGCTCAGTGAACCTTTCCTTTACCAAAAGTGTAAAATATCCAATTTCTGAGTTTTTATCAACAAAACTTCTTTCTTCCAACTACTCTCACTTCATTGCCAATATCTCTCAAATTTGTGAGCCTAAAACTTTTAAACAAGCCCACAAAGATGAGAACTGGCAAATAGCAATGTCTTCAGAGCTTGAAGCTCTTGAAAGGACAAACACTTGGTCTTTGGTTAACTTACCTCCTGGAAAACACTGTATAGGATGTAAGTGGGTTTATAAGGTGAAGTATAAACCTGATGGAACAATAGAAAGGTATAAAGCAAGATTAGTTGCAAAAGGATACACCCAAGAGGAAGGAATTGATTATTTTGATACTTTTTCCCCTGTTGCCAAAATTACTACAGTTAGGATCTTGTTATCTGTTGCAATTTCCAAAAACTGGCATTTACATCAATGTGATGTTAATAATGCTTTTTTACATGGGGACTTAAATGAGGAAGTGTACATGCTTCCACCTCCTGGATATATTGATGTGGGTGATACAAGGGTATGTAAACTGAACAAAAGCCTTTATGGTTTGAAACAGGCTTCAAAACAATGGTTTACCAAGTTATCTGAAACATTGATTGATTTTGGTTATGAACAATCTCTTGCTGATTCTTCCCTTTTTACTAAACAAATTGAACATTCTTTTACTGTTATTCTTTGCTATGTTGATGATATAATTGTGACTGGTGATACACTCTCTGAAATATTGAGTGTCAAAAGTTTTTTACACAGCAAATTTACAATCAAAGATCTTGGCATACTTAGATATATATTAGGCATTGAAGTTGTCAAAAGTGATAAAGGGTTACAACTCTGTCAAAGGAAATATGCTCTTGATCTCTTAACAGATTGTGGTATTTGGGTAGTAGACCTTGTACTACACCCATGGACTCAAAACAGAGTTTCACTACTAATGATAGTCATGTTCTTGAGAATGCATCTGAGTATAGAAGAATTGTTGGTAAGCTTCTATACTTAACTATCACTAGACATGATCTATCTTATGCAATTTAGACATTAAGTCAATACATGAGTAATCCAAACTAGTCACATATGGCTGCTGTTCACAGGTTGCTAAGATATATAAAGTCCACTATTGGATTATGAATTTTATACTCTAACAAATGCTCATTCAAGTTACAAGCTTTTGCAGATGCGGACTGGGCTAGATGTGAAATCACTAGAAGAAGCATTACGGGTTATGCCATCTACCTTGGAGATTCCCTCATTTCATGGAAATCCAAGAAACAAGCAACAATTAGCAAATCTTCAGCTGAGAGTGAATATAGGGCCATGGGAGCTACAACCTCTGAAGTACAATGGATCTTATACATCCTCAAAGATCTAAGGATTCATCACCCACAGCCTGCCCTCATCTACACAGATAGTAAAGCTGCCTTCTCCATTGCTCATAATCCAGTCTTGCATGAGAAAACCAAACATATCCAAATAGACTACCACTACACACGAGAGAAGATCAAAGACGGCGTAATCAAGATCGTTCAAATACCTACCACAGAGAATATAGCTGATATTCTAACAAAGCCTCAAGGACCAAGCTTGTTCCAAGAATTCAAATCCAGAATGGGTTTGATAAACATACACTCCCATTCTGAGGGGGGTCTTAAGGGTTAAAAGAAAGTATTATTCTTTTAACTTATAGTAGCAGTATTATTCTTTATTGTTACTAGTATTAGTTCTCCTATGTATATAAGGGAGCAAACCCTAACTCTGTAACACAAGTTTCATTTTCATCTCTTCCGCAACAATACAAGTTCTCTCTCTATATTTCTTCTCTAAGTCGATCCATCCATGGAACTCTACACTATGTTTTATAAATACTATTCTTTTTTTTTCTCCTAAAGTTTTACTCACCGGCGGCTCGACGATGATTCGATGGCAGTTAGACGACATATTTAATAGGGATTTAATGAACTACATTGATTAAATTATAAAATGACAATATTGTATTTCATATTTTTGTTTTAAAAAGAAAAAAAGAGAGGGGTGTATTTTATAAAATATAACGCGAGCCTTATGACTAATAGACTACCATGTGAATCTTACGGCCCAATGAGCCTAAAATTTATGGGCCCATGCTTTTGGGCCTAATATTATACTCCTTCTTTCACAATTTAAATTATTCCAAATTTAATAAAAAAAAATTATTATTCATTAATATTAAAAGACATAAAGTTAAAGATTTGTTAGTTTATTTTTTTATTATTATTATTGAAGATAGTTTAGTCCATTGCTAAAGGTATATTAAAAAATTGTAGTGCAATGAAATATAAATAAGTGGTGTTTGAAAGTGATTAGTTTTGAAAAGTACAACTATTTTTTTTTTCGGTAGCTTGTAATAATATAAATTGTAAAAGAAAATTTTCTTCATTTCCAAACAAAGAAGAGAGAATTTTGCATGAAGCGGTTCGTATATGAGACAAATCTACACCCTTGTAATTGAGTTATATTTTGTTTTAAAGTATGATTGGATTTGAATTCCACAAGCACATGAGTCACGTAATATAAACAAATAGGGTCCATCTCACTATGTATGAGATTATTTCATTAGAAAAAACAAAAAAAAACCAAACTCTAAATTTGAATTGTCTTATCTGCATTTCTTTTTTCAATTAAAAAAAAATTGAAAAAAAATTCAATATTTTTTTAAACAGTGAATTTATGATGAATACTTCTCGCTCTTAGTATTAATATATGAATTTTTAAGACCATCAAGTAACTTGAAACATATTTTTTACCCTAAACCATAAAGCATTTTGAGACAGGAAATAATAACGTGGCTTGAAATTTACAGATTACCTTAAACATGGCCTATAAATCAAGAAAATAACATAGAAAACGCGCGAGGCTCAATCACCACAAATAATTTTGACGTTACAAAACAAATTAAACACTTTCAATCCCAATAAACACTACCCATGATTTGGCAATTTTTGCAAGAATCATAATTTGGCTACTAATCAACATGAATTTCTCAAAGATAAAATTGGGGCCAATATTAAATTTATGATTTTGGCAGGGGTTTCCCTTGCAAAAATGATCTGAACAACTGAAATGCAGCTCTTGGTTTGAACAATGGGACTTCATGGCCTGCCCCTCTTATTGTTACAAATGTTAGCCCTTTATACACTTCTGTCCACCCTCCCACCTACACACATATTTCCGAATTTAATCACAATGGTCAAGATTATATTCTATTTTTAGGAATAATGTCATTTGAAAAACAATAAAACTATCCAATCATGCATATTTTAAAAAAATAAATATGATTTATCAAAATATAATTGGATAACCAGAAATTATCATAACATGATCTTAAAATTTATAAGTCCTAAATTAATATTTCCTCAGTTCCTGAAAAATAGTTCTGGTTGTCTTATTAGGCCGTCCCCTAAAATGGTTTTGTTGCTTAAAATGAAAATAATAAGTTTTATCTATACTTTTCAACATACACGCATAATATTTTTAAAATAATTTATTTTGTATTTGATGTGGCCAATATTCTTACATTTTACATATTATATCGATTTTCATAATAACCATGCAAAAAGTAACAAGATCAAATTTTGGGGACGAAGGGAGTAGTTTCTATCTTTCATGCTCTGAATAGATAGTTTTCTATATTTTAAGTTTGAATCAAATAGGAAATTCTTTTTAGGCCTTAAATTGATGGGTTTTACTATCTTTTATGTTTTGAACTGATAAAAATCCATTTTTTTAACATAAGTATTTATTAATTTAGATTATGAAAATAAAATAATATTTGATGTACTTACCTGTTTTTTAACATACCAAGGATACCATGGAATAGTGGTGTCTAACTTAAGTTGAGCTAGGGAATATCTTGTTGCTGTCACAGGCACAGATGAGTCCACATCCCCACTACAATATAAAATAATTTTAACAAATTAAACAAAAACCAATAAATTATTTTAAAATGAAAAGGACCCATTTAATCTTTAGTGTTAAATAGTAACAATATATTTTTTGCTTACCTATACACCCAAATTCTCAATCCAGCTGCAATTAATTCTCTGTAAATTGGAAGCATTGACCACTCTGTGTCGTTCCAATACATATTCAATGTTTCACTGCAAAAGATTCAAAAAAATTAATTAAACATTACAAATAAGCACCCAATTTTAAGTTGTCAAGAAAAAAAAAACCCTTCAAAATGAACATATAATTAATGAGTAAGTTTTATATGAAAATGGTTTATAATAAATTTATTATGAAACTATTTTAAAGTATCAAATATTTAACTGAGTATCGATAATTTCACCCAAAGTATCATTAACCTGGATTTAAATTTTTTTTTTTTTACAACAATTACAATATAATATCACCAACCTGAATTAATGATACTCCTGATCAAATATTCGATACTTTAATATAATTTTTAATAGCTTATCATAAATTATTTATATATTTATATAATACTTTGCCATAATTAATTAAGTAGAAGATTAACCTGCAAGCAGTCCATTTATAAGGAATGTGGCCGCTTATATTAGCATGCAGAGCTTTGTGCACATCGGGTCTATTATAGTAAATCTCAGCATATTGCTCAATACACGGGTCGTACCCCATTAGCTGCCTAAAAACGCCCTAAGAGGAAAACAAAAATCACAATATATTTTTGAAATAGAAAAATATATCAACATTTGTTTAGGTTACTTAAGTGAATACATACGTTAAAAAAAACTATAGGATTGAGTTTTTTAATTTAAGAGGATTCTCGTTTGGAGATTTTGAAACCAATTTTAATAAACAATCTAATAAAAATCCAAAACAAACGAACACCTTACTATATATAAACGAATTTTAAAAAATGAGTTAAAACTTAAAACAAATATCACCGAACTGAATGTGGGCGATGAGACAAGCGGCGAGTGGTAGAATTATGGCAGACGGGTGCATAGATGTTGTATCCGTCGATTATGCCAATTTCTCGGTTGATATCATAGTAGAGGGCCTTGCAATCATCCGATGTATTAAGCCATTGGAAGTTGCACGTGCTCAATAGAGCTCGCTTGTAGGTCTTGTCCGAGATCATCGCGTGACTCCACCAGTACTCCACCGTCCCTAGGTTATCATAGTGGTCGTCAATCATGGCGTTCCCCACCTACATTCCCATTTTCCACATATTAATTATTATCGTGATACATCTCATTTAAAACTTCAAATTTGCGGGAGGTTCTCCAAGATTGAATTTTCTACTTTTACCATTTTGGCGGGGATACCTATCAGTATATATTTTAATATGAGAGAAGTTTTTTTTCAGCAGGATTTAATTCCAAACCTTTGATGCTGATACTATGAGAAATAATTTTATCACGTATAGAAGTTTGAATTTGTAAAAATATATGTAATTAATTCATTTATATTAATTTTTCAAATTATAAAACATTTTTAAATAATGCAGGATATCATTTAATTTGAGTAGACCAATAGAACGAAATTTTAAGATAGAAAATTGAAGAGTACCTCAATTAAAAATTGCAAATGATTTAATGGTTGATGTATTAATATTTTACCATAAATCCCTTTAGTTTTTCCATGTACTTTCGAGGATCTATTCATACTTTTAATTAAACAATAAAAATTGAATATCAAGATCGATGGTTCTACCTGAACACAAAATTACATAGGAACAAATTCCACCGTAAAATTAATTTGAAGGATATTAGTTGTTTCATTAAGTTGTCTGTTGTTTGTAAGACTGTCTCATGCCATAAAACGGTAGGATGAAGTATAAATTGAACATGACATATTATCACTTTGATAGATGTAGGTGTTAATTTGTGTTATTTCATATCATGAGAAAATCTCATGTAAGTTTTTGCACACTATTAAATACTCTCACCGTCCCAGTGGTATTTGAACCCTTGAGATTGCAAATTGAATAAGAAAAAGTTCAAAGTAGTGATATATGTGTAAATATGTGCATATTTTTGTGAATGTACAGTAAATCAATATTTTCTTTTTAGGTAGTGTGCAACTTGGTGTGTGACGTCAAATAAAAAAAAGTAGAAATTGCTCTAAGACGGAGGAAGTATTAGTTTTGACTGATATTAGTTGTATTATTAAAAGGTATAAGTTTTTTAAATAAAAAGTATTTAGTTGAAAAATATTAATTGTTTCTTTAAAAATCATTAGTTGTGTTACTATTGAGATACTAGATATATTCCAGGATGCCAATTGGCCACTCCTACTTAAATGGTGTTGTCTGTCTCGTATTATGTAGAAAATGGAGATCAGATTCAGAATTACCATAAACCCCTTGAGATTAATTTTGTGGTTAGCCTTAGCGTTGTAATTCATAATTTGCCTGGCCAATTGGGGGACGTAGTGCCCAGCGTAGCTCTCTCCGGTCAGATAAATCTCGCGATTCTTGTAACGAGGGAAACGATCCAACCATCGGATCAGAAATTGTAGCGAATCCTTTGCTGAAATCATTCCAATAAATCAAAATCAGGCTTCTTCGCGAAACAAAACAGGGCATTATATATGAAGGCGGCATTGATTACCAGTACGCTTATCTCCGGTGTCTAACAGATCGGAAGATGTGTTGGAGTAAGAGAAGCCAACGCCCGCCGGAGATTCCAGAAACAGTAAGTTTGCTAACTTGTTCCATGAAAACTTGTTCAGGTATAAACCTGATGAGGTTTTGTTAATTTTGAATGGTCCGATTTCTTCTGATGCGCCGTACGCCACCGAAGAGCACCCAGGACCTTTTTTTAATGGAAACTTGGAGCAATAATTAATAATAAATTGAACAAGAAGAGTATTCAATCATTGATTCCAAATTAAGTGCTAATACTTTTTTCAATTTAGATTTGTTATATTGGGGTGTCAAATTACATATGCATATTTTCCTTAACCGTCCCTCCAAAAATTGTTTGCACCCTAAAAAATAAAATACTTTTATAAATTCACATATTTATATGATTTATTATTCTTTTTTACCCTTTTGTCTACAATACACTAAATTCAACCAATTTCTTCAATTTATATCTCACAAAAATCTGCTCATTAAACTTTTTTTTTAAAAATGTGTCCATCTCATGGTGCAAAGTACAAATTTATTTAAATTTGAGCGGACAATATTATACAATATGGAAATTGAGGTCCAACATGTTAAAACAAATAATAACATATACATTGGCAAAGAATAGAGTGAATAAGTTTGGAGGGTAATTGTTTCACAAAAGTGTATAAATTAGTTTCATGCACGATAAGTATAATGTTAATGATATTAGTAATTACATGTTATAAAACTGAGATTTTGGAAAAGAAAAAAAAAACACACACACACAAGTTTGCATTTATGGGATATTGGGAAAGGGGGTAATTCCGTAATTGTACCTCCATTGAGCCAAACAACGAGAGGTGTTGATAAGGGTTGTTCAACGGCAGCCTCAGTGAGCCAATAAAAGAGGGCTCTTCCGGCGACTTCGTCCACCGTCACATAGCCGGAAAATTGCTGAAATCCGACGGTAGGCTGGCCGGGAAGACCCACAATTCTATCTGCAGAAGCACTCAATTGCACCAATAATATACAACTCACCGCTACAATGCCCAAAAAACAACAATCCCCAGCCATGATATATATATATATGTGTGTGAATGAATGAATTAATGCCCCTTTTTTTTATTAGTAGTGAGAGAAGCTTTGAGAATGGGGGTTGCCATTAGTTTGCATGCATATATACACACACATGTATATATTAACACTTGGACGTGCAAATTTGTGCACTAAATAAAAATAATTAATACTGATCAACAAATTTGTTTTATAAAATAAATTAAGGGAATATTTGGTTTAAATTTTTCAATGGTAATGATAATTTTTATAATTAAAATTTATTTTTCATCTATGTCCTTAATAAAAATGATATGTTGGGGGGAATGTCTCAATGGTGATTGCATTGTCATTTTTATGCCTCAATTTTGGAATAAAAGTAGACAACGAATGTTAGTTGGTTGAAGAGAAGAAGAGTAATCAAAATGAGGTATTGATTACTTTTGTAAAGAAAATAATTAAATGACTTAATTCACATATTCTACATAACTTTTGATGAGATGGTATTAGAGCCAAAAGACGCACGCCAATATAAAGATTTTAAGTTCGATTTCCACTGAGTGTAAGAGAAATAATTAAATGAATTGATTTTACATTTTTTTTATATGCCCGGACGTTTAGATGAGAAGTAATTATTTTAAATTTATTAAAGAGGAGTAATAATTATTTTATTTTTATAAACCATTATAATTGCAGTGATTTTTTTTTTTTTTAAATTTCATTCCCTTGCTGTTGAAAAATTACTAATGCATTGGACAATGGACATACATAAAAAGGAGATCACATTCCACGTATATGCCGGATCGAACGGATACAGCAGGTACATATGGGGTACAGTTGTACCCCAAATTGCAATTATACCCATTTATATCCATATTCACAGTAGTGCTTAATTGACCGACCGACCTTAAGAATCCTACGTTCGAACCTTATTCACTTCCTAAAGGCCTTTTCTTTCTTTCTTTCTTTCTTTATTCTTATTCACCACAACTTTATTTTTTTTTCAACTCCAACTATTCCTAAAGGTTTTTATTTTCCTTTTTTTATTATTAAATTGAAACCATACAACAAAAATCTCTTCCACACAACCTGTCTTGAACAAAGTTTTAGCTTATTTTATAGCAGTTTTTAACCCTATAGGAGTTGACATGGTGTGGTATAGATTGAGGCCTACTAGCATGTTCTTTTTTAATTTAAGTTATATTTAAATTATTTGGTGTTATCAATTCCTATATTGAGTTAGATCATATACAATTTTGTTTTGATTTCAATTGAACCCCACTAACAAAGGGTGGGATTAACCTTCCGAATTAATAGATTATTGAACTGAATAACGAGTTAGATATTTTTTAGTGGTAATCTAAAATTTTTAATTTATGTTTATTTTTTGTTAACTTAAAACCATTAAAAAGAAAATCTTCCACAGGACCTGTCGTCAAGCTGAGAAGAAGAAAGTTTATTGTCACAAATTATTAAGAGTTCATTTGAAACATCTTATCACTTATTTTAAAAATTTATAAGATATAATTTTTAAGTAGATTATAAATTACTAAAGTGTTTGGGTAATACAACTTATAAGATCTTTGAAAATTTATAATAATTATTTTTTAAATTTTAATTTTAAAATAATTTTTTTATGTTGAGGTAGAGTGGGGGGGGGGAGGGGTTGTATGGTTGGGTTTGGAGGTTGTTAGGAAAATAAGTTGTGAAATTTTAGTTTTAAGGCTTATAAGCTATTACGACTTTATTTTATGATCTTATAAGTTACTCCCTCCGTCCCGGGTATTTGTTCACACTTGTCTTATATTGACGTCCCGAGAATTTGTTCACACTCCAAAAAAGAAAATAAATCTCTCTCACAAAAATCAATAAAATATAAAGTTATCGTTATTTTGTTCAACTCCACACTCACATACTCTCATTTTTCTAAAAAAATGTGTCAAACCCTAGTGTGAACAAATACCCGGGACAGAGGGAGTATTAAACATCTTATTTTGTTAAATATATTGATAGTGTTCATAAACCCTTAAACAACTTATAAGTAATTTTAAAGAGTTTAAAAGTACCACCAAAGACCTTTTTAAGTCTAATGGGGAAGGTATTGGTGGGGTGAGGTTACAAACTCAAACAAATATTTACTCACTCAAACTTGTATGAATTTGATTCACCAGAATTCTCCTCATCTTAGAACCATGCTGTGTGTCATTTGAGTGGCGCACAAACATTAATTTATTAAAGAATCCATTTGTCCACCTTTTATTTGTTGTTAAAGTTAATGTGGAAAACTGAAAATATCTGCGTGAATTATATTATTCTTTTTTACTGTAATGTGCGTGTGACTCACATGCTCTGTATTTTAATTTGCTGCTAAAGGTTGAAATGTTAGATTAGTAGAAAACTGAATATATACATGGAACTTTCACCAGTACTGATCATTCAATGTACAAATATATATATTTTAGATGAAGTTTTGAATAGTCGAAATGTCAGATATAAAATAAATAATGAAGTAGCTAACATAGGCCCACCTTTGGATAAATTTGAATTTATATTATGTGCAAAATGAATATTGGTTGTATATATGTAGTTCATTAAGAACAATGATAAATTTGCATGTCATGGTGTAAAGATTGAATTAGGCACCAAATAGTTAGGTTTTAAGTCATTCTAGTAACATGTGCAATAGTTTTAATATTATGCCAAGAAATTAATTAAAGAGAGCAAACGACTTTTCAAAGGTTCTTAAGATGGCCCCAAAAAGTCCATTATTAACTTAGGTTTAACTTAATTTAATTCAATTCATTAGAATTTGTACCAATGATTAATTCCTAAATCAATTAACACCAAGTCTCATATGCACCTGGTGCACAGATCTTAAATTCGTGCACTTGTCATGTTTTAGTTATATTAATCAATATGTTTCTGTTCACGATTTATGTCGAATTTAATCTGCATGTTTCGATTATTTTATACACGTTTGACCCATATAATTAATTGCACAGTGCAATTGGTGCACATGAGACTGACTCATCGATTAATGTGTGGTCTATTCCCGTACCATTAGGCTTTATTATTCTAGTAATCTATAAACTATTTTGAATATCATAAGAATTTCGTCAAAACTCTAGGACATAAAGCTCAGCTAGGAAGTGGATTGTCTTACATTTTGTATCTTGATCCTCGAGGACATTATAAATCTTTTACTTCAAACTATTTGTTCCACAGACTTTATTTGTCATTAAATGCTGACTGATGGAACTTAATTTTCTTTCTTTCTTTCTTAAAAAGCTTAAGGAAAGTACAAGGTTATTGCATCAACACATCAACCGGCACCACCATGCTAAAAGAATCTGCAATGTCATAATTTATACTCCACCTGTCCACAAATGCTATATGCACATTGATGGGACAAATGTCCCATCAATGTGCATAATGCATTTGATGATGATTATTAAAATTATTAATTATTTAGTTATTTTATTTACTTTAATTATTTATTTATTTTAATTATTTTATAAAAATATTAGTACAATGTTTAGGGTGAATGGTGATGGAATGATTTTATTTATCTTTATTTATTTACTCTAATTATTTTACAAAAAATATTAGTTGTTTCATTCAAAAGTATTAATTTTTTAGAGTAACTATTATTTAAAAAAAACTATTTTTAATATTAAAAAAATATTAGCTACTTAATTCAAAAGTATTAATTGTGAGGAAGAGCAAATATACACAATTCTAATAAAGATACACTCATTACAAGAAAAAAATACAATCATTACAGGAAAAAAAAATACACACATTACATATTTTTCATAAAAATTTTAAAAAAAGGGATTTTTTTTGGCATCATTTTTTGCCTTTTTGTCAGTCTCACGTTTATCTTTATGTCGTTGTGCATGATCGTTGTGTAGATAATTGTATAGATCTATATGATCTTTAAATTGTAAGTCTAAACCAAACAAAATTTTACATTCAACACAATTTGCCTAGAAATTTCCGTAGGAAAATTATTTTGTAGGTGAGAAGGAAGATGCCTATACAATTAGAAATTTTTATAGACAAATCACTTGTAGGTAATTATTTTACTAATATTTTACTCATCATCACCCTAAACATTTTACTAATATTTTTTATAAAATAATTAGTGTAAATAAATAATTAGAGTACAATTAAAGTTAATGTAAGAAATAAATATGACTTTCTAAATATTTGATGCAATTTAGCAGATATTTGAACGCACTAATTAATTTGGTCACTTAAATATCACTTTTCAAATATTGCATAAAAAATAAATATGACTTTTCAAATAATTAGTAAGATTAATTGATTAAATAATTAAAGTGTAATTTAAAAAAAATAAAAAATTTAAAGTAGATGCATTAACTAATTAAAATTTAATTTAAAAAAAAATTAAAGTAGCACACTGATTGGACACCGATGTGTCCAATCAGTGTGCATATAGCAGCACTCCACCTGTCTTATTATAAATTTCTCATAGATTTTTAATACACAGATTAAGCTGAGTGTTAAAAATAGTTATAGTACAAAAAAGAAAAAATAATATATTAATGCAAAGAATAGTAGAAATGAGAATTTAAGAAGTAAATAGTAAAAAAATAAGTTGTCAAAAAGAAAATAAGAAGTTTATAATGGTACATATAAAAAAAAAAGCGTAGAGATCTTGGGCGAGCCCACAGGGCTCGGAATCAGTCCAAGCTAGGATGACCCCAGGGCTCACCACCCAAATTTTCAGTTCACCCCCTACAAAATGTCTAAAATTGAATAATATTCTAATCAATTTTTCAAACAAATGACAAATGTTCTAAAAAAATTCTCAAACAAAAATTTGGAGGGTGGAGAACTAAATTCTGGGGTGAAAATATCCGTACCCAAAATATTAAACTCTAACCTTGTCATTTTAATAACGGGTTCTACTATATACCCCTCCATATTTATTTGATACCCCCACTCTATTTTTAATTTATTATAATGTATTATATAAATGACTTTTATATTCATATAATTAAAAAAAAAATTAGATACACCCACTAAAATATCAAAAGACACAAGATACACAAACACAAGAAGAGAATCAGTAAAGATACAGAAAGAGAAGAGAAAATTCATCTTGTCCACCATTTTATCATATTTATAAAGGTGACGAGTTGTAGCCATTTCGCACCTCAGGTCGGCACCGACCTAGAGCGAGCCAGAATGATGGGACCGTACACCTGCGACGGCCCCGACCCTGCAGGACGAAGTCCGATCATGGCGACGTCCGACCCCCTTGTCTCCGACCTCAAGAACGAGGTCGGAAGCGAGCTTGAAGTGTTCGTCCACCCAGCCGAAGACGCGGGCCAAGCAGGCCGGGACCGGACCAGTCCGACCTTGACGTGTTAAGGCCGATAGAGTTCACCAGGGCACAGCCAATATTTAAGAAGACTCTCCGACCTCCAGTCCCACTGGGAGACCGGTCCCTGACCTCGAATTGTCCCCGGCTAGCAAGAAGGCAATGTAGTACGTGATGGAATCTGATGAGATCTTCCCCCAAGAAGAAAAAGGTCGCCTCCGTACCCAGTGACAGAGAGAATATTCCATCCAAATAAGGAAACGAGCCAGAGAATCGTCCTTTTTGGACACGTGTCAGCACACTAGTGGCCGGCCGCCTGCAGGCTCTGGCATACCAGTGCCCGCTCGTCCTCAGAGGAGGAAGACATTTAATATTTTTGTCCCCTGAGAGGCCGGAAAAGACAAATGTACCCCTGTAGGGAGAAAACTATAAATAGCCCCATATTTGTAACAAAAGGGAGAGTGCAATCCTATCAATCAAATCAATACAATTCTCATTTAAGTCCAGGGACTAAAAACCCCTGACAATTCTTGGTGTTCTTGTGCTTTTATTATCATTCTTCAACGAAATAATCATTTTAGCATTTAAGAATCCAATCATTTTATATTTTTACCAAAGTCCACTTGAATAGCCATTTAATCCCAGCCTCATTTATTTGGTAAACAACATTTGGCGCTAGAGGAAGGGTGAGTATCAACCCATCAAACTCATTTTCTCTCTACTTCTTTGAAGAACACTCACTGTTCTTCAAAGCTCCTCATCTTCAAATCTTTAAATCTTCAAGTTACCAACCTTTTCCCCTAGAAAATGACGAACCAGAAGTCATCTCAGGCCCCTAGAGCCATCGGGGCTCCGGCCACGCCTCGGGAGCCTACAGCCCGAGCTTCGGGAGAACCGACTCCCACTCGCCACGGGAAGGCCACTCGTGTGGCCTCTCCAATCCATTTCCCTGAGGAACCCCTCCCTTCACAGGGCCGGAATTTCCTCACTCCTGACCAAGCCGGGTCAGGACGACGCCGCCAGGCGGAAGAGGCTAGGGGGTGCCGAAGCGCCTCCCCCGCCTCCAAGAGAAGAGCCCACGACCGTGCTCTCAAAGGAAAGGCGAAAGCCTTGGAGCAGCAAGGTGAAAGCCAATGCCGAGCAGACTCCGTCTCCGCTCGGTCGCGTGGCTCCGCGCACCCGGTTTTTGACCGGTTGGGCACGACGGACCCTTCCTGGTACCCCAGCCACCTCCCCAGTTACGATACGGGGTATGGCGACACCGAGTCCATTTCCAACTCGTGGAGGACGACCCAAATGCCCCATAAACGGGCGGCCGAGGTCAGCTTGACCCCGGCCAACTCCGCCAGGCGTAAGCTGAGCTTCGCCCAAAGTGGCTTACTGGGGCGCGGGGTCCCCCGAGCGGCTGTTTTTTACCGAATCGACCCCTTAGCCGACGCTGACGACCGAATGGTCGAAACTCCGAGCCCAGAGCTCGTCAAGATGCAAAAGAAACTTGACGAGATGAAGGCACTTCTAGAGGCGCAGGGCCAACCGAAGCCCCGGCCGGTCGCCAACGAGCCTCTCACGGCCGATATTGAGCTCGCCCCGGTTCAGCTGAAAATCGTCCCTCCACCGACCCCTCTCTACGAGGGAATGACAGATCCGGAGACTCATCTGAGCAAGTTGTTGATGACCTTTGATCAATGTTGATAATTAGTGGCTGTTTATGCTAAGAAAGATCACCAAACAAAGATCAATGTAGGATTAAAGCTAGATTTTTGTAAGTAAAGATTGAGAGATAAATTTGCAAGAGTTTGACTTGTTTTTGAATTAGTAACCCCTTTCTTATTATCCCATGAAGGGTATTTATAGAGATACAAGCAAGTAGGAGGTGTCACCTCCTTAATCATCTTCATTTACATTGTGACAAGTGTTAAGACACTTGTCATCTCCTAAGCTATTACATCTTTACACAATAACAAGTGTTAAGACACTTGTTTGTTTCTAATGTAAAACCTAATTATTGAGATTTCTGATGATCTTCCGAGGTGCCCTCTTGCTCGCCTGCTCGCCTCTGGTTGGGTTTTTGTGTCTTCTTGGTCTGGCTGTTCGCCACCTCTTTATGCTTCTCAAGACCAGCTGCTCGCCTCCTAGCCTCTATGACCAGCTGCTCGCCTACTTGCTCTTGGTCTTCAGGACCAGCTGCTCGCCACCTAGGGTGCGAAGTCCCTGCTGGTCGTCCTCTTTAATTATTTTATTTTCATTCTTGATTTCTTAATCTTATTATTTTAATATTTTTATCTTCTAATCTTGTATCCCTGCTATTCGCCTATCAACAATGCCCCCTAGTTTAGCATATAAGGATATATTTTATCCTTTTTTGTTAAACTATAAGATAGGCTATGTCTTGTGGAAGGAGGCGAGCAACAAGGGCTTTGGCTTTCTCATTTTCATAGGGAGCGATCAGTGGGTTTTTGAATTTCTTGGGCGGGAATCTTCGGAGGCGACCAGTGAGGAACGACCCTTGGGCTTGCGTCGTTCCGTTTCCCGAGGCACGAAATACGAAGCGACGTGGGTGCCCACGCGTGCGTCCCTAAATTGCAACTAGGGGCTTTATTTTTTCGCTTTTCTTAATTTCACCCCCGAGTCCATATCTATAAATAGCTCTTTCTTTCTTCTTTTTTCCTTTTTCGATTTCGCTCATGCAAAAAACCCCATTGAAGAGTTCTTAAGCTTTTTCTCCTTTCTTTTCTTCGAATCTCCAGTCGATTTCTTCCAAATCGAAGGTAAATCCTTTGATTTTCTTATTTATTTTTGTCATTACTTGCATTTCTTCCTTCAATTTTGCAATTTTTCGGTTTTTCGTCACTTTCCTTTGCCTTCACCGCCGCATCACCGCCGCGTTGCCTTCGCATCGCCGCCATGTTCTTTTGCTTGAGAATACACCACCATTGTGCTCCTTTTAATTCTAAAAATTGTTGACGATGGCCTCTCCTTCATCGAGTGATACTCAATCTCTCGAGTTTATTAGACGAAATCCGGGAAAAAGGCCCGTAGAAGATGAACCGCCGCGCCCTGTTCCTCGCCGCTCGCTCCGGCGAGCAGCTGGCCAAGTTCCTAAGACTTTGCTCATTGATGAGGACACGGGTTCCGAGGCGAGCTCTGTTGCTCGCTCTATTGATTCCTTCTATGCTGTGGAAAGCTCGGGCGAGCAGGACGTCCAAGACCCTGTTGCTCGCTCCTCGGCTCGTGAAGGAACTTCCTCAGATTTAGGCGAAGATTCCGCTGAGGTCGCTGCTGAAATAGAGGAGATGAGCCTCCATGGGGACACGGGAGCGAGCAGCAAGCAACCGGCCCGGAGCGAACAAGTAGCCGGATCAGGGAGCGAGCAGGTGGGAGTTACATGGGAATTTCTTCGGGAGATAAATTTTCCTGTTTCAAGGCCAACTCCCGAGTCTCTCGTTCCTAAAGCCGTAGTCCGAAGGCAAGAGTGGATTGATTACGCCAACAAGTATCACAACACATTTCCTGTTCCTGCTCGACCTATCATGAAGGCTCTTCCATCAACATACACAGCGAGCAAAATAGCCAGTGTGGTTACGGAGGAGGATTTAGTTCGGATACGGTCTCGCTACCGTATTCCGTACGATATCCACTTGTACGTCCCCCAACCAGGAGAGAGAGCTGACAATCCACCTCCAGGCTGCACTGCTATTAACCTTGACGTACTTAACACGGGGTTCCCCCTCCCTCTGCACCCGGTGATCGGACGATTCTTGAAGGACATAAACCTGGCGATCACCCAGATTACTCCGAACGGTTGGGGTAGTTTATTGGCGTTTATGACCCTTTTCGGGTTGGAAGGATACAAGAACAAAATCAGCACGGCGGAGATACACTATGCTTTGACCATCTCCTCGGCTGTTAATGAAGACGGGCTTGGTTGGTATTATATCAAAGCCCGTAGTGGCGTCAAATTGATCGAAGGGGTGCCTAATAAGGTCAAAAGTTGGCACACGCAATTTTTTTATATCGGTGGCGATTGGCGGGCGTCCTCCGATTTTTCGGGAGGACCGGGACGTATAGATTCACCTACTCATTTCGGCGAAATTCGGCGTAGGTCTCAGTTCTTGGTTCATCAGATTTTCAGGTGAACTAATTTTAATCTTTTTTCCTTGTTTTGCAGGTCCGCGTCTTTTGAAGTGGGGGCATCCGGATCTGAGCGAAGAATTTTTATACGTTCTCGCGTTGATTTCACTACGGGACGTTAAGGACCGGAGCATCGAACATCTCTCCCAAGCTCATTGTCGCAAGCTAGCCCAACTTATTACCAGTGCCCATCACTTGGAGGCACAAGCAGAAGTCCCCGAGGGTAAGTTTTACTTGTTAATTTTTCGTTTTTCTTATTATTCGTTCTTGCCCTGCTGGTCGCCTAGGCCCTGCTGGTTGCCTAGGCCCTGCTGGTCGCCTAGGCCCTGTTGGTCGCCTATGACTAATAATTTTTGTGTTGTTTTCAGCTCAAAGGGTAACGGTCGCTGTCCCCCCAATTCCCGAGAGTTATTATTTGCTTGCACGTCGGGTTAAACAAATGGCCGCCAATCAACCATCGAAGAAAAAGAAGTTTGACCCGTGCACCTCCTTGATCAAGCTGAGAGCCGAAGCGGACGAGGAAAAAGAAGTTCCTCAGGCTCCTGCCCCTGCTCCTCGCCCCCCCAGTGCGCTCCTCACCTCCCCCAAAGAATACGAGGGGTAAGAAGAGACTTACGAAGGAGACCGCTCCTCGTAAGGAAGATGATCGGGTCAAACGGGCCAAAGGGCAAGGTTCCTCTCAGGCGACCAAAACTGTTACTCGTTCCTCGCCTGTGGAGGAGGTGACCGAGCAACAGGTCGTTGGCGCCATAATCGCTGGTCAGGGTAGGGGCGCGTCTCCTGACAACACATACTTGGGCTATGACCCAGTAAAGATGAGGGAGTAAGTATTTTCCCTCTCTGTTCGATGTTCGCCTCTTTGACTTTATTCTTTTAACGACTTCTTCCTTGTATAGGTACCGGAAGAACGATTACCCTGGTCGTGCAAAGGTACTTCACCAATTCAGTTGTGTGAAGTCTCCTCCGGCACCTCATGAGATTAAGGACTCCCACGTTCGAAGAGCCATGGAGTACGTTCCCCGCTCGTGGACCAAGACTGGCGAGGAGATCCTCCAGAGCCAAAGCCTCAGCGACAATGCCCGTCTATTAAGCTACAATGCGAGCCATCAATCTATCACTGCTCAGCGAGTCCTGGACCAGGCTATCGAGCTTGAGCGAACGAACCGTGGCTTGGGGCGGAGGATCGAGCAAGTTGAAACAGAACGTGATGCTCAGCTTGCTCAACTGAAGAAAAAGGATGAGGAATTGGCTAAGTTGAAGGCTGACTTCGAGAGAGCCAAACTTACTTGGACGCGGGAGGTAAAAGCTGCCGAGGATCGGGAAATGGTAGCGTCCAATGCCTCAGAGAAGCTTAAACTAGATTTGGGCGTTTCCACGGACCGTTTGCAGGTCCTGGAGACAGAGCGGGTGGGTCTGGTGGAAAGAGTGGAGTCCTTGAAGGTCCACGTCGACCAGCTGGAAAAGAAGAACAAACGCGCCATCCCTTACACTACGTATGTGCAAGATGTAACCGATAATACCAATCTCGGTTATATCTGTGCATATGCTGAAAGTGTGAGGAACGTGAAGTACGCCTTGGATAATGGTCTAGACGTGATGACTTCGACCATTAAGGACTTCACGGATTATGTTACTGACAACCCTCCGGCTCCTGGCTTTGAGATCCCGGTGGCTGATTTAGGAGAGATGGGGGTTAACTTGGGTGTTTTCAAAGACGATGTCCGCATAATAGCCCCTAAGGAGAGAGTGGAGGCGGATAGGGACATGACAATCTTTGAAGCCCTGGGCCCCCTTCTCCCGAATCCTCTTGGCGAAACAAGCTCCTCCACTGCAGTAGGCGAGCAGCAGGCCTCTGGGGTCAATGTGCAAGATGTTCAACCTCCTCCTCCTCCCCAAGATCCTCAAGCACCACCTGCTCCTCCGGCTTCCGAGTCTTAGACTTCTTTATTTTTCTGTTTCCCTAGTTGATGTAGTAGGATGACGATTGTACATCCCTTTTTGCCTTTATACTTGACATTTTGCCTTTAATGAAATATTCTTATCTTATTTGTTCGCCTTTCATGTGCCTTTTATTTACTTTTGCTTAAGTATTTCTTTCTGATTGAAAGTTTTAATACTTTTCCTTTGGAAATGTATGTATATTGAGTATGCGTGAGTCTATTTGGTTCTTTTGGAGAACTTGGCTTTTGTCATACTTCTCTTTATGCCCTGTTGCTCGCCCCTTGCTATGTTTGTGCTTAAATGCATTTGGCTTCGGGACGAGCAACTAAGTGTTAGCATGTGCCCTGCTGCTCGTCTCCACTATACTTGTGCTTTATGCATTTAGTATCTTGAGCGAGCAACATCGTGTAATGGGGCGATCAGGTGGGCTCCTAAGTCTCATGGACCCTGCTGCTCGCCTCCTTTTGGACTTGTGCTTACAACACTTGCTTATCCTCCGGCGAGCAGCTTTTCTTCTAGGCGAACAGTTGGGTTTTAACACCTCTTGCTTCCTTATACAATATACTGAATCAATCATTTATCTACTTACAATTTTTACCAAAAAAGTTCAAAAATTTTATCAATCTTACATCTTACAATAACATAAATAATGGTCTATATCAAAAACTTTACATTGGTTTCCTTACATTGGTTTCCTTAACTACTGGTAATATTTCTTTAATAAAGCTGCGTTCCAGGTGTATTGGGCCGACTTGCCTTCCATGTCTTCAAGATCATATGTGTCGTTGTACCATTTGTGGGTCACCCTGAATGGGCCCTCCCAAGTCGGTCCAAATACTCCTGGAGGTGTTGCTAGAATTTTTCGGAGTACCAGATCCCCAACTTCAAACTCCCTGATTTTTACTTGCGAGTTGTAGTACTTTGCAATTCTTCTTTTGTATATCTCATTTTTTATTTCTGCTGAGATTCTTTTTTCGTCGATCAGATCCATTTCTGCTGCTAGTGCTTTGTTGTTTTTTTGTTCATTGAACTCGGCTATCCTTTCAGTTGGTACTTTGAGCTCTATAGGTATAACTGCTTCTGTACCGAATGCCATAGCAAACGGTGTTTCTCCCGTGCTCGTTCTATGTGATATCCTATATGCCCAAAGTACTTCGGGTAGTTCTTCTGACCACTTGCCCTTCTTATCCACCAGATGGATTTTGAGGATGTGTTTGATTATTTTATTAACTGCCTCGACTTGACCGTTGGACTGAGGATGATACGGTGTCGAAAAATGTTTCTCAATTCCCCATTTTTTGCAGAAATCTCTTATCTTTTTTCCTTCGAACTGTCTTCCATTATCGGTTACTATTGCTTGAGGAACTCCAAATCGACACACTATACTCTTCCAGATGAATTTGATCATTTTTTCTTGTGTTATTGTTACTAGTGCTTCAGCTTTAGCCCATTTTGTGTAATAGTCCACGACCACCACTACAAATCTTACATTTCCCTTTCCCGTTGGGAAAGGTCCTATGATGTCTATCCCCTACTTTGCGAATGGCCATGGACTATTTACTGAGATCAGTTCTTTCGGTGGCTTATGGATGTTGGGAGCGAACAGCTGGCACCTGTGGCATGTTTTTGCAATTCTGATTGCGTCTTGTAACAGAGTTGGCCAGTAGTAACCTTGCCTTACTGTTTTGTATGCCAGTGCTCGTCCTCCTGCGTGATTTCCACAAACTCCTTCGTGGATTTCTTTCAAAACTTCCTGGCCTTGCCCCTTTGCTAGACATTTTAGTAGGGGCAGTGAAAATCCCCTCTTGTAAAGTTGGCCTTCCATGATCGTAAATCTTGCTGCTCGTTTTACCAACTTGGTTGCTTCTTGTGGGTCTTCGGGTGTCTCATTATCCTTGAGATATTTGTATATTTGTGTTCTCCAATCCTCTTTTGTCAACTCTTCTTCAACTTGGTTGATCTTGTAGTCACTGGTGGATGGATTAGGGATTCTTGTTATCGTGACTTCTGAAAGTTTCGCTGGTCCCGTACTAGTAGCTAAGCGAGCAAGCGCATCTGCTTGGGCGTTGTTGTCTCTTGGCACTTGTTCGATGTAAATTTGCTCGAAAAGTAAAGCCAGGTGAGCAACGATTTTTTGGTACAAGGCCATGTTCTCATCCTTGGCTTCGTATTCCCCACGGACTTGATTGACTATCAGTTGGGAATCTCCATAAATTTGAACCCTTCGAACCCCCACAACCAGAGCTAGTCGTAATCCAGCTATAAATGCTTCGTACTCAGCTTCGTTGTTTGTTGCCATGAACTCGAATCTGACAGCTGAGGTGAACACTTGTTTATCTGGACTGATCAACACTATCCCGGCTCCTGATGTTGTATTATTTGATGATCCGTCCACGTACATGTGCCATGGATGATTATGACCTCTCGTCGGATCTTGAGGGAAGGTTAATTCGACTATGAAGTCAGCTAACACTTGTCCCTTGATCGCTGTTCGAGGTGCATAAGATATTCCGAATTGGCTTATTTCGAGGGACCATTTGAGGAGGCGACTAGCAGTGTCAGGCCTTTGCAAAATTTGCCTTAGTGGGAAAGTTGTTAAGACCTCCACTTGGTGATCAAAGAAATGTGGCCGTAGCTTTCTTACGCTCATCACCAGTGCGTAGGCTAACTTTTCCATAGGTGAATATTTAATCTCCGCTTCATGCAAAGCCTGACTCACATAGTAGATTGGCAAGTGAAATTTTCCTTCTGCTCGAACCAAGACTGAGCTGATGGCCACCTCTGATGCGGCTAGATACAAGTACAGTTTTTCTCCGGAGACAGGTTTTGATAGGATTTTAGTATCACTCAGATACTCCTTCAGCTGCTCAAACGCTTGCTGACAATTGTCCGTCCACTGGAACTGTCCTTTCTTAATGGCGTCAAAGAAAGGTCGACATTTGTCTCCGGACCTGGAAATGAACCTGTTTAGGGCTGCTAAACATTCGGTGGTTGCATGTCCATAATTGCTTTGACTTTCGATGGATTTGCTTCAATGCCTCGTTGACTGACCAGGTGCCCAAGGAATTTTCCCGAGTGTACTCCAAAGCTGCTTTTCTTCGGGTTTAACTTCATGTTATATGCCCGGAGTATCTCGAATGCTTGTGCGAGATGTTCCAAATGATCTTCCTTCCTCGGGCTTTTTACGACTATGTCGTCCACGTATACTTCCATTGTTTTTCCAATGTGCTCATCGAACATTTTGTTTACAAGTCTTTGGTACGTGGCCCCTGCATTGATCAATTCGAACGGCATCCTCTTCCAACACAGTAGGTTCTTGTTGGTGTAGAACGCCGTGCTTTCCTGGTCGTCTGGGTGCATCGGTATCTGGTGGTATCCGGCAAATGCATCCATGAAGGTAAGAAGTTCATGTCCTGCGGTGTTATCCACTAGTTGATCAATATGTGGTAACGGGAAGTTGTCTTTGGGACATGCAGCATTCAGGTCTGTGAAATCAATACACAACCTCCACGTGCCATTTGGCTTTTTCACCAACACTGGATTTGCTACCCATCTGGGACATAAAGCTTCTTTGATGAGATCATTGTCGAGCAGCTTCTTTACTTCCACATCCAGTGCTTCATATTTGTCAGGCCCGAATTTCCGTCTCTTCTGTTTCACCGGTTTCTTAGTTGGATCAATGTTTAGCTTATGGCAGGCATGCTCAGGGCTGATGCCTACCATATCAGCATGTGACCATGCGAATATATCGAGATTGGACTTGAGGAACTCTTCCATTCTGGATCTGTATGGCTCTGGGAGCTCAGACCCAATGAATAATTCCAAGTCTTCTCGATTCGGGTCAACTCTTATTGCCTCCAACTCTTCTACCGGGGTTGCCCCCCTCTTCTGATTTTTCCACCGAGGATCGATTATCGGACCTTCCAAGTTAATTTCATCCTCGATCATTGGCTCTGCCCCTAGTCTTGGCTCTAGATCTTCAACTTGATTTAGTCTAGGCACATACTCTCTTCCCTGCTACTCGCCGGAGCCCTCCTGCTCGTCCTCGCCCTGCTGGTCGTCCACCTCCATCATCTCTGTGTCGATGGACTCTATAATTTCGTCCAACACGGAAGGTTCATCCTCAGCCCTACTGCTCGGCTGCTCGTCCATAACAGATACACTATTATCTTTCAGTTGGAGTTGCAGGAGGCACTCTCGAGCTTTCTTCTGATCACCTTTAACTGTACCTGGACCCTTCGAAGTTGGAAACTTAAGACAGTAGTAGTACATTGAAACAGCAGCTTTGAATTCATTCATAAAAGGTCGGCCGAGAAACCCGTTGTAGGCAGACTGTTGATTTACAACTAAAAACTCTATCATTCTAGTCAGTCTCCTTTCGGGATTCTCGGTCGATACAAGTTCGACTGGTAACGTTACTAAACCTAAGGGAACAGTTACAACATCTCCGAACCCTACTATCTTATGATCACATTCCTTTATATATTCTTCACAATCACCTATCTGATCTAATGTGCTTCTGAACAAGATGTTTGTATAGGAGCCGGTGTCCACAAGCAAACGGTGAACTCGGGCTCCCATGATATTAGCACAGACGATTAGTGAGTCATTGTGTGGAGTGAGTATCCCGTCTAGATCTTTTTCGGAGAATATTAGATCCTCCGTCTTCTTAGTTGCTTGGTTTACTCCAACTTCTCTGACTTGAGCTACTGCCCTCAAGTCTGCCTTCATTTTCCTTTTAGATACCGGTGGCCTTCCGTCAGAACAGCCCCCTACTGGTCCAGATGGCTCGAGCATTAAGATCTCTTGGACGGGTTCCGCCGGTGCCGTAAACGGTTTTTTGCCTTTTTTGTCCATCCTGCTCGGCTGCTCATCGCCTTCATCCTCTTCCGAGCTGGATGGAATTGAGACTCTTGGCCTTTTGCCTGGCTGCCTCTTCACGAATTCCGACAACCTTCCTTCTTCATAAAACCTCCACAGCTGCTTAGGAGGTCTCGGCATTCACTCGTGAAGTGACCTATGGTTTGATGATATGCGCAGTATTTGTTAGGGTTCATCTTCCCCCGCTCTTGTCGTATTTTCCTTGGTTCTGACAGCATGTCCTTATCCTTAACGTTGTTATACACTGCTTCTATTGACGTAGATAGGATATGGTTTAACTTCTCTTTCAACTCGGAACCTTCATTGAAAGCTTTCAAGTTCTTGGGAGCTTTGTAGTCCCCACCAGACTTCTTTCCTGATTTTTTGGTGTCGGCCTTATCTCCCAACTCTTTCTGGAGAGTTTCTTGCATTGAAATGTATACTCCCGCCTTGTGCCTGAATTCGGAATATGTTTTTGGGAAGGCTAGGTGCATTTCCTTCCACAAATCTGTCCCCTTCCTGAGCCCTGCCATGACTGCCACTATTTTGGTGTCCTCACTCACCATTTTCCCTTCTGACAGGACTTTATCAAACCTCTCAAGGAAAGCCCTATCGAATTCTTCTTCTCCTTGCTTCAAATCTACAAGTTTGTGCCTTTGGGTGAGGTAGGATCCAACTGTGGAAAAATGCGAGAGGAATTCCTTGCTGAGTTGCATGAATGAACTAATGGAAATTGCGAAAAACCATCTATGGGGACCATCACCAAGAGTTAACGGGAAATTGCGACACTGTGTTGCGTCAGATGCTTTTACGGATATCATATAATCGGTATATTTGGATAAGTGCACTTTCGGATCTGAATTTCCTTCATACAAATTAATGGCCGGAAATTGTACTTTCTTTTGCACTGGCGCATTCAGAATAGCCGGGGACAAGGGTGATGATGGCAGTATTGTTGATCCAATGCCTTTTTGGGCCTCCAACTGTTTCTGCATTTCTTCCACCGCCTTCTTCAGAGCTTGCCACTCGCCCGGAGACGTTCTTCCATTAGAAGGCTGTTCGTTATGGTCGGGTTCGATGACCTCTTCATGACGCAGTCCCTTGCTAATGGGACGTTTCTCCTGCGTGACGTGCCTAGCGATGTTGCTAGCTCCGTTGGGACCCAAACGCCCGAAGGCTGACCTTCTCAACCTCTCATGTACTGAGGGGCGAGCAACAGGGTGTGCTTGCTTATGTGCTCGTTCCTCGCTTCTTTGATGAACCTCCTCTCTACGTGCCCCGTAATGGCTTACTCTTCTCGTATGGGAGTGGCTCATACTCTTTGTGTCCCTGCTGCTCGACTCCTCGCCTGTCCCTGGAGTGGACTCTCCTCGACTTCCTAGCCGCTCGCTTATTGGTGTTTTACCCTTAGCCCTCCTTGCCTGTCCACTATCAACCTCATCTATTTTCGCATCTTCTCGTTGTTTAGTTCTTCTTTCAGTTGCCCGGATGCTCGCCTCCGGGGCTTTGGAAGGTTTGTGTCCTGCTGCCCGGTTGCTCGCCTCCCGGGCTCTTGACGGTCCGGCAGCTTCCTGTTGCCGTTGTATAGATTGTAGGACGGCAATCGTTTTGGCTAATTCCTCCGGGTTTTGGGCCAAAGCCTCCACTTCCGGGGGTAAAGTGTCAATTGTAACTTGCACGTTCCGCCGGGATGTTGCCCGCACCGTTCGTGCGTGGTCACCCGTCGACGATACCCTTGTTCGTGACTTGTTCGACGGGTGAGTGCTCGATTCTTGCGGTTCTTGTGATCGCACCATTTTTCGGATTTTGATGTTCCTTTGATGAAGATCTTATGCTTGTGGATATTTTGACCTAGAAACAACTAGCCTTGCATGTAGGAATTTGGTTGTTTATAAACCCTTATCCACACATGCATGCATTCAAGCTTGTAGGTCTTGTGTAACACCACTTGAAACACTCAAATATGCTTCCAAATTCCAGTTTCCGGTGACTTGTTGCCGGAATTATGCAGTTTCCGGCTAGTTTTTCCCAGAAATCCTTCAAATCTTCAACCGACGAAGGTTCGAACCCCTCCTTCTAGCGCCAATTGTTGATAACCTTTGATCAATGTTGATAATTAGTGGTTGTTTATGCTAAAAAAGATCACCAAACAAAGATCAATGTAGGATTAAAGCTAGATTTTTGTAAGTAAAGATTGAGAGATAAATTTGCAAGAGTTTGGCTTGTTTTTGAATTAGTAACCCCTTTCTTATTATCCCATGAAGGGTATTTATAGAGATACAAGCAAGTAGGAGGTGTCACCTCCTTAATCATCTTCATTTACATTGTGACAAGTGTTAAGACACTTGTCATCTCCTAAGCTATTACATCTTTACACAATAACAAGTGTTAAGACACTTGTTTGTTTCTAATGTAATGCCTAATTATTGAGATTTCTGGTGATCTTCCGAGGTGCCCTCTTGCTCGCCTGCTCGCCTCTGGTTGGGTTTTTGTGTCTTCTTGGTCTGGCTGTTCGTCACCTCTTTATGCTTCTCAAGACCAGCTGCTCGCCTCCTAGCCTCTATGACCAGCTGCTCGCCTACTTGCTCTTGGTCTTCAGGCCCAGCTGCTCGCCACCTAGGGTGCGAAGTCCCTGCTGGTCGTCCTCTTTAATTATTTTATTTTCATTCTTGATTTCTTAATCTTATTATTTTAATATTTTTATCTTCTAATCTTGTATCCCTGATGTTCGCCTATCAACACAAGTTTCGGATCTACATGACCAGGTGTGGCACAACCGACGCCACGAAATGCAGACTCTTCCCCCTCACCCTGGGCGATCTCGCCCACAGGTGGTACGTGTCTCTCCTGGCCCGATCTATCGACTCCTTCGCCACTCTGAGCGCGCAATTCACATCCTACTTCGTGGCCAAGATCGCCCGACCGAAGAACTGGCATCGTCTGATGCGGATCCGCCAGGAGAAGGATGAATCCAACGAGGATTATGTGGCCAGGGTTGACGAGGTCATACTGACCGGCGAGCCCGTAAGCGACCAGCTGGCTTTGCATGCCACTCTGGGGGGATTCCATGGCCGGTCTCCAATGTTCAAACATCTCACTAAGGAATTCCCAAAGACCTACGCCGAATTCCGCGCTCGGGCCGACGATTATCTGGCTCGAAGGAAATTACTGGCGCTCAGGCTTGGAGAGTCCGAGCCAGCACCGAAAGAGGCCGAGGCCGCAGCTCAGGCCTCCCCCAAGAGCGGCCACAAAGCCAGGAAAGTGGCCAAACCACCAGGCAACTTCAAGTCCTTTGAGGATGTGGAGGTGCACCTTACTCAGGCCATGAGGCAGTCCCCCGCGCATATCTTCAATGCGATCCAGCACCGGGACGTGCTTCCCCGGCCAAGGCCCTTTTCTGGAGATCGGTCCCGGCTGGACCCCAAAAAGTTCTGCGCCTATCACGACTCAATCGGCCATAATATGAGTCAGTGTCGTGATCTCCTCAAGCAGCTTTGGAAGCTGTTTGACGAAGGGCATTTGAACGACCTTCTACAGAGGCCAGCCGGCCGTCAGGAGAACCCGCAGCAGCAGCAATGTCCCCCTCGAAGAAACGAAGAAGGAGGCCGGCCTCTTAGACCGGTCGCAGCCTTAGAGGAAGACGATGATGAAGACGACCTTCCGCCAATGAACCCCGGCGGTCGGATCAACATGATCCAGGCCGGTAGGGGGAATTTGGGCGGCCTCACTCCCGTCCCAATGCAGTCTAACCGGAAGCGCAAAGCTGAGGTCCGGGCGGTGATCAACGTCAACTTAGTCACCCCCCCAGAGCCAAAAATTCACAAAGATCTGGAGATAACTTTCTCCAATCGGGACCGGATCGGGGTTTTGTATCCCAAGGGCGACGCGTTGGTGATCGCCGCCCACATCTTGGGCAAGGAGGTTCAACGGGTCTTGATCGACAATGGGTGTTTCTGTAACATCATCTTTAAAGCAGCCCTAGATCAGCTCGGAGACCTCGTCAACTTCATCAAACCCATCGACCTTCAACTGAAGGGCTTCGGGGACGCGACGGTCGCTGCTTACGGGAGGATCAAGCTCTCGGTGGAACTCATCTGTTGCTATAACAAGAACGTCAAGATAACAAGGCCGCTAGATTTTATAATCGTAGATCAGCCAAGTTCATATAATGGCTTTCTAGGTAGGCCCTTTCTAGAGGTTTTTTAGGCAGTTGCCTCCTCTTACTATTACTGTATTAAGTTTTCCACCCCCGAGGGGGTGGTCGGCACCATTAAGGGTGACCAATCAATGGCTAGGAGATGTTTGAACTACTCCGACTCTTGTTTATTTAATATCTGTAACAATCAAATGATAGATAGATCGCATACCGACCCCGAGGGGACCTCTCCGACCACTGAAGTCATAACGGAGGTCGGATCCACCTCGGCCGGCCCCGATAGTGATCCCGACTTACAACCAATGCAAGTTGACGACCTCGAGCCTAGGATCGGTTTCGAGCCCTCCGAGCTCGATCTCGACCCAAGATTCGACTCAAGCGACCGACGAAGCTACCAACAAGCCACGGTCTTGGAGGACTTGGAGCACATTCCAGTCGATCCTTCGAGGCCGGAACTCGAAGTCCTCATCGGCTCTCGCATACCGACCGAAATGCGGGGAGAAGTGATCGAATTTCTCAAGGCCAACATAGGAGTTTTCGCTTGGTCTCACCAAGACATGGTCGGAATAGACCCAAAACACGCCTTCCATCGATTGAAGATCGACCCTAACAAGAGGCCGGTCCACCAGAAAAGAAGAAAGTTCGGCCCTAAAAAATATGAAGCGCTGGCCCAGGAGGTCAAGAAATTGTTGGACAACAAACTAATCGAGCAAGCTAAAGACGAGCCCCAATGGGTCGCCAACGCCGGCCTAGTTAAGAAAACAAACAACACTTGGAGACTGTGCATAGACTTCACCCACCTCAACGCAGCTTGCCCGAAAGATCATTTCCCGATGCCGCACATTGACCACCTGGTGGATAGCACGGCCGACCACGAAATGATGTCCTTCATGGATGCCTTCGCCGGCTACCACCAAATCCCGATGGCCATCGAGGACATCAAACACACCTCTTTCCATACGGAAAATGACATATTTTCTTGGCTCCGAATGTCGTTCGGCCTGATCAATGCCGGTGTGACCTACCAACGGTTGGTCAACAAGATGTTCGCAGATCAGATCGGAAAGACCATAGAGGTCTACATCGACGACATTGTGGTAAAAATCTTAAAAAAGAAGACCATATCAGAGATCTTGAGGAGACCTTCAAAATCCTCAAGGCGTACAACATGAAACTGAATCCAAAGAAATGCAACTTCGGAGTGGAGGCCGGCAAGTTCCTCGGACACATCGTCAGCCAGCGAGGGATCGAGGTCAATGACTTGAAGCGAATTACACTAACTTCTACTAATCGCTCACCCGCAAGCGGACGGGTTCACTGCAGTAAGAGTAAGTATAATGGCCAAGTATTATCGAACCCACGAGATGGGGTGTATGCGAACAGATCCCTGAAGATCTACGCGTCGTAGCTAATACGAGTTTAATGTTTTTTGGTTTTTTTTTGAAAGATTGATTTTAAGCTAGAATAAACTAATTAAACTAACGAACGAAAGAAACAATTTAACTAAGGTTGTTTTCAAATATGAGATGGTTATGCTTAGGATAAGAATCCCTACGTATACTAATGGAGCAGGTACATAATCAAAATAACTGTGACGCGCCAGAAATAACCTAAGTAAAAGAATGCAAGGTGAAAGCTCAAGATTCTAAACCCTAATACTTTACCCTAACACTCGACTTCACTAATCCACTAACAAGTTAATAGATTGTGCTTAATTAATGAGACCCTGATTTAACTAAGGTGATGCGGTCGTCCTCCTTCGCTAAACTGGTAGATGAATTAACCTTTCCTAAACCCTCTAGTTAAGTCTACTCGTTGTTAAAGAGTGATACGGGCGTCCTCTCTCTAACACCTTTCGAACGAAATTCAAAAGTAAAGTCTAGATTAATTTTAAGAATTCATTAACCAAGAGAATTAAAACCTAACGTCACAAGTTACTCTAATTACGTACCCACAACCTACTTCTACGAGTTCATCCTACCCCAAGCATGCAATGGTTTTAGCTAGACATAGGTTTAACGTAAACTAAAGTAATTAAATAAGTAACGAACATGAACATAATATTTAAGATGAAGAAGAGATCAAACATAAACTAGGGTTTTACGAAATAAATGAATAACTGAAATTAACTCACAAAAATAAGTCTCAACGTGTTAAAAAAATAGAAATCTAAAGAAACGAAACTAAAAACAAGATCGTAGTATGAATTCGTTATGAAAACCTAAAAAAAAACGTAATCGTAAACTTGCTTGTCTCTTCTCCTCTTCATCTCTCTCAAAACTCAGTCTCCAAACGTAGTATGGTATCCAGTCATTCTAAAAAATGTGTTCGGAAGGGGTATATATAAGCAACGGGTCGAATCGGGAGTTAATGGGCCAAAAACGCGACAGGTCGTGCACTTACTCGTGCACTAGTGCACGAGTAGTGTGTGGTCGAGCACTCCGAAACTAACAGAACCCCAAAAGTGCTCGAGTAGTCGAGCTCGTGCACTCGTGCACGACTTGTTTCAGCTCGAGCACTATGCACGACTGACTCGTGCACTCAGTGCACGACCCACTTCAGCTCGAGCACTCTGCACGACCTGCTCGAGCACTAGTGCTCGAGCTCTTCTAGCTTGTGCACTCCAATGATACTTTTGCTCCCTCGAACTAGTACTTTTCGTATTTCTTCGATATCTTCTCATCCGGGCGTCCGTTTGAGTCGATTCAAAGTCCTACAAACTCCTCTTTTTGCTCTCTATCCATCTATAAGCATCAAAGAGACAAATTCATTAGTTTATGAAAATGATACTCAAATGACTCTAAATACTCACAAAATCAACCAAAACTAGGGCATTTCGAGTGACGAATCATGACAATTTCACGCCTAATCAGCCAACCCGACTAAGATCAAGGCCGTCCTCGACATGCAGGAGCCCATAACGATCAAGTTAGTACAGCGCCTGACCGGCTGCCTAGCCTCATTGAATAGATTCATAGCCCTGCTCGGAGACAAGAGTAAGTCTTTCTTCTCGACAATCAAGAACGGAAAATTTTCATGGAATAGGGAAAGCCAAGTAGCCTTTTCGAAATTAAAAGAATACTTAGCAAACCCACAAATTTTGGTCAAACCGATCCCAGGAGAAAGGCTCTACCTGTATCTAGCGGCCTCCGAGGTCGCCCTCAGCGCGGTACTTGTCCGAGCGGATGGGCAGAACCACCTCCCGATCTACTTTGTGAGTCAAGCCCTACATGACGCCGAGCTCAGGTACACCCCACTCGAAAAATTGGCTTACGCTCTGGTCATGAGTGTCAGAAAGCTGAGACCCTACTTTTTCGACCACCAAGTGGAGGTCCTCACCACCCTACCCTTAAGGCAAGTCTTGCACCGGTCGGACACCAGCGGCGGGTTATTGAAATGGTCATTAGAGATAGCTCAGTACGGAGTCACGTACGCCCCGAGAACGGTCATCAAGGGCCAGACACTTGCCCTCCAGCTCCGGCCACAAAGTTGGCCGCTTCATCCGTACAGGCCTCTGCAGCACTTCCACCCGGCACCTAGGAGCCCTCCGGAGGGACCTCTTTCTCTTCCTCTCCTCCTTCTTCTTCATCGGCAGGCAGAGGAGCCTGGCCCGGTTTGATCAACCTATGCCGATGGGGGAACCAAGAGAGATCCACCCCATGGTCAGTCTCGAAATCGAGGAAGGGAAGCCAGTCGCCCTAGTGGATCAGATTTTTGGCCACGTAGTCCCGGAAGTAGGTCTCTTGGGCTGAGGTGTCGGTACCAGCCTGGCGGCCAACCCGAATTAGATTGGCGGCGGCCATGTAAAAGCAAAACTCCGAGAAGAGCACGGGGCTGGTGGCCGGATCATCCAAATCGTAGGCCGGCCGGCTCAGAGCAGAAGCCAGCTCGTCATTTTTCTTCTGGAGCTCTTTCTCCAGCTTGACCTGTCGGGCTTGAGCCTGGTCGGCATCCCACCGGGCTCGGTGCACCTCCAGCCGCAGCTCGGCGTTGGCGTCCTCCATCTCAGCAACCCGGTTTCGGGCGTCCGCCAGGGCCTTGTACGCCATTTCCGCCCGGCCAAGAGCATCTTCTTTCTCCTTCAAAACGACCTCTATCTGGCCGACCGCCTGATCTCACTCCTTCTTTAGCACGGTGTTCTCACTCTCGAACCCAGCTCTCTCCTCTCGAGCCCTAGTCAGGTCAGCCTCCGCCCTCCGAAGCGAGCTGAAGGCACTGTTGAGCTCGCTCTCCACGAAGTTGGCCATAATTATTATCTGGTTGGCCAGAGCAACGCAGGCACGGCCGACGTATCGAGGACGATGCTCGGGGATATCGGCTAACTCCCGGGTCCAGGCCTGGGGCAAAGAGTTCACCGCCTGGCTCATGTATTCCGGCATATCGACGATGGAGCCCGGAGCCCGGGAGGACAAGAAGTCCAACACCAGTGGAGGGAGGTCGAAGTCATTACGCGTCAACCTGAACGAGAGAAATAAGAAGTCAGGTAGGAATAAACTTTGATTAAGGAACTTAAAGATTTAGAAAACTTACGCTTGGAGGCAAGCTGGATCATGACTAAAGTAGGTCCTGTCATCCTCCCGGCCTTGAGCCGGCGCCGCATGGGGCACAGTCTCCATCCCGACCGGCCTGAGTCAGGGCGGAGTGTCGTCAGAGATATCGATCGGGGTCGGACTCATCCCGTGCAGGCCGGCCTCTTCACTCTCAGCCTCCTCCCGGCCCCTCTTCTTGCCTGTAATCGGGAAGGAGGTCGGGACCTCGGTGGCAGTAGTCCCGACGGCCGGAACTGACTGGAGGGGGAGAGGCTCTTCAATCACAATGCCAGTCCGAGCGCCGGTCCCCTTCTTCTTCTTCGCCCATTTGGCCGTCTTCTTTACCGCGCAGGCACCGAGTAGGGAAAACATTTCCGGACAGCGGTCGAGAAGCTCTGGAGGGCACTGTCTCACGATCGCGAAGTCAGGCACTGTAATGTCAAAGTTTGAGTGTTAAAAAAAACTAACTACAACTCGAGACCCGGGCAAGAACGAATTACTTACCCGTCAAATTTAGATGACGAGGAAACTGGAAGAACCGGCAGGAGATTCGGGCTTGTCGAGTCCGGAGGATGGCTTGGTTCCTTTCTGCGGCCGGCAACGACAATATCCGCTCCCTGACGACTGCAAAGTCGAAGTTCAGCTCCCGGTCGGAAGGGCAAGGATAACCTGCAAAGGAAGATAAAAAATTAGATCAGTATTTTTTATTCAAAGATGAGTTTAAAAATTCCTTACTAGGGTGCTTAAGACGGATGTTGGTCGGAACTCCGATCTCGAGTCCGCCCGGGTACCCGGTCTGCCAAACCCCCCCAATGAAGAACCACTTCTTCCGGTCGTTGCGGGCTTTGCTAGGGAGACCAGTCACCAACTTCTGCCCTTTGGTCTGAATAAAGACCTCGCCGGTCCCGCTCTTTTCACTCTGGATTCGGTAAAGGTAGGTCATCTCCCCCGGGGTCGGCATCCGATACAGCCGATTCTGCCCAAACAACGCCATAACGCTGACGATGATCATCCACGTGTTCGGCAACAGCTGGATGGCGCCTGATCCCAATAGTTTAATAAGTAGGAGATGGCCGGATGGAGAGGAAAGTGAAGTCCAACCTCCATCATGTCCTGTGTGACGGCCGTCATCCCATGGGGAGGTTGATCGGCTCGTTCGTTTGGCTCCGGGGCATAGAGATGAACGTCGTATGGAATGTCCCACTCAGCCCGCTTTTCGTCGAGATAGTTTTACTTTGTTATACTCTGAACCCGACCAATAGTCCACCTATTGGACTCCTCCAGGTCAGCAATACGGATCGTGGCCGGGTCGCGGACGGTCGGCCCCCGGGGGTAATGTTCCAAATATTCCTCGTAATCAAAGGCGAGGGCCCCGACCTCATCCTTCTCCTCCACATAATCCGACCACAGCCGGAAAGCCCTCCTAACCTCGTCCTTCCGGGCCTCTCCCTCGCTTCGGACCGCGGCGGGCGATCCCCCGACCTCTTCGGCTTCCGACCCAAAGGCCTCGTTCACCATCCCCAGCCTCTCTTTGATCTGCTCGGCTGCAAGGTTGTGGAGCATTCGATTAGTGGCCAGGTCGTCGCCCTCTTCACAGCCGCCGTCCTCGTCCTCCTCCAGAAGGTCGTCCAGTGGTTCCCGACTCTCCACAGAAGGGGCCACCAACTCGATCCGGGATACCGCGGTCGGGCCGCTCTCCCTGGCACCCTCACCCAATAGCGACCAGCCCGGGCTCAGAAAGAGCGCGTCCAAGCCATCATCGTCGCGAGCCCAGATCGAGCTCGCGCTCAGGCACGATGGAGAAGCCCCTCCTCCGCCGCTTGAACTTCCTCCTTCGCCAAAAAGTCGCCGATTGGCTCCTCCACCGGCGCCGCCGCTCGAAGAGGCACCACTTCTTTGCCCAGGCGGAGGACCAGTCCACCGCCGTACCATTTCGAAGGAAAAGAGAGAGAAGAAGAAGTTTTTTGAGATTAAAGAGATGAAATTACCTTAAACCACCTTAACCACCACCGTCGCCGCCGTACAAAATCAAAACGCCGCCGCAAGATGCTCGCCGGAGAAATCGTAGAGAGTTTGGTAAGATTTTGCTTAAGAAATTTCGGAAGCGCGAAAGTGAAAAACTCAAAATGGCAATAATCCCCCTATTTATAAGAAATTGGGGGGGGGGGGCTATTTCAAAATAAAATTCTAGGCCTAGGGGTCTAGATGCAAAGAAGTTGAAACGACACATCGAAACGGCTGCGCACGCTATCAATGCGTGCGCAGGATCCGAAACGAAGTCTGACGTCATGCACCCCTTTTCAGGCACACCTACCCACGCACGTCAACTCAAGCGTCAGCCCATAAGGGGCCGACCAACGATCGCCCTGGGCTATTGAGGATCGGCGCTGACGGCCAAATGTCAGACGACCACCTCACCTCTCATCAACCCTGAGAGCCGAGCTGGGGGGCAATTGTTGTAGCAATTTCGCACCTCAGGTCGGCACCGACCTAGAGCGAGCCAGAATGATGGGACCGTACACCTGCGATGGCCCCGACCCTGCAGGACGAAGTCCGATCACGGCGACGTTCGACCCCCTTGTCTCCGACCTCAAGAACGAGGTCGGAAGCGAGCTTGAAGTATTCGTCCACCCAGCCGAAGACGCGGGCCAAGAAGGCCGGGACCGGACCGGTCCGACCTCGATGTGTTAAGGCCGATAGAGTTCGGCAGGGCACAACCAATATTTAAGAAGACTCTCCGACCTCCAGTCCCATTGGGAGACCGGTCCCCGACCTCGAATTGTCTCCGGCTAGCAAGAAGGCAATGGTGCACGTGATGGAATCTGATGAGATCTTCCCCCAAGAAGAAAAAGGTCGCCTCCGTACCCAGTGACAGAGAGAATATTCCATCCAAATAAGGAAACGAGCCAGAGAATTGTCCTTTTTGGACACGTGTCAGCACGCTAGTGGCCGGCCGCCTGCAGGCTCTGGCATACCAGTGCCCGCTCGTCCTCAGAGGAGGAAGACATTTAATGTTTTTGTCCCCTGAGAGGCCGGAAAAGACAAATGTACCCCTGTAGGGAGAAAACTATAAATAGCCCCATATTTGTAACAAAAGAGAGAGTGTAATCCTATCAATCAAATCAATACAATTCTCATTTAAGTTCAGGGACTAAAAACCCCTGGCATTTCTTGGTGTTCTTGTGCTTTTATTATCATTCTTCAACGAAACAATCATTTTAGCATTTAAGAATCCAATCATTTGATGTTTTTACCAAAGTCCACTTGAATAGCCATTTAATCCCAGCCTCATTTATTTGGTAAACAACATGATGCAAACTTAGTTCGTTGTTTTTCTACAATGGTGAAGCAATCAGGTGCAGGCAATTGAGCTTTGCTACAATGGTGAAGCAAGCAGGTGCAACCAATTGAGTTTTGCTACAATGGTGAAGCAAGCAGGTGCATGCAATTGAGTAAAGCAACCGGGATTACTTTGTTGCGGACACCACCAAATCACCTCAACCTAAGCCTCACCATTCGACTAATATTTGAGTAAAGCATATAACATATATTAATTCTTCTAGGGCAATTGCTATATTTTTTGGAAAAAATCCCGATACTAGTTTTTCGAACCTGGTTTTTCGAAGAATGGTTAAAGTTTCGGCAAAAAGTTGTCGAAATATGGTTAGGGTTTTGACAAAATATTTTCGAAATATAGATTCTCGAAAAAAAAATTGTGAAATATTTGTCATTTTTCGACAAGTTTTTTTCGAAATCCTAACCTTTTTTTCGAAAAATCAGGTTAAAAAATTTTAAGCCATTTTTTTTTTGAAATCATTGTTTGCGAAATATCGTCATTACCGGTGTTTCGCTGCCTTGAGTCCTGGCTCCAGAAGCGCTTGGTAAGAGGAGTATTAAGAGTAAGAGTAATATAATGTAGATATATTAATGGGGGTGTATTTAATAATTATTTAAAATAGGATGAATAAATTAAGTGAGTGGGGGTATCTAATAAACATGGAGGGGTATATAGTCGGACCCTTTAATAACTACATGGGCCATCATATGAGCTTACGACCCATATCCATTGGGCTTAATGTTATACTAGTATGTTTTAATGATTAAGTGGGTCGTTGTTACAAATGTGATCAATTCTGTATCTCAAACTCGATACGTTGGACTAGAAAAAGGGTACGGATATATTCAACCCCAAAATTCAGTACTTCACCTCCTCGATTCGTGTTCAAGATTTTTTTTTTAAGACATTTGTCATTTATTCAGGAATTCTTTTAAGAATATTATTCAATTTTAAACATTTTTATAGATGGTGAACTTAAACGTGTGGTGACCAATCAAATTTTGGGGGTGAAAAGATCTGTTCTCCTAGAAAAAGACATGCCAAGGAAAACCCCAGCACAAGGACTCTCAAATCAGTCTGGAACTCATTTCATAATCATTTCGTGATGTAAAATAGAGAGTAGAAGATTCTACAAGTTCGTGATATTTAATCATTTCATAATTAAATAAAAGAAATGATTTCACATTTCTCAATAAATTCGAATTTTTAAATGAGTCGAAATTCTTTCTTTCCCAAACTAAACTAGTCATCGTTACTCTTTCACTACATTAAGATATTTTCTTACGAAATGTCTAGATTATTAAGTCTGTGTATTTGTGGTAGACGTGGGTGATATATAATGATTGACAATTCTTACCTACACTTCTTGTATACTTAATAACTAGTGCGTGTCCCCGCGTAATACGTGGGATGAATAAAATTATACTTTTAAATATACATTTAGTATAGAAATTATAGATTGATGTTGTTCATATATTTTATTTTACACAAATTTTAGCATGCACTCAAGTGCATAGCATGCATTTGTATTTTAAGCTCAATTTTAACTTTAATTTTGATTTTTTCAATAAAACACAAACACGTTGAACTGTATATTTTTTTATAGTTGGGGTATTGTTGGTGATTGGATTTAATCATGAGGATAAATGGTTGTTTTAATCTGTTTTAGGAATCACCAAACAAGAACGTGTGATTGATTATCACCGTATATGATAAATACGATTGTTCGGGTTGTAAAATCGAAAATACGAGTATTGAATTCGTATTTGTTTCGTATATGTGCACGTTTAGGTGCTTGATTGTGTGTATTTGGTGTACATGACTCTTGGACTACCAAACTTGCATGCTTGACATGTGTCCTTTTGACCAAATTTGACCTTATCTAAGCTTCAACTTAGTTACAAAGTCATGTGTTTGATCTTATCACGTGTCTGTAGTTGTTTGCCATCATTTGCTTGGGGGATTCAGCCCTTGATCAACTTCTGTATTAGTTGTTCGCTTCTTGATTATATGGTTCATAAGCTGTTCGCCCGTATGTTTGATGCAGGTGTGCCTCTGGATCCTTAATATTTGTTCGTCAGGCCTGTTGGAGTTATACGTGAAAGTATGCTTTTACTTTGTATAACTCGTGTATCAAACACTCGATTTATGAGAATAATTCTTTTATCACATTTGCTTTAGATATAATTGAATGTTGAATTTCTATTGCAAACCGTTCAATATATAGTACATGTTACATTGTAGTTAATGTGGTGATACCCGATCACGGAATACAACATTAACAGTTTACTTGTAACTAAACGTACAATTCACGACCCAGGTGGAATTGAACAATCCGCCGTGAAAGGTCGATGTGTAAGGCTCAGATTGGTCTGTCTTGACCAAGAGATTGCACTAGCACATTTAGTATGTGTTGAAGAGGTCCTACAACGAGGAGAAATTCTTCTGTTCTGAAAGGTGAAGAATTAGACCTCAGTGGTTGTTGATTTCTTAATCTCCGTCACTTAAATAGGACCGTGTGTGCTTAGTAGTTACTGCTTTGATTCATGTTGGGTGAGAATCATTGTGACTTCGAACTTTGTGTCTTGGGCAGTAATATTAATCATACGACGGTTGCTAAGATTTAATACGGAGAAACGCGTGCGAGTACGGCTCGTGTGATTAGTCCCCTTGGTGGGCTCAGAAGTTTTATTGTACCAAATCTTGCAAGTGAAGAATTAGTTTCTTCGGTACGAATAATAATGTTGAGCTGTCTTTACTCCAAGGTGAAATATATTAATTAATTTAGAGCTATTCAGAAGCTCAATTAATTAATGGACTTGATGATCTTAAACGCGGGAAATAATAACCGGGAGCCCATATTATCGTAATATGGATTAAGATGGATAGTGCAATATTAATTTATTAGTGGTAATAATTAATATTAATGGGCTGAATTATATTGGGGCTCAATATTGAAATTCAGAAGTCCATTAGGAGGTCCAATCTTAATTCTCCTTAAGGCCCCTCAAGTAGCCCAATTAAGTAGCCCAATAATGATAAGGTGATTAAAATAAAAAGAAAATAATATGCTGATTTTTTCCTTTAATTTTCGAAAAATACATGATAAGGAGGAAAAAGATTTTGTTGATTTTCTTGGAAAGATATTATGCAAGATATGTATTCTAAGAATACAAGAATATCTCATATATTCAAGAAGATCCAAATCTTGGATTTTCTCCATGTAAATTTCGAAAGTTTCATATTTATTTAAGGGAGTGAGATTTTTGTGGAATATTTTATTATGGAGAAAAGAATATATGAGATATATTCAAGATTTCTTAGAGATTAAGAAAAGATTTTCTCCCTGCCCATAAAATCTCTACGAATTTCGGTCACCCCCCTTTATAAATAGGAGATGATTATTTCATCTCAACGTACATAATTCCATGTGTTGGAAAAATCAAGAAGCATAGATATTTTTCTTTTTCCTTAGTTTATTAAATTGCTTGAAAGCGTCTCCCACCGGCGATCAAGTAAGGCGAAAGGGAAATACTTGAGAAGGTTTTTGGGTTGATAAAGCGTGTACGAGAGTCCCGTTTTATTCAAAGGCCAAGTTCTACAAGAGGTACGTTAATCACATATTTACTTGTTTATTCCGCCATAGTTAATATGTGAAATTAATTTAGCATGCATGATGATAATTAGTTGTTGGAATTATTATTTGAATTAATTAGGATTAATTCATGATAGTAATAATTGTATTTAAATTCGTATTTAAAATTCATCCCGAATAGATTCCGGGCACCCCTATATTTTCCCAACAACTGGTATCAGAGCCACGGTTTCGGGCTCTGAATTTTAAATTGGAATTTAATTTGTTGAACATTAAATTTGAAATTGGATAGTAGAATTGTTAGATCTTTTTTGCAGGTATCCAATTGTCATGGTTTTTAATGTTGTTAATTTCATGCGTGTGAATTAATTTGGTTTTTAATTCGATTCGTTCGAATTCGTTTTTCTCGTGAGAAAATCCACGAGTAGATTAGTTGTTTTTATTTTGATTCGATCATTGTAATAGACTAGTCTAGATCTAGTATTTATTTTTTTGTAAAAATAAATTGTAACCGGATCGTGACGAAGAACGAAGAATTAAAAACGGCGTACCCGGACAACGCATGCAAGCGTGGAGCGTGTATGGAGGTAAAATCATGCAAGGGGTGAAGAAAACGAGGACGAACGGCGAAAAAAACGGCGCACGGGGGTGCACGGCGCACGGGGGTGCACGGCGCATGGCGCCGCGCGCACGGCGCGCGCGCGCCTCGGCAGCTCCCTGCAGCGCCTCGGGGCGCCTCGGGTGCGCCTCGGCGCGCCTCCGTGCAGCGCCTCGGGCGCGCCTCGGGTGCGCCTCGGGGCTGCGCTTCGGCGCGCCTCGGGCGCTTTTCCAGCGCTTCTCGGGCCGGGAAGCGCGCGGGCCCACTTCGTGGGCCGACGCGCGTTGTATCTCAGGCCGTTGAATTTTTTCGGTTCGTGTTTTTTTTCCGTGTGATTTTAAACGTCGTCCCGAACCCCAAACGATGCTGTTTTTGAAGAAGTGTTGCTGTTCGAGTGGGAGCACGTCGAGACGAACGTCGGAAAGCAACAAGGACGATTTTTTCGCATCAAGACGTGAAGAAATTAAACCGTGACAATTGGATTCGAGTGCTCCAATGTGTTTAATTTTGTTTTGATGGATGTTTTATTTCGTGCACTTATTATTATTTGTTAATATGTGTTTGCATGAATTTAATTGTCCAAGAAAAACCTTACTTTCGAAAATTACTAAGTATGTTTTTATAATCGCAATTTTATTCCGGATATTAAAATTGGATTATTTTGGCCTCCATAATTTATTTATTTGTGAAGTTCTTTTGGAATACATTTCCCCCTCGGATCGGCCAAAAGAACGGATTTCACATGAATAAATTCCGAAAGGATGATTGTGGATTATTACTAGTGGCGGTATTGACCCTCACCACGAGTGGCTTGCTCAAAGCGAAATAATAATCCTGTATTTAATTATGGTTATTACTTAGGCATAGGAAATTGATATTAACTTACTCCCCTCGGAGTCCCTGTCAATTTCTATGTGGTCAAAGTGGGAGCCAACTATTAATTTTGAATTAAGGATTTGTAACTTTTAAGTTTGTGATCCGCTTGAATGTATTTAAATGTATAGACCACCCCTCGTGGCGCATTTAAATTGTTTCGAGATGTTGGCTGATGCATGATTATATTGTTTTAAGGTTTCAATATAATTGATGTGATCGAATTATGTGATAATTTCATATATTGATATGAATGTATGTTTTATTCTCATTTCATCATGTCGCAACCTTTTAATCCATTGTTTAATATACTTAAAGTTAATAAACTTTTTGGAGAGAATTATATCGATTGGAAATGTTTTTTTTTAAATTTGTCCTTACTGCACGAAAACACAATTGGGTTATTTATGTTAATATACCCGGCAAGCCTAATGATAAGTCAAGCAATGGGAAGAGGCAGTTTGTGATCGGAAGCGTGACAATGAATGAAGTGCATCATCTTGACATTTCTGTCTGAGGATTTGAGGCGCGTTCATGAAGACATTGTATCCGCTGTTGAAATCATGGAACACCTTGAAGAGATGTTTTCACATCAGAATCCCATGACTAATCAGTTCACCAAACATGACTCGGTCAAGTTGGAAATGGTGGAAGGAACGCCCGCAAGGGAGCACGTTCTCGAGATAATGGCATACCTTAACAAGTTGGAAGTACTTGGTGCGGATTTTGATTGATTCCATATACCATTCCCTACCGAGAAGTTTTGAGTAGTTTCATCTGAACTGTCAGATGAATGAACGGACAAGTCGTTTGCCCGAGCTCTTGCAAGCTTTAGTTTCGGTGGAGGTGATAATGGAGCACCAGTCTAGTGCTATGGTGGCTAATGGTTCGTCTACCTCTTTTGGTCCCAAGGGAGGGAAAAAGAGGAAGAGAACCAAAGGCCGGATCCAAGCAAATCCAATTGTTGCAAAAGGCAAATGCAAAGGCAAGCATCGAAGGGGAAGTGTTTTAGTTGCGGTGAGAGAGGACAATGGAGGTCTGCCTGTTCCAAGCCTAAGAGGCTAGGAAAGTTAGGTAATTCACACACCTTAGTCGTCGAAACTTGTGAAGTGGCGTATGCTGTCTATTCGTGGATAGTGGATACGAGAGCTACTGATCACATTTGTTTCATGGGTTTAAGCTAACCCGACGACTTAACGGAAGTGAGATCCCCATCACATCGGGCAATGCTACGAGAGTGGCAGCTGAAGCAGTGGGAGAAGTGCGCCTATCTTGTGAAGATAGAGTTATGGTCTTGAGAGACGTTCCTCATGTTCCAAGTTTAGAAAGAACTCAACCTTCAGTTTCTAAACTGTTTGAATAGATACTCAGTTTCTTTTAATAAGGATGTTATTATTGCTTGAAACGATGAGTTTATCTATTCCGGAACTTTAATGGATGATCTTTATACCATTATTTGGGCACACCACTCACAAAATTGAATCTAATAACACATCGATTATTTCGAGTAATAAAAGAAAGCGTTCTTCGGAGATGAACGAAACACTTCTATGGCATCTTAAACTAGGTCATATTAATCTAAAGTGGATAGAGAGATTGGTGAAAGACGGATCCTTGGAATCATTCCAAGTCGAACCGTTTCCAACTTGTGAATCCTGTTTAGAGGGTAAAATGACCAAGAGGGCATTTGGAGTCAAGGGGAATAGAACTACGGAAGTGTTAGAACTCGTTCATACCGATATGTGTGGTTCAATGATGATCATAGCAAGAAGAGGTATGAGTAATTTGATGATTACTCAAGATACGGATACATCTACCTTATGATGCATAGGGAAAGAAGTATCAAGTCTCTACGATTTGTTTGTGGAGGCGAATACCTTAGCAATGAATTCTTGAACTACCTATCGGAAGAAGGGATTGTATCCCTGTTGACCACATCGGGAACCCCTCAATAGAACGGTGTGGCGGAACGAAGGAGCCAGACTCTTTTAGAAATAGTCAGACCCATGATGAGTTATTCGGATTTACCCAAGTCGTTTTGGGGTAATGCCTTGGAAACAACGACTTACATTCTAAACTTGGTGCCATCCAAATCGGTTCCTAAAACCCTAATGGAATTGTGGACCGGGCGCAAGCCCAGTCTAAGACACTTGCAGATTTGGGGTTGTCCGGCATACGTGCTAGACAAGGAAGCCGGTAAATTGGATCCATGTTCGGAATTAAGGTTGTTTATAGGATATCCCATGGGAACGAAAGGGTGTATGTTCTATAGTCTCAAGGATTAAAAGACCGTGATTAGTTCGCACTTTAAATTCTTGGAGGAAGACTATATGAACAAAAGAAAGCCCAGAAGTGAGATTACCTTAGACGAGTTAAGAGGGCAAACTCCTATACCAAGTATACAAGATGATATACCACATGTCATACCTTCACAACCGGAACCGCGTCGTAGTGGGAGGATTGCAAGGCAACCCGAGAGATTCATGGGAATTGGAGAATCTTCGGATTTGATTCCCAGCGATGAATCAGACCCATGAACGTACGACGAGGTAATCCAAGACAAAGACGCGGAAGTGTGGCAAACCGCAATGGAAACCGAGGTGGGTTTGATGGATTATAATCAAGTGTGGGAGATGGTTGATCCACCTAATGGGGTAGAGCCCATTGGATGCAAGTGGGTGTACAAGAGGAAAAGAGGACCGGACGGAAGGGTAGAGACCTTCAAAGTAAGGCTTGTGGCCTGTGGTCTATAGCTATGCTTAAGTCCATCCGTATTCTCTTGTCGATCGCTGCGCACTTAGATTACGAGATCTGGCAAATGGATGTCAAGACAGCTTCCCTTAACGGAAGTCTTGATGGGATCTATGTGCAACAGCCCAAAGGTTTCGTTGAAAAAGGCCAAGAGCACCTCGTATGCAAGCTTAAGAGATCCATTTATGGACTTAAGCAAGCATCGCGTACTTGGAACCAGTGTTTTGATCAATTGATTAAGTCTTATGGGTTTGTGATCAAAACAAGTTCGAAAGTTGTGTGAAAGATGTGACGGAACTGCGGTGGTATTCTTAGTATTATACGTAGACAATATTCTGCTCATTGGAAACAATGTAAAGGTATTGTCAGACGTAAGGGTATGGCTGTCAAAATAGTTTGATATGAAGGACTTAGGGAAAACCGGTCACATCCTTGGGATCAAGTTCTCTCGAGATCGCAAGAGGAAGATGTTGGGCTTATCGCAAGTTTCATACAAAGCCACTGTTTTGAAGCATATCAGCGTGCAAGATTCCAAGAAAGGTTTTGTACCTTTTTTAGGCACGGAATCCATCTATCCAAAGAAATATGCCCTAAGACGCAAGTGGAGATAGATGACATGAAAGACGTTCCGTACGTTTCGGACGTAGGAAGTCTTATGTATGCAACGTTGTGTACGAGACCGAATATCTGCCTTGTCGTGGACATGATGGCAAGATAATAAAGTAATCTCGGGAAAGCACATTAGATTGCAATTAAATGCGTCCTTTAGTTTCTGAAAAGAACTTAGTATGGAATGCTGATTTAACAGTCAGACAATCTAATTCCCATGGGATACACGGACTCAAATTTCCAATCAGACATAGACTCCAAAATACCTACCTCGGGTAGTGTGTTTTGCATGGGAGAAGGAGCCATGACATGGAGAAGCGATTTGCAGAAATGCATCGCAGATTCGACCATGGAAACCGAATAAGTAGTTGCTTGTGAAGTAGCGAAAGAAGCGGTTTGGCTCAAGTACTTCTTAGTGGACTTGGACGTTGTTCCGAATTTGCCCGACAAGATAACTGTCTTTTGTGACAATGCCGGAGCAGTTGCAAATTCAAGGGAACCGAGAGCCCACAAGGCCAGCAAACACATTGAAAGAAAACACCATCTTATACGAGAAATCGTTGAGAGAGGAGATAAAGAGGTGGCAAAGATATGCGTCGGGGACAACCTAGTAAATCCATTCACAAAGGGTCTGCCTCTGAATACATTCGAGAGACATGTGGATGGAATGGGAGTCAAGACTATTGCCAATCTGCTTTAAGTATAAGTGGGAGGAATTATTAGGTTAGTGTAGGTTGACATGAGATGTCACGTAGAGCTACTACACTAAGACATGCGTGATGTATACTAAAAGCAGACTTTAAGTATAAGTGGGAGATTGTTGGAGTTATACGTGAAAGTATGCTTTTACTTTGTATAACTCGTGTATCAAACACTCGATTTATGAGAATAATTCTTTTATCACATTTGCTTTAGATATAATTGAATGTTGAATTTCTATTGCAAACCGTTCAATATATAGTACATGTTACATTGTAGTTAATGTGGTGATACCCGATCACGGAAGACAACATTAACAGTTTACTTGTAACTAAACGTACAATTCACGACCCAGGTGGAATTGAACAATCCGCCGTGAAAGGTCGATGTGTAAGGCTCAGATTGGTCTGTCTTGACCAAGAGATTGCACTAGCACATTTAGTATGTGTTGAAGAGGTCCTACAACGAGGAGAAATTCTTCTGTTCTGAAAGGTGAAGAATTAGACCTCAGTGGTTGTTGATTTCTTAATCTCCGTCACTTAAATAGGACTGTGTGTGCTTAGTAGTTACTGCTTTGATTCATGTTGGGTGAGAATCATTGTGACTTCGAACTTTGTGTCTTGGGCAGTAATATTAATCATACGACGGTTGCTAAGATTTAATACGGAGAAACGCGTGCGAGTACGGCTCGTGTGATTAGTCCCCTTGGTGGGCTCAGAAGTTTTATTGTACCAAATCTTGCAAGTGAAGAATTAGTTTCTTCGGTACGAATAATAATGTTGAGCTGTCTTTACTCCAAGGTGAAATATATTAATTAATTTAGAGCTATTCAGAAGCTCAATTAATTAATGGACTTGATGATCTTAAACGCGGGAAATAATAACCGGGAGCCCATATTATCGTAATATGGATTAAGATGGATAGTGCAATATTAATTTATTAGTGGTAATAATTAATATTAATGGGCTGAATTATATTGGGGCTCAATATTGAAATTCAGAAGTCCATTAGGAGGTCCAATCTTAATTCTCCTTAAGGCCCCTCAAGTAGCCCAATTAAGTAGCCCAATAATGATAAGGTGATTAAAATAAAAAGAAAATAATATGCTGATTTTTTCCTTTAATTTTCGAAAAATACATGATAAGGAGGAAAAAGATTTTGTTGATTTTCTTGGAAAGATATTATGCAAGATATGTATTCTAAGAATACAAGAATATCTCATATATTCAAGAAGATCCAAATCTTGGATTTTCTCCATGTAAATTTCGAAAGTTTCATATTTATTTAAGGGAGTGAGATTTTTGTGGAATATTTTATTATGGAGAAAAGAATATATGAGATATATTCAAGATTTCTTAGAGATTAAGAAAAGATTTTCTCCCTGCCCATAAAATCTCTACGAATTTCGGTCACCCCCCTTTATAAATAGGAGATGATTATTTCATCTCAACGTACATAATTCCATGTGTTGGAAAAATCAAGAAGCATAGATATTTTTCTTTTTCCTTAGTTTATTAAATTGCTTGAAAGCGTCTCCCACCGGCGATCAAGTAAGGCGAAAGGGAAATACTTGAGAAGGTTTTTGGGTTGATAAAGCGTGTACGAGAGTCCCGTTTTATTCAAAGGCCAAGTTCTACAAGAGGTACGTTAATCACATATTTACTTGTTTATTCCGCCATAGTTAATATGTGAAATTAATTTAGCATGCATGATGATAATTAGTTGTTGGAATTATTATTTGAATTAATTAGGATTAATTCATGATAGTAATAATTGTATTTAAATTCGTATTTAAAATTCATCTCGAATAGATTCCGGGCACCCCTATATTTTCCCAACAAGGCCTTGGTTTGATGTGAGGCTGATGGGCGTTGTATATTCCATAATCTGCTGAGCACACCACCTTTAAACATTGTTGCTCGTCATCCATAACCCGTCATAGGGTTCATATCCGGCATCAGATCTTAGGACTTGTTCGCCAAAAAGCTGTTCGTCAGAAAGCTATTCGTCAAAGATGTTGCTCTTCATATAATACACCTCTTGGATTGATTTATGCACCCCTTTTTTTATTATTCTTGCTAGTCATCTATGATTTAAGTATTATTTCTCATAATCCTCATTTATGCCTCAATTCTTGTTCGCCAAACAACATTAGTTGTTCGTCTATCAACAATTGCCCCCTATCCTGGCCAGATGTTGCTTTGGACGAGAACATGAAAAACAATGAACACAACATGAGAAATCTAGGCCAATATTGAAGATTTACAATTGTTTGTTGAAGAAGCAATGGAGTGGAGAGTATAAATAGGAAGGAAAAATAAATTGGTTTCTAATTTGTAGCTAGTCATCCAATGGTCCACAATTGATCAAAGATAACGCCCATAATTGGATCATAATGATGGGCAAATTAATATAATGAATGTGAATGAATTAAATGGTCTGCTATACTATATGTATGAGAATGAATAAGAAAAATAGGATTTAAAAATGAAGAGAATTGAAAGGTTGAAAGAAGGATTTAGATTCATATAAGCATGACACATCAGCATGTGCATACTTCCTCTTTAGTAGTACTAGCGCAGTGCCCGCGTATTACGCGGGATTTCTTAATATACCATATATCATGTACACTTGTCATTTTGGTCCTTTCCACACCAATTTGCATACTACTAAAATAGAAAGCAGTGATTTGTGTATACACTTACAAATATATACACATATTTATACATATGTCACTACTTTATTTAAAAAACACACATTTATTAAAAAATATGTAACCCCTTAGAGTGCAAAATGATGTGGGATGGGGGGAGTATTATTTAACTATTTAAAAATTAAAAAATATATTTACTCTTAAATTTAATAAAATGTGGAAAGTACGTACGGAGGGAATATAATTTAACTTATTAGAGAATTTTAAATATACTCAATTCCACCTTTTTAATTACCCACAAAAAAAAAAAAAAAACGTAGAAATGTATATGATTTCCTCAATAATGATGAGATCGAACCACAAAATACATGATGATCTTTTTATAGGATGACATGATATATTGATTTAATTGCAAAATTGAGGTGAGATTAAACAAAAAAAAATTGTACCCATAATTAGAGGTCCAATTCCTATTAGTGGGATAAGTTAAACAAATCAAGATTATTTATTGTGTCTTGAGACAATAATAAAAGAAGAAATACATTATCTAAATATTAAAATCCACATAATTATTCTTTTCAATTTTTAATTAATTATTCATCAATATAATAAATTTACATAATTCACTTTTTTGAAATACTCACAAACTTATATATCATAAATATTGGACTTTCTCAAATATAATAAGATAAATAACTTAATACAATGACAACGAAATATATAGAACACTTTTATAGGCTAAAATTAAACAATATAAATTTTTTCAAACATATATACATGTTTATTGATTAGTCCAGTTGGTAATTGGTAATTACTATAATTATTAACCAAGAGGTCCAAGGTTCAAAACATGACTCCTACTTTTTTCAAAAAAAAAATAAAAATTAGACAATATATAATTGTCACATATATACACAAACATAAATATTGACTCACAATTTAATGACACATGGCAATGAAGACACACAAAAATCATAATGAGACGACATGTGGCAATAAAGACATAAAAATTGACACATAAGCAAAACGCACCAGAAATCGACACGTAAGCGAAACGCACCAGAAGTCGACACATCAGCAGAAATAACTCCCTATTAGTATATAGAGGGATTATAGATAATTACGGAATAGTATTGAACATGTTTAAAGATAAATAACATATACTCCCTCCGTCCCCGAGCTTTCTTCCCACTTCTTTTTGTTGAATGGTTTAAGAAAGTATATTTGTTTATTAATATATGGTGGGTCACATGTTGATTTTTGAGATAAAATAATGAATAGTGTTGAAAAGTGAATTGAATGAGTGACACTTTAGTATATTATGTGAATTTGAAGGTTAAATGTTATATGTAATAAAGTGTTATTTTTGCTATTTATGAAATGAGAAGTTTATTGAGGGACGACCCGAAAAGAAAATTGGGAAGTTTACTCAGGGATGAAGGGTGTAATACATAATTAAGTTGAGAGTATCATAGGGTCATGGTCAAAAACTTCATTCTCCTTCTGTCCTGAATTACTTGAAATTTTAAAATGTTTTTACACACACTATTTTTATTTAACTTCAATAATTATTTTGAAATAGTATTGAATCTAAATGATGGCAGAATATACGGGAACTATTTTTACCGTGAAATTTGTTTGTATTTTGTGTATCTATAAACAATATTAGTAGTTTTATTTAAATGTATCAGTTTGATAATAATACATTTTAATAAAACAACTAATATAATTTTAAATTGTACAGTAAACCTTATTCACAAGAGACTTATTATCTAAAGACTGAATACTTCTTGCACTTAATATTAACATCATTAAGGAGTAATGATGGAAGACTAACTAAATACTATCAAGATCGAGAAAAATGTGTTCTAAACCAATCAATGAAGTTCATTTTTCAAAAGCATCATCAGAAAAAAGAGGATGAAGTTTTTTGAACTAGCAGGAAAATAAATTTACTTTGTCAGTTAATTAGTGACATTTTTTCAATTTGAGACGGAGAAAAGTAACGTGGCTGGAAATTTACAAATTACCTTAAACAAGGTCAATAAATCAAGAAAATCACTTAGAAAACGAGGCCCAAATCAACACTAGTAATTTTAAGTTACAACACAAATTAAACACTTTGAATCCCAATAAACACTACTCATGATCTGGCAATTTTTACCAGAATCATAATTTGGCTACTCATCAACATTAATTTCTCAAAGATAAAATTGGGTCCAAATTTAAATTCATGATTTAGGTAGGGGTTTCCCTTGCAAAAATGATCTGAACAACTGAAATGCAGCTCTTGGTTTGAACATAGGGACTTCATGACCTGCCCCTCTTACTGTTGCAAATGTTAGCCCTTTATACACTTCTGTCCACCCACCCACCTATACAAATTTAATCACAATGGTCAAGAATATATTTTATATTTTCAACATATATATAATATAGGTAAATATACATTTATTTAGATATAAAATTAAATTAAATTTCATGTACGTACTCACCTGTTTTTTAACATACCAAGGATACCATGGAATGGTAGTGTCTAACTTAAGTTGTGCTAGGGAATATCTTGTTGCTGTGACTGGCACAACTGCATCCACATCCCCACTGCAATATAAAACGAAATTAACAACTATTTAAAAAAAAAAATATATCAATAAATTATTTTAATATAAAAGTGGCCATTTAATTTTAGTAATAATAAAGTGTAACTATTTATTTTCTTACCTAAACACCCAAATTCTCAATCCAGCTGCAATTAATTCTCTGTAAATGGGAAGCATTGAGGTCTCTGTGTCGTTCCAATTACGATTCAAAGTTTCACTACAAATCGTTCAAACAATTAAATTAGCACTACAGTTGATATACAATTTTTAATTAAAAAAGAAATAGTTATGATTCAAAATGAACCTGCAAGCAGTCCATTTATAATGAATCCGACCACTTATGTTAGCATGGAGAGCGTTTTGCACATCAGGCCTATTATAGTAAATTTCAGCATATTTCTCGGTACATGGATCGTACCCCGCTAGCTGCCTAAAAGCCTACAATTAATTTAATTTATTTAGTGAAAGATAATTGAACATTTTATTTTATTAATTATTAAATAAAATAGATGCATACCGGGCGATGGGGCAAGCGCATGGTAGCGTCGGAATTATTGCAAGGGGGTGCATAGATGTTGTATTGGTCGATGTTGCCGAATTCTTGGTCCATAGCGTAGTAGTAGAGGGACTCGCACTCGTTCGATTCTTTCTGGCGTTGGAAGTCGCACGTGCTCATCAGTTGCTTGAAGGTCTTGTCCGAGATCATTGCGTGGCTCCACCAGTAGTTCACCGTTCCTAAGTTGTCGTAGTGGTTGTCCGTCACCGCGTTCCCCACCTGCATTCTCATTTTCAACATATATATTTACCATCAAAATTGATTGTTATAGTATATCTATATTATATAAAAATGGATTTTATTACCGTAACTAAAAATTGGGTGATGCGGACTTACCATAAACCCCTTGAGATTAATTTTGTGGTTAGCCTTAGCGTTGTAATTCATAATTTGCCTGGCCAATTGGGGGACGTAGTGCCCAGCGTAGCTCTCTCCGGTCAGATAAATCTCGCGATTCTTGTAACGAGGGAAACGATCCAACCATCGGATCAGAAATTGTAGCGAATCCTTTGCTGAAATCATTCCAATAAATCAAAATCAGGCTTCTTCGCGAAACAAAACAGGGCATTATATATGAAGGCGGCATTGATTACCAGTACGCTTATCTCCGGTGTCTAACAGATCGGAAGATGTGTTGGAGTAAGAGAAGCCAACGCCCGCCGGAGATTCCAGAAACAGTAAGTTTGCTAACTTGTTCCATGAAAACTTGTTCAGGTATAAACCTGATGAGGTTTTGTTAATTTTGAATGGTCCGATTTCTTCTGATGCGCCGTACGCCACCGAAGAGCACCCAGGACCTGTTTATGTTTTCCAAAATTAAATTAAATATAATAACAATTTGAAGAAGACTATCAAATTGTTGGTTAGTCATTTTACAATGGTAATGAAAATGAAAATTAATTTCCATCAATGCCCTCATAATAAAAATGATATGTTAGGAGAATAAGTGTTCCAGTAGTGACACCATTGCTAGTTTCATGCCCCAATTTTGGAATAGAAGTAGACAACAAATGGTTGTTAGTGGAGGAAGAGGGGAGTGATTAAGGAGGATGATTTTCAATTTCATTCTCATTACCAATGAAGAGTTATTAACCAAGCGCTCCCTCAAATTGTTCAATGACATATTCCGTCCTATTATTATTTGTACTTTTTTTTAATAAGCTCAAATTAAATTTTTATGACTCGATATTCAACCAACTAATTCAAGAATCAATCCTACTCCATTAGTGGGGCCAAGTGAAGAACAAAATTTTGTATGAACTAATTGAACACCGGAATTAATAGAACCTTAACTTAGAAAGAAATATACTCCCGAATCCTAATATAATACAGTCAAGATTTCAAATTTGACCTAAAAAGAAACATACTCCTACGTCTCAATCAAAACGGGAGGTTATGAGCTCAAATTAATTAGTATAGATAAAATTCATTTTTATAAAATAATTGCAAACCAAACAGAGAAGTACACTATATTAATTTGCAAACCAAAGAGTATACGATATGTATCATCAAGCATAAAGAACAAAAAGACAAGATAATTGTATAGGAAAATTCTCAATAAATAATTAAACTAATAATGAAATTAAAATAATATATTTTTTAAATTATTAAATTCTGAGCAATAAACACAATCACTCCAACACTGTATCTGTATGTACAGTGTACTAGACATCGTAATAACTGTTGGACAATGATAAATGGGGAAAACTCAATAGTTGCATCCTTATCATGACATGAGGCCAAAATTTTGACATTTGCAAAAGGGCCCCAAAAGTTGGGCAAAATTGCATTTTGATTCGTGTGAACATATATGATATATCATGAATGACCTAACCAATGCCTGGTGCAGCAAGCATGCTGACAAATTTAATATTCTAGCACAAGTGTAAAAAAGCAGATGAATGATATTAATTAGTGTTATCAATAAATGAGGATTGTTCTGAGTTAGATTGAAGCATTTAATTTATTACTCCAGGCATGAATTTGACTTTTCTTTATGTGCCTTTCAAGTTAATCTATACGCAGCTTGCATTTTAAGTTGCAATTTGTTTAGTAATAAAAGAATATATTTAGTTGCAAATTAGACATTAATTAAAATTCATCTGGGTATTACCCTAAGCTAAAATCCATGCTTGTTTCCGATGAGACAATTATTTAAGTAAATCCGGCCAGTCAAACTCAAACGTCAGAAAAATCTGAAGGAGATATTCATGGTTAGGTAGCTAGTAGAGAAAAGATAGGAAATTTTGATTTTATTCGACAACCAATTTGTCAGAAAAAAAAAAAAAAAAAAAAAAACTTAATGCGTAATACAACAGTTAATTTGTTACTGTATTAATTAGCAAAAAATAAAACAAAATTTTGCATGGGAGGGGTAATTTCGTAATTGTACCTCCATTGAGCCAAACAACGAGAGGTCTTGCTAAGGGTTGTTGAACAGCCTCAGTTAGCCAATAAAAGAGGGCTCTTCCGGCGACTTCATTGACGGCGACGTAGCCGGAAAACTGGTGAAAGCCGACGGCGGGTTGGCCGGGAAGAGCTACAATTCTGTCGGCTTCTTCAGAAGCACTTAATTGAAGCACCAAACAGCTCAGAATTACAATGGCCACAAAACAAGAATTTGGAGGCATGATGTACATGTGAATGAATGCTTCCCTTTCCTTTTGATAGTGGTAAGGGAAGCTTAGGAGATAGGGTGTTGTGATGATAGGTTTGAATGCATATATATATTGAGAGAGAGAGAGAGATCACATATTTATGATGCCATTAATGTGCAACAACTTACTTATTTTGAGGTTCATCCCTAGAGCTAGCTTAGAGTGTTATTAATTTAGTCATATCTTTTGAATGATTTTATGTTTTTATTGGAAGTTAAATGGGGCTTGGACTCTTGGCATGGTCACTACAATTTCAATTTTAGATCCAAGAATTTTCTTTTGAAAATTGATCCTGTTTTTTTACACATGGTTTAATGCGATATGTCGAAGGGTATTACGAGATTTTCCGAGGTCCTTTTTTTTTTTAATAAAATGATTGTTTATGCATAGTAAGCGAAACAAACTTTTCATTGACGATCATTTTATTATAAAATAAACCTCAGAGAACTACATAATACCCTCCAATATATCGCATTAAACTATGTGTATAAAAAAAAACAGGACCAATTTTTAGTGACGGATGTAGTATTTTCCAATATAATAAGTACAACTAATTAAGGGAGCGCTTGTTTTGCATTCTTAAATATAAATGAGAATGTAAATTTATTTTTCATCACGGTTCTTGAATACGTTGGAAGAATGATTATATTCATGACGGTTACATACCTTTTAATTCCATACCTTTTGTTTTACATTTGAGATAAGTTTTTTTCATTTCGAAATACTTATATACATTATCAGCTTAATTTCTTTATCCCATTTTTTTTTTTTTACTTCAATTGGTGTTTTATTCTATTGGATTATTAACACATGCATACCATCGATCAATTATTTTCACTCTCTCAACATGTGTTTCTGTTTAGCGTTTTTCTTGCAAATTGCATTGCGTACGGACCCTTATAATAATTCTATTTTATCCCATCCTCAATTTAGAAAATAATCATTATATATATAGTTTGATTTGATCCAGCCCCCTCTCTATTTCCAGCTCTACTTTTTGTTTTCATCTTCCAAATATAGTTATGGTATCTCATCATCCCTTCTCCCTTTCGGTTACTTACTATAAACAACTGCGATCTTATAAAAATATTAAATACAGTATCTTCGAATAGAGGTAATTCGATTGAATTCACTTTGTATATTTTTATTTAAAATTCTTATATATTATTGAGAACTAATATCTTTTTAGAGTTCTCCTATAATTCACGAAAGTCCTATTTAAAACTCAAAATTGAAATTTGCGACGACCTTTCCGTCGCAAATGTAGCCGGTTCAAGACCAAGTCGGTGGGCCCTAGATTTTGCGACGGCTTATCCGTCGCAAATTACTATCATTTGCGACGGACTTCCTAAGTCGTCGCAAATTTTCATTTTTTGCGACGACTTACAAAAATCCGTCGCAAATGATAGTAATTTGCGACGGATATTCTTGCCGTCGCAAAATTCCCGTCGCTAAACTCCATCTTTTTTGTAGTGATGTATCCTATATAATTTAACTGCATTTTTTATTAGAAAAGTTACTCATATATGACGGCGACTTCTCTAAGAGAGGGCAGACGGCGTCTGACATATTAATAATTTCTTTTTTCTGAAAATAATTTATAATTATAATACATTTATTAACTTATTTAAATATATCTAAATATTAGTTTTTGTTTTATATTAAAATTTCGATAACTTTTTAAAATTATATAAAATCGATAAAAAAAATAATGAAAATTAAGATTGAATTATCAAGTCATCATAATTTTACAATAAAAAATATTACATACTAGACACAAAAAATAAATTAATTACATTTTTTATTAATTGAGATATATATAAAATAATTGAATTTTTTTATTAATTAAAAAATCGAAATCAAAAGAAATTAAACTATATGCCTCCAATCCAAAAAAAAAAAAAAAAAAGAATCAGCAAACTAGAGCAATACCATTTGCCAATGCTGATAGAGCTAATAATTGATATGCTAAAATTGAGTTTCGCAATCTAACATGAGAATAAATATAATGGCTATATACGTAACACGTTTGCGTCAGAAATAATGAAAATATTTTTAAATTCTCGTGTACAAGAAATTATTTTTTTCTCTTTTTAATTGGTAATTAATATCTAGTCGGTCAAAGAGTCATTAATTGTGAATTTCTGTATTCTGAAATACGACCTGCAAAAATCTTGAAATGCTCGAAATTTTCAATGTCAACATTAAATCAGACAACTACTTCCACGATCAAACGATTTAATTTCCTTCCATAGCAACATAAGTAGAAAACAAATAAGTATTTTATTCAAACCTTTATAATGATTTGATATGTGAGGAAGTTTGGGATCGCACTTGATGATTAATTGTTTGAGTTTCCAATAATAAAATTAGAAATATTGTAAAAAGTCTAATCTGTCCAGCAAAGCTGTTGACCAGTGATAAACAGTACATCTGCTCCCATCAGTTCAACATCCATCCAATTTTACTGAAGAAATATCTGACAACATTTTTTTTTAAAAAAATCAATCACGCAATATATACATATTGCTGATATTTATCCAATAAATAATAACCCAATGATCAATATATACACTTCAAGAATTAAAGATAATTAACATAAGGTGGTGACCGATTGAATACTTCAAGATTTTTTTTTACTTTTTTTTATCATGAATATGATGGATGCATAATTATCTTTACGGTAGTTATATTATTTCTATTTTTTTTTTTAAATAAAACAGACAAAAAATGGTTATTGATTGTACAATCAAGAAAGATGATTATAGCCTTATATAGAGGAGATGAGAAAGAAATCAAATGTGATAATTATTATTTTATTTAGAATGGAAAATAGTGTCGTCGATCATCTTTTATTCTCGTTAATCATTATAATTATCATATATTTATTCTCGTTGAAAAAATTTCAAACCAAGCGGCCCCAAAATGAATTAATTCTACATATTGAGTTCAATTCTCGGTGAAAACAACTTCACCCAAATTTAATTGTTCACTTGATAAGCCTCTGCTTAGGAAGTAGAAGTTAAAAATTCAGCTCACGAGTGAGGAGGAGTGTAAGAGAATTAATATTGTAAATGAATTAATTTCCTCTCTAGTCTCTACAATATTACATTTTTAGATGAGACAAAATTCTTTCAAAACACCATTTAAAATATATTATTTCTCTATCCCATTGTCATTTAACGAGTCTCAAGGTAAGTCTTACATTTTCTTTCCCGACACTTGATTAATATTAAAAAAACACACATTTCATCTACTTTTTATGTTCTCTATCTATCGTTTTACTTTTTTATATATCGCATCACAACAACCAATTCTACAGTAAATATTATTTTCATTAAAAAATGTGTAAAAACAAGCGTAAGATTTTACTCGAAATTGAGGGGCTGAAAGAATTATATTTTATCTAAAAGATAGAATTGAATTCATGATCTTTATTTGGGTGTGAGTCTTTTGACTCTGGTATATTAAAATTTTCATTTCATTTAAAAATTTAAACTCATAAAGAAATATACAATTAATTTATTTAATTATTTTTCAAGTCAATAGTCACATCAACGGATAAGACTATTCATCCACATGCATAATAGACTAGATTCAAATTAAGTGACCTCAACCATTATTTTTGAATAAATTTTAGAGTAACTCTATTGTGCACTTGGTGTATAGTGTAATTGGTGCATATGAGAATTTGCCTAAATTTTATTAAATTAAAATCAAGTATAACACGCTCGACAATGCATACGAAAAATCATGCACGAGCCCATCTTATACAATTTCTTTTTTTCGGGTAGATGACTCCTCAAACTCATAATCTTTCAGTTATAAATAGTGAAGTTCCAAACTATTGAGCTATACCACTTCATCCATCTTATACATTTTTAATTGTACGTAACTTCTTTTCATTTTGTTGAGAATCCGACAGAACAATAAATCTTATTAAACATCAAATTTAAAAGGTACAATTTTTATTATACAAGGGATACTCCACTATTTAAGTGAGTTAAAAATACCAAAGTTGTAGAAATATAACAAGAAATTTATACAGCATCAGCTCTAATTCCGCAACTTTTCCTAGTATCCCCAAGTCATTCTTCAACCGAGCGCCTTGACAATTCCAATTAAGAAGTTGCAATTAATAATTTATTTACTGAAAAACATTATAAATTAACATAAAAATTACTACAACAATATGCACCATGAAAATGGTTGGGTGAGCTTATTTATAAGTGTTTGATAAAAGTTTTTCTGCCCCCAAATTTTTGAGTCATGTCTATATGTATATAATATATTCTTAATACATGCATATTATTAAGCTAAGTACGTACGTATATAAAAAGTTATTTAATAAAAAAAAATTAACGGGGGAATAAAATGGAATAAATCACTCAGACGAAAACTCGACTTCTACAGCTTAATTACAATAGTATCAGGAATCGAAGAAGAGGAAAAAGGAGATCACAAGCTTTTAGCATACTCCAATAATAATAAATAACTTATAAAATTATTTTGAACATCTTAGAAGATTGATCTAAAGATCTGATAGTCAAATGTTTCAAACACAAGATTTTCAAAGTTCCGTTAATTTTATTTTCCAAGCCATACTTTCTTGAATTATACGCGATAACATCTCATGTTATGTTTAATGCAATTTAAGGCAAAGTATATGGTGATCAAGTCACACAATTTTTTTTTGGTAAAATTGGATCCTAATTGAAGGATATGACTTATATTACAAAAGAGTATTAATTAATTATAATAACCGAGAGGTGTGACTTGTAATATAAAAATGGTATTAGTTGTCATAATTAAAGGGTGTGATATATATTGCAAATATGTATTAATTGTGATGCTTGAATGATATGCCTTATATTACAAAGAGGTGTTAATTGTTTTAATTGAAGGTTATGACTTACATTACAAAATGATATTGTTGTGATAATTGAAAGATATAACCTATATTACAAAGAAAATGATACTTGCATGCACCAATTGCACCGTACAATTTCTTTTAATTTGTGGTATCTGTTGACGATCAGTTCTAATCTTGAAGATTAATGGCTGTTTTAGATGGTTAATTGATCATCAAACAATTACGTGTGATTGATCACTAACGTAATTAGTGAATACGGATTTTCGGGTTTAAGTGGATTAGAATCGTATGAAAGCTTACGTGTTTAAGTTCGATTGTAAGTTAATCGAGCTGCTTTAGATTCGTAATCGAAGTTTGGACGTGTGTAAAAATTTGTGCTTGTTCTTTTATTTGCTGAAAAAAATCTAAGTATTTATAGACTTTTGCCCAGCAGGAGGTGGCACGACCTTTGGCCGACCAAGTCTGCATGCTCGACACCTGTCCTTTGACTAATTTGACCTTATCTTAACTAAATTCTATCCTTATCTATTGGACTTGCTCGCTGTCTAGAGCTGTTCGTCATTTTGAACTTGTCCTTGAGGAGTCTTTAGTCTGATTCTGATGGTCTTTTCTCTTGTTTAATTGTTATTTTGGCGTTGTGGTTGGATCTGATCGGCAGGATGCCGTTTGAGCTCATCATGTGGCTTTTGATCTGATTTTGTTCGCCTGTGTGCCTTGATTGCAAGTAGGTTTTGCTCGCCGGATGTCTTGGGTGAATCATGTGTTAATTCCAAATTAAACTTTGTGTAATTTGCGCTAATCCTGGTCGCCCAAATGATGATCCTGCTCGCCTATCAACAATTGCCCCCTTGCCGACCAATAAATTGTGAAGGTGGTGGATGAGCACTTTTTGAGTTGGCAACTTTTAAGTGCCACAAAGGCGAGCAAGAATGTTCCTGGAGCGAGCAGCTTTTCATGGGCGGGCAACATTGGTCGAGCAGACTCGGGTCGGAGACGGTTGGGATCCCAAGGTCTGGGCACGGCTCGAGGTGTGACGTGGGCGAAATGATTGCTACCGCCCACGCGCACACATTCCCGAGGAGACGCGCCTTCCCGTTTTGTCGGACAGGTGCTGCACGCGCCCAGAATTTGCAATTTGGTCCTTCCATTTTCAACTTTGTTCGCCTGGTACCCCGTTTTTCCAGAAGTATAAAAGGAAAATTTTCTTCATTTTTTTTCATTTTCTCATTGTTTCTCAGGCGCGAATCCTTCTTTCTTTCTTCTTTGAAATTTCCGGCGACGTTTCCAGATTCCGGCGATCTTCGAGCAACGTCAAGGTAGTTTTTTTTTTTTTTCTGCTTATTTTCTTCTCTTTCTTCTTTTCTTGCTTAGTGTGCGTTCTTGATTCATCGAGAATCCTTACTCCGCTGGGGAAAATTCCGAGCCGCCGTGTTCTCCCTCTGCCGGAATCTGCAAAAAACCCTAATCTCCTCCCCCTAGTTCATTGGATGGCGTCGCACTCCGAGACCGGTTCTTTTCCTCCTCGGAATCCTGAAAAAAGGCCCGTCGAAGAGAATCCACCCATAGTCAATTTGGAATCTGATCCCGAGGCGGCCTCGGTTGCACGTTCGGTTAATTCTGGAGCTCACCCCTCCGGGGAGAGAGAGGAGCGAGCAAATCCTGCTCGCCATCTCTTAGAAGAGACGAGCTCGGATCTCCACGAAGACGAGGATGAAGAAGTCGAGGTACTTCAGCCGGTGAACCTTGACGAGCTGACTTGGGCCTTCCTCAAGGACATTAACTTTCCGGCGCCCAGACTGATCGAACATCAGGTTCCAGTCGCGGTTGCTCGCCGTGTCAACTGGAATGAGTACGAAAAGGAGCACTCCAATCGCTTTGTCATTCCTGCTCGCGGAGTACGGAAACTTAAAGCGACCGAGTTCGCAGCGAGCTGCATCGTATCCGCCATTACCGAGGAACAGTTAATTGAGATTCGGAGGGATTACAAGATTCCCTTTGACATCCCCATGTATGCTCCCTTGGCGGACGACAGAGCTGATCGCCCACCACGCGGACTGACGGCGATCAACCTTGCCACCCTAAACGCTGGAGTCTCTCTGCCGCTGCACCCTTTGGTCGGCCAATTTCTACATGATGTGAACTTGGCTATCACCCAACTTACTCCTGTTGGGTGGATAAATCTGATGGCCCTGATGGTAATGTTCGCCCTGGAGGGGTATCCAAACAGGCTGTCCGCCGAGGAGGTTGGCTACATAATGACGATGACCGGCTGTACTGGGGAAGAGGCGGGCTGGTACTATCTAAAGGCGCGACCAGGCCAAAAACTTGTCGAGGATATTCCTGGGAAAGTGCGGGATTGGAAGCATGACTGGTTCTGGATTGGAGGCGATTGGCGTGCTTCTGCTCGCTCTTCAGGGGGTTCTGAACGAATCGAGACCCCGGCGGAGTTTAGGGAATTAAAGCGTGAGTCTTACCTCTTCTATATCTTTGAAGTGGTTGGACTAATTTTAATTCTCTTTTCCCTTTGTTTCAGGTCCCAAGAACTTGGGGTGGCGAACTGTGAAGAATAGCATAAGCGACCTATTCCTGTTTGTTGCGTGCTTGATCGCCCTTCGTCGCCGAGAAGATCGAAGTATCGGCCATCTCTTCTCCGAGGACACACTGCGAGTTGCTCACCTCACGACCTACCCTCACCATCTCGAGGCTCTAGCTCGTATCCCAGAGGGTAATTCTTTAAGCTGGGCGAGCAGATCTGGTCGATTTTATACTTAATATTAATTTTGTTTCTCTTTCTTTTACAGATCAGCTCGCCTCCATTGCGCTTCACCCTTCCTTCCTTGAGCTTGATAACCGGGTTTGGGAGATGCCGACCAAAAAAGGACGCAAGAAGTCGGATCCCCTCTCAAAAATCATCGCCCTTGCGGCTAAGGGTGGAAAAGGAGACCCTCGACAAGCCGGCGGGTCCAGCTCGGCACAGCCTCCTGCCCCCGTGGCGAGTCCGCCCAAGACACTGGTTCCGAGGGCGAAGAGGCTTCTCCGTGGAGACGGTACCCCCGTCTCCGATACCGAGAAGGCAGCCAAACGAGCAAAGACGGCTCAAGAGAAGGTGACGGTGGCTGTCCGACCATCCGAAGGCGACAGCGAACAAACTCCTTCGGTGGAGCGTCCCGGCGAGCATGCTCTGGTTGTCACCACTCGTGAAGGATCTGGTCCTTCATCTGATCCCACCTACCTTGGTTGGGATAAAGGTCGTCTTGACAGGTATAACCTTGCTCGCCCATTACACTTAGCATTTTTTTTTTTTTTTTTTTTTTTAACTGAAAAATTTCTTTTCAGCTACTCGCCCGAGCAATATCCAGGGCGATCTAACCTGGTGCATCGATTCGCTTGCTCAAGGGTGCCGACCAACTTGCGCGAAATCCCGGACTCTTTTGTCCGCCGCGCCTCCGAGGTCGTTGCTCGGAGCTGGACCAAGGAGCTTAATGAGACCGTCAAGGCACAAGCGCCTCGTGATAATGGCCGTTTGTGTCTTGTCGAGGCGGGCAACACCTTGGCGGTCGTGCAACGTTTGGTCGACCAAGTTGAGGACCTTGAGAAGGACTCACGACAACATGCGGCCACGGTCAGCCGTATTGCCAAGGAGCGTGATGAAGCTAAGGCTGAAGCGAAGAAGATTATTGCCGATCTCGAGAACAAAGCCAAAGCTCATCAGATTAGCGAGCAGCGTGCCTTGGATTTGCACGTCAAAGTCTCCGAGGAGCTGAAGGTCAAAATGGCCGAGGTTGAGCACATGCGAGCAGAACTTGCTCGTGCCCAGCAGCAGAAGGAGGTCGCCGAGAAATATGCAACTGAAGCGACGGCCAAAGTTGCGGACCTTGAGATTCAGCTCGCCAACTCCATTACCCAAGAGGAACTTATTCCTAAAATGGAGGTGAGCTCGATTCTTGGTTACGTAACGGGTTACGCGGAGAGCATCCGTATTGCCCATGAATTCAAGGCTGCCGCAGTTGTTGAGGAGATCGGCAAGGAGTTGTGCAATTTTGTTGAATCTAACCCTCCTGCTCCGGGCACAACTCTGCAAATTGGCGACCTGCCTGAATATGGGATCAAGCTCGACTTCATTGGCCCCGAGATTATTATCACAAGTCCTGCCGAGGACGAGGAAGAAGAGGGCGATGCTGCGGAGGGCGAGCAAATCCTTCCTGCCAATCAAAGTGAAAGAGCTCTGAAGGAACGTGCTGATGCTGAGGGATTGATTGCTGAGCTAACTGAGGTAATCCCAGTTGACCCTGCCATTGAAGGCTCTCCACTTGAAGACCCCAAGGATGACAACATATCTCCTCCTGCCGGACAAGGATCTTAGCGGACAGGATTAGCTAGGAACTTGTACTTCTTTTTTGTTGTTCATCCTTTTGTAATTTTTGGGCGATTAAGCCTTATCATCAATGGATATATTTCGCTTACTTGCTCGTCTTTTATCTCGCATTAATTGTTCTTTGCATCTTTTTCTGTGCTTCAACAATCTTAATGTAGTTGGGCCTTGTTCTTTAAGAACCTTTTTTTTTTTTTTTTTTTTTTTTTTTGGCCTTAGGATTTGATGGGCTTTTGGCCTTAGGCTATGTCCATTTAAAAACGAACAGCCTTAAATGGGCTTGGTTGTATAATCAACTTGCGCCTTGAGCTCACATTTCTATTTCAAACGAACAACTTAATATTGAACAAACATTTAAAAATTACAAGTATCAAACGCGACCAAGAACGTAACCTTGCACTAGCTATGTTGGACTTGCTCGACAGAAACAATGTTAAGCTCCCAACTTACTAAAGAACATAATTTACACCAAGAGTCAAAGTTGCTCGACTACTAACAATTTGTCAAGACATCCTTTAGACTCTTAAGAGGAAAAGAAAATACTACACTAACATCCCAGCACGCGACCAGACTTAAACCAATTCATTTTTGTTCGACCATTTATACTTGGTGAACAATTTCAAAAAATTAGGCAAGTTTTTTGGACCCATCTTGTATCAGGCCATTCCAGTTCGCCCAGTCGACTTAGTAGCTCGCCTATCTTAACTTCACTCTCTCATGAAGCAGAACTGGTCGCCTACTGAAAGTATTTCCTTAGATTAGCTGCATTCCAGGAATATTGGGCCGAGTTGCCATCTAAGTCCTCTATGTCATATGCTCCATTGGGTAACCTATCTGTTACCCTGTATGGGCCCTCCCAAGTCGGGCCAAAAATGCCTGGAGGTGGGGCAAGCTTTTTTCTCAGAACGAGGTCACCAACTTCGAATTTTCTTATCTTGACTTGGGAATTATAGTAACGCTCTGCTCTCTGCTTGTACGTGGCATTCTTTTGCTCAGCATGTATTCTTCGTTCTTCGAGCAAATCTGCTTCTGTGGCTAAGGCAGAATGATTTGCCTGTTCATCAAAGCTGGTTGTCCTGACTGTGTCAGTTCTTAATTCAATTGGTATTACCGCCTCTGTTCCGAAAGCCATTGCAAAAGGTGTCTCTCCGGTGCTTGACCTGGGAGAAACCCTATATGCCCACAAGACTTCCGGGAGTTTTTCTGACCAGCTGCTTTTGCTTTCTGCCAGACGTATTTTCAATGTATGCTTGATGATCTTATTTACAGCTTCAACCTGCCCGTTTGACTGGGGATGATAGGGAGTTGAAAAGTGTTTCCTGATCCCCCATTTTGTACAGAAATCTCGTAGTTCCTTTCCATCAAACTGTGGGCCATTATCTGTCACAATTGTTCGTGGAATTCCAAAGCGACAGATGATGTTCTGCCATATGAAGTTGATCATGTTCTGCTGTGTAATTTTCACCATGGCTTTTGCTTCTGCCCACTTCGTATAATAATCGACTGCTATAACGGCAAATCGAACATTTCCCACTCCTGCCGGGAAAGGACCAATAATGTCAATTCCCCATCTTGCAAATGGCCATGGACTGTAAACCGATACAAGTTCCTGGGCTGGGGCATGGATGCTTGGAGCAAAAACCTGACACTGATGGCAAGCCTTGGCTAATTGGATTGCATCTTTTCGTAAGGTTGGCCAATAGTAACCTTGCCTTATAGTTTTGTAGGCCAAAGCTTGCCCCCCAGTGTGATTTCCACAAACTCCAGAATGTATATCCTCCAGGACTGTCCTTCCTTGCCCCCTAGACAAACATTTGAGTAGCGGGAGTGAGAAGCCTCTTTTGTAAAGCTGTTCGTCTACCAGAGTATATCTGGTCGCCTGTTTTTTAATTCTTCCAGCTTCAAACGAGTTATTTGGCAACTCCCCGTCTTTTAAATATTTGGCTATAGGAGGCCTCCAATCATCATCATTGTTGAACTCGACTACTTGATTTACTTCGTAGTCCATTGTTGATGGTTGAACTTTTTTGGTAATGACAATGTCCGTCAGGTCTGCTGGCCCATCACTTGTTGCTAATCTTGCTAGGGCGTCAGCTTGTGTGTTACTCGTTCGTGGTATCTGTTGAATAAACACTTGATCTAAAAGAGATATCAAGTGAGCCACTATTCGTTGATATTCGATCATTTGCTCGTCTCTGGCTTCATATTCACCTCGTACCTGGCTTACAATGAGCTGGGAATCCCCGAAAATTTGGAGTTGTCTAACCCCAACTGCTAGTGATAAGTGAAGACCTGCAATGAGGGCCTCGTACTCTGCCTCGTTGTTAGTGGCCATGAATTCAAATCTGACCGCTGAAGTGAATACTTGCCGGTCGGGACTGATGAGTACTATTCCTGCCCCCGAGGCCAGATTTGTTGACGAACCATCTATGTAAAGATGCCATGGGTGATCTAGCCCTCTCGTTGGATTTTGAGGGAAGGTTAGTTCAACTATAAAGTCGGCTAACGCTTGTCCCTTAATCGCGGTTCGAGGTGCATAAGTCACGCCAAATTGGCCGATCTCTATGGACCATTTCAATAGACGTCCAGCTGTGTCGGGTCGATGTAATATTTGTTTGAGGGGGAAAGTTGTTAAGACTTCGACTTGGTGATCGAAAAAGTATGGTCTTAATTTCCTGACACTCATGACAAGAGCATAGGCCAGCTTTTCGGTTGGTGTGTACTTTACTTCAGCATCATGCAGGGCCTGGCTGACATAGTAGATTGGCAGGTGAAACTTGCCATCCGCCCGAACTAGTACCGAACTTATAGCTGTGTCAGATGCTGCCAGGTATAAATATAACTTCTCACCGGGAATTGGTTTTGACAAAATTTTTACATCTCCCAGATATTCTTTCAATTGATCAAAAGCTCTCTGGCAGGTTTCTGTCCAAGCAAAGTGGCCCTTTCTGATGGCCTCGAAAAATGGACGGCACTTGTCTCCTGACCGTGATATGAATCTGTTTAAGGCTGCTAGGCAACCGGTCAACCTTTGTACCTCCTTAACAGAGCGTGGTGGTTTCATATCGACAATTGCCTTTACTTTTGTTGGATTAGCTTCGATTCCACGTTTGCTGACCAGATGGCCCAAGAACTTTCCAGAATGTACTCCAAAACTACTTTTCTTTGGATTTAACTTCATATTGTATTTTCGGAGTATGTCAAATACTTGGGAAAGATGATGGAGGTGATCCTCCTTATGGGGACTTTTGACTACGATGTCATCAACGTAGACTTCTACTGTATCTCCGATTTGTTGGTCGAACATTTTGTTCACCAACCTCTGATAAGTTGCTCCAGCATTAATTAGACCAAACGGCATCCTCTTCCAGCACAACAGATTTTTATTTGTATAAAAAGCCGTATTCTCTTGGTCGTCCGGGTGCATTGGAATCTGGTGGTACCCTGCGAAAGCATCCATGAATGTGAACATTTCGTGACCAGCAGTACTGTCCACCAGTTGATCGATGTGTGGGAGCGGAAAGTTATCCTTCGGGCATGCTGCATTAAGATCTGTAAAATCTATGCATAACCTCCAGGTTCCGTTCGGCTTCCGTACCAGGACAGGATTTGCAACCCACTGTGGACATAACGCTTGTTTAATTAAATCGTTGTCCAGCAGCTTTTTGACTTCTTCGTTTAAAGCTTGATACTTATCTGGTCCATATTTTCGCCGTTTCTGGTGGACAGGTTTTCGGGTTGGGTTGATATTCAACCTGTGACAAGCATTCTCCGGGCTGATTCCCACCATATCAGCATGAGACCACGCAAAGACGTCCAAGTTTGCCTTCAGAAAGTTCGTCATGCGTGTTCTGTAAGGCTCTGGGAGTTCAGATCCAATGTAAAGTTCAAGACTGTCACGCTCAGGATTAACCTTGATGGCCTCTAACTCTTCAACAGGAGTTGCCCGTCGTTTCTGCCCTTTCCACCGAGGGACAACTATTGGCCCCTCCGGACTTGGCTCATCCTCAATATTCATGGGTTCGGCACCCAATCGAGGGTCAAAGTCATCTGCGGGCCCTGGGTGAGACTCGGCCACCGAAGTTGGACTTCCCTGGTTATCATTTAGGTACGAACGGTCGGCCACGGGAGGTAACACTGCTCTCGGCTGGTTCTGCCCGTCGTCCTGCTGTGCTTGATCGCCTGTGGGCGTCGGTTGGTCGTCAATGTCCATCTTATTGTTTTGGGCTCCAAGGATGTCCTCCAAGATTGAAGGTTCATTTTCGAGTTGACTAGTTGATGCTTCCATCATAGATACTTGTCCCTGCCTTGACTGAATTTGCAGAAGACATTCTCGAGCTTTTCTTTGGTCTCCTTTCACCGTGCCAACTCCACTTGCTGTTGGGAATTTTATGCAATAATGGTAAGTTGAACATGCGGCCCTGAATTCGTTTAAGAAGGGTCGACCCAGGAATCCATTGTACGACGATTCTTGATCGACGACTAGGAAATCCACCATTCTTGCAATATTCTTCTCAGGCTCTTTGATTGTCACAAGTTGCATAGCGAAAGTTACTATTCCCAACGGGATTGTCACGGCATTCCCAAATCCCAGGATACGGTGATTTGTGTCTCTGATGTAGCCTGCATAATCTCCCATTTGATCAAGTGTCTTCTTAAAAAGGACATTAGTGTAGGCTCCAGTATCCACCAGTAATCTATGCACCCTTGCTTCCATAATCTTGGCACATATCACAAGCGAATCGTTGTGGGGGGTCAGAACTCCTTCCAAATCTCTGTCGGTGAAAATTAATTCCGGTGTTTGCATGGTAGGTGGAATGATCCCCATTTCCTGTATATGTCCGATTGCTCGTAATTCTGCCTTTCTTTTCCGGTTAGAGATCGGTGGTCGTCCATCAGAATAACCACCTATGGGTCCTGCGGGTTCCATCATCTGGATATCCGGTATTGGCCCCCCGGCCGGCGCCTGAGCTGGTCGTCCAGCTCGATTCCGATGAGGTGCCTGGTCCTGGTCTTCTTCATCAGAATCTTCGTCTCTGGTTCTTTTGCCGGGCTGTCTTTTCACGAACTCCGATAGCTTTCCCTCTTCGTAAAAGCGCCACAACTGCTTTAGCAAGTCACGACATTCGCTTGTAAAGTGCCCTACACTTTGATGGTAGGCACAATATTTATTCTGGTTCAACTTGCTCGTTTCCTGACGTATCTTACGGGGAGGTGTTAGCAACTCTTTGTCCCGGACACTATTATAAACTGTATCAATTGATACAGTGAGAATGTGGTTCAGTTTGTCTTTTAGCTCGGTGCCCTCGGTAAATGCCTTCATATTTTTGGGGGCTCGATAACCAGTTCCAGGTTTCTTTGTACCCTCTTTTTGTTCTCCTTTGTCCCCTATATCCTTTTGTAGGGCTTCATGCATTGAGACAAAAACGCCTGCCCGATCCCGAAACTCGGCGTATGTCTTTGGACATCTTAGGTGCACATCTTTCCAGAGTTCAGTACCCTTCTTGAGTCCCGCCAAGACAGCCACAATCTTGGTGTCTTCACTAACGGACTCTCCCTCCAACAAGACCTTATCGAATCTTTCTAAATACGATCGGTCCGACTCGTCGTCAGTTTGTTTCAAGTCGGATAACCGATGTCTTTGGGATAGATAAGACCCGGCTGTAGAGAAATGGGATAAGAACTCTTTACCCAGCTGGGCAAACGAATGAATTGAAGCTGGTGGCAAGGCCGAAAACCACTTATGGACACGATCCCCGAGAGTTAAAGGAAAGTTTCGACATTGGGTTGCATCACTTGCCCCCATTGATACCATATAATTGGAATATTTCATCAAATGCACTCGGGGATCCGCCGTGCCCTCATATTGGATACTTGCTGGAAACTGGATCTTTTGTTGAATTGGAGCCTTCAGAATTACTACTGACAAGGGTGAGACCGGTAGAGTCGTGTTCCCATAACCTCTCTGTTGATCCAGCTGGCCCTGCATGCTTTCGATGGCCTTTCTCATGGAGGCGAGCTCCTCTAAAGATCCCCCCTGACCCTGTGGCTGTTCGACGAGCTGAGGCGTACAGCCTTCTGTTCGCTCCCTTCCCACATTGGGAATGGGAATCCCCTGGATTGGCCTCCTGGGATTGGGCTCTGCATTCGGACCAAGGCGACCAAAAGCTGACCTAGTCAGTCGGTCAAGGACCGATTGGCGAGCAGGTATTACGGCTGGGCGAGCTGCTCCAGCAGGGGGATGTATCTCCAGGATTCCCGGGCCACGTCGACCCAATCTTTCCAGAGCACTTTGGCGCGTACCCTGACTTGCCGCCATGGCCGGGTTCTGAGTTGATCCTCCCTGACTGGCGACCTCAATGTTCAATTTTTCTTTGCTTTTGGCCTTACGAGCTTGGGCGCTGTCAGCCTCATTCAAATGATCCCCCCTAGCCTTAATATGTTCGCGAGTCTTCGTGGGGCTACCCCTTGCTCGCACATATGATGGGCCAGGTTGGACTTGTTGTCTCTGTAAAGCCTGGAGCATGGCAATTGTACGCGCCAATTCGTCGGGGTTGCGGGCAATGGCGTCCAACTCTGGTGGTATTAACTGGTGAGCAACATTAGTTTGATTCTCTTGGTTGTTTCTGCTCGCCCTTGCTCGCCCACCAGCTTGGGACATTCGAGAGTGCGAATCCCGGGTTATATGTTGAGAACGTTGTGTCTCCCTTGATTGAGGCATTTTCACAGTGAATATCAAGTGTTATTCTTGATGTTCCTGAGTTGTTTTCTTCAAAAACTCAAACTCGTTCTTCAATTCTGGGGTAATCTCTTTGTATTCAATGAAACGAAGGTTCGAACCCTCCTTCTAGCGCCAAATTTGTTGACGATCAGTTCTAATCTTGAAGATTAATGGCTGTTTTAGATGGTTAATTGATCATCAAACAATTACGTGTGATTGATCACTAACGTAATTAGTGAATACGGATTTTCGGGTTTAAGTGGATTAGAATCGTATGAAAGCTTACGTGTTTAAGTTCGATTGTAAGTTAATCGAGCTGCTTTAGATTCGTAATCGAAGTTTGGACGTGTGTAAAAATTTGTGCTTGTTCTTTTATTTGCTGAAAAAAATCTAAGTATTTATAGACTTTTGCCCAGCAGGAGGTGGCACGACCTTTGGCCGACCAAGTCTGCATGCTCGACACCTGTCCTTTGACTAATTTGACCTTATCTTAACTAAATTCTATCCTTATCTATTGGACTTGCTCGCTGTCTAGAGCTGTTCGTCATTTTGAACTTGTCCTTGAGGAGTCTTTAGTCTGATTCTGATGGTCTTTTCTCTTGTTTAATTGTTATTTTGGCGTTGTGGTTGGATCTGATCGGCAGGATGCCGTTTGAGCTCATCATGTGGCTTTTGATCTGATTTTGTTCGCCTGTGTGCCTTGATTGCAAGTAGGTTTTGCTCGCCGGATGTCTTGGGTGAATCATGTGTTAATTCCAAATTAAACTTTGTGTAATTTGCGCTAATCCTGGTCGCTCAAATGATGATCCTGCTCGCCTATCAACAGTATCATTACACTTATCAAGTAAACTACACTTATAAAGTAATACTTGCAATATTTCTCCACGCACAATATATCGGATTGTGTGAAAAAAATGTGCATGTATTACTTTATAAATATAGTAATATTACTGGATAAGTAATGTAATATTACAAATTTTAAGGAAAAAAATTCATTTGCATGGTGTGCAATTTGTTTATCCAAGAATTATTCAGCGTGGATAAGTCCTGAAGATATCCTATAAATGAAAAAAGTTAATTATTTGTCTTGAGCGAGCAAAACAAGTTTGAGAATTTGACCTTAATCATGTCCTGTTTCCAGGCCATAAATCAAGGAACAACACTTAGAAATGAAAAGAAAATCTAGAATATCCGTAATAATTATAGATATTTCATTTGAAGATCTTTGTCTTTTTTTCTTCTTCAAGAATAAATATTAGTATCAGATTGCGAAATATCATCAATAAAGTTGCACCTCTTTTGTATTTAGTATCACATGATATTTTGGATTTTCTTCGATTTTGTGCATTGCATATAATTTTTTTTAGTCAATAAATCCTGCTATTTGAATAGTAAGTAAATACTCATGATCGACCAAATATATCGTTAGCTAACCAGTTAATTGATAAGTCCTCTTATAAAATTAAGTGAGACGGTTTTACTATGTTTCAAAATAATACTCGCATTTGAAATTCAATATTTGAAATTCAATTTTCTTTAAAATGGTTTATAACACTTTAAACCCACTTAATCATTCAATCCAAACACACATTCCTCCTCAAATAATCCTATCTAATCCAATGCCATTTAATCAAATCCCATCTAATCCAATCCCATCTAATCAATCTCATCCCGTGAACCAAACGGCCCCTTAAGGTATATGAATTCTTTATAGATTTACCATCCATTTAAAGAGAAAGATATGAGAGAGGCCGGGTGAGGGTCTGAGGAAAGAAAAAAGTTTAAAAGAAAAATTAAGAATAAATTAGAGAGAGTTGGAAAAATAGTAAAAGCTACCATCAATTTAAAACAAAATTTAATCTAAAAAAATGTAGGAAGCACATGTCAAATAACACAAAATCCCTACCAGAGAAATTTATACCATTATATATTTCCATTAATTCTATTAAATTTATTAATTAAAATCACGATATAAAATATTATAGTATGAATGCATCTAATAATATTATTTTCTATGAATAAGTTTCACTGAAACCTACACGGTCATTTAAAATGTTGAAACTCGTTTAACTTAAATCTAATAGATTGGGGTAGCCCACTTTAAATGGAGATGTATGATAATGGGCCAGGCCCGTGCATTAGCAAGTTGTGACAATGGGCCAGGCCCGCTTATTCATCATCTGTGTCTGATATCTTAATCGGGCCCATATTTAAGAAGTATTGAGCAGGGTATAATTAGAGGCCGGGGCTAAGTTGTTTAGATCAATTTATAAGTTTAAGAGTTTATAAGCATTTTTAAAGTATTTGGCTTATATGATTAAAAATAAGCTCTTTATAGCTTATAAATTGTAAAAAAAAAAAAAAAAAAATGAAATGTTCCAACTTATTTTTTAATAACAACCAATATTGTTTAAAAATGCACTGAGTTGCACGATATATTTGGTGCACAAAAAACATACGCTTATAAGATAAAAAAAAAACTAAGCTCCTTGCACCTTATAAATGGTAAAAAGAATAATAATTTAAGATATCTCAACTTATTTTTTAATGAAAACTGAGTAAGAAATTATTATCCTACCTGTGACCTGAGAAAATAAACCAAATGAAAATATATTAACATTTTTAGAAAATTCAGCATGGTTTAAAAGGATGACTTTCTAAGAAATTACCCCAAGTCCGAAGACTATTAAAATTTGCATGGATTTTCATTCTGACTTAACTATGAATGTACTTATTATAGGCTAGTAGCATATGTATTGTGCTTTATTATATCCCACGTCATCGATGAATTATTAAATGACGATAGAATTTTTTCGATGTTCTAAAATAAATTAATAATTCTACGTTCTATTATGTTGATATTCAACTTTAATAAAACAAAACTGATGAATCCTTTCAGCTGAGAATGTATTTCATTATTTTCGCAACACATCACAAGGTAACGTGTTTAACGATATATAGCTGAACATTTCCCCAAAATATATAACTTACGGCAAAGAATCAGTTGAACCAAATTTATGTGGGTTAACAATATTGTATGAGTACTAACTCGATTTTATACTCTTTTGGCAGATGTCTCATGTCTTGGACTTTTCTAGGATTAAACATTAGGTACACTCATTAGGAATAGTGTAGCTCATGAGTTAGCTTTTTTTTTACTAAAATAACCCCACCCCGCGAGCACAAATGTTAAATGCACACTGATTAGACACATGTCTAATCAGTGTGCAATGACATAAACATAAGTAGTGGAAATACTGTGAAGTTAAAAAAATAAAAGTTTGTGCCTAAAAAGCTAAAATGCAATTACAGGTTCGACGCTTGTACTTCCAGTAATTAAATTCAAAATCCTCCATTTCCATTTCCATTCACTTGATTTTAGTTTTATAATCCTCCACTTGCATCCAAACATATACCTAATTAAAATATTGATATACTTTAAAGAAATCAGACTCTTTAAAACTTTTAATCTAAGATCATGAATTTAAATTACTTAGTATACTTTTAATTTTCGATTAACTTTTTTGTGCAAATTTTATTTAATTTGATTCATTAACTTATGTAGTTTACAAGATTTTACATGAGGGTATACTGACCCCCTTTATAAAGTGATTGCGTAATTGAATTGGAATTTTAGTAATGAGTGTATTTTTTATAGAATTGTGTATATTTGCATTTCTTCACAACTTATACTTTTGAATTAAATAGCTAATATTTTTGTAATATTAAAAAATAGTTACTCTAAGCAATTAATACTTTTGAATGAAACAACTAATATTTTTTGTAAAAAAATTAGAGTAAGTAAATAAAGAAAAATAGCATCATCTCATCATCACCCTAAACATTTTACTAATATTTTTTGTAAAATAATTAGTGTAAATAAATAATTAGAGTAAATAAATAAATAATTAGAGTACAATTAAAGTTAATGTAAAAAATAAATATGACTTTTCAAATATTTGATGCAATTTAACAGATATTTGAACGGACTAATTAATTTGGTCACTTATACATCACTTTTCAAATATTGCATAAAAAATAAATATGACTTTTCAAATAATTAGTAAGATTAATTGATTAAATAGCTAAAGTCTAATTCTAAAAAAAAAAATAGCACACTGATTAGACACATCGGTGTCTAATCAATGTGCATATAACATCACTCCCCCGCAAGGGATCATTCTTGGGAATACACTCTGAATTTCTTTTTTCAATCAGTATTGACTTATTTACAGTACCTTTATATATGAAGTTGTTTTTTCTGTTCGAAAAATAAAATTATCTTGTTTGTTATATTGTAAAAAAATGAGACGTTCCATACTTTGTTTGCTACATCCATTTTTAGGGAAAAAAAATCATACTTTTTAATATTATATTCTTCATATATTTTTAACCAAAAACGTTTATTTATCACTTTAAATACTAATTGTGACAACAATTTCGTGAGGAACTCGCCGTCGGGTTCCTGACGGGTAGGATTTATGAACAATAAATGCAAGTATAAATGAGCTTTCAAGTGGAGTCTTTGCAATAAATGAGTTGTGTGTTACAATGAGGCATTTAAGGACCTATTTATAGTGTACAAGGTGGGCTTCACCCACTTGAGTTGATATGCCCGCGGGCCCCATTAAATCCTAACTGGGTAGCCATGAGTGGCTACAGCCCCCTCTATGGGCCAATGAGGGGGCGCCACCTGCCGTTGTCGACCTCTATTGATGGGATTCCTCCTGCTGGCCCTACTCTGACCCTGTCACATCCACACATCTGATGGGACTGGACGTGCTACGTAGCTGGCATCGCCTGAGAACGGGTAGTCAGGTAGGCGGGTACCCGGGTAGCGAATAGGTGGCGGGCATCCTGGGGATCGTGTCCCCGGGCAGCGGCAGGAGACCTTCCGGGACAACCCGACGCTCGCCGCTGGCCGACCGATTTTCGTCCCCCGGCCGAGGCTTTTACCCGCTGTCCTCCCGGGGGTCGTCGACGCGGTGACTCTAGCTCTCTTCCCGACGGCTTGGTCGGGCTCGCTGACGCGCTTCCATCGCTCTTCGTCTGGATCGAGTAGTAATATTGGGTGTAACAATTGCCCCACCAGCCCGTCATCGGGGAGGCCCCGCCGTCGGGTGGCGGGCTGGTTAATCCGTGATTTTGAATTTGAGGTGTCGTTCCGTCTTCCGAGGCATCGCTTCGAATTCCGCACCTGCTGATGTCATCAGCTGGCGTGCCTGATACACAGGATCCCATGCGGCACGTCTGCCAATCTTGTCGTCCAATAGTCAGACGTGTGCCCCTCACGCGCCCCCTATACTTTGGATTATTTCTGAATTTGACCCCGTTTTTTGCACTTTGGTCCCTCCCCCAATTCTTCTATAAATAGAGGGCTTTAGCCCTCATTCTCATTTTTCCAATCTTCCATTACGCACCCCCTTGGCAAGAATTTGAATTTTCCGACGACTTCTCCTCCGCCTCCTCCCCAAATTTCGGCGCTCTCTCGTTTCTAAGGTAATCCCCCTTCAACATCTTTTCCTTTCCATCTTATTTCAATATGAGTGATTTGGTGGAGAGCATCGATACCGTCGAGGTCTACCAGTTCCACCGTCGTGCCACCGCCGCCGAGAGACCACTCCGCCACACCGGAGAAGGGACGTCCCGCGCCGCCGCAGCCCGAGAAGGCGAAGGCACCTCCATGGACATGGATGCTTTCGTTGATGCCCTAGATCGGATGAGTCCTCAACGCGAGGACCCTGTTTTTAGCGCGACACCGGTCGCCGCCTGTCCGCCTCGGGTCAAGAACTTTATGTACGAGCAGGAAGAGACACCTGAGCCTGTTGCCTATTCGGACAGCAGACTGATCCAGCTCGACTACGCCAAGTACATCAGCGGGCATCGATGAAATCGCCCAGCCCGATCTTACCGAGAATCCTAAGAGTCCGAATTCGGCACTTCCTGTCGTCCTAGTTGCCTGCCTCCGAATGCGGATCTCTCAGAGCTGTATTGGACCTTCGAGGTCCCCGCGAATGTCTTTTTCTATACCCCCAAGCCAACGAGAGGGTCGACCAGCCCCCCGAGGGGTTAATCGCCATCAACACTGATACCCTACACGCGGGTCACCGCTTCCCGCTCCACCTGGCAATCTCCAGGCTCCTCGCTTTCTGGAACCTATCCATCACCCAGATCACGCCAAACGGGTGGAGCTATCTGTTGGGCGCCATGGTTGCGCTTGGGCGTCGGGGACTTCACCGGATGTCGTTCCCCGACGAGATGAACTACCTCTACTACACCATCGCCTCCACCGGTGCGGTAAATACGGGGTACTACTCCGTGAAACCCCGGGGTGGGGACTCCATCGTTTTTGGCATCTCGTCGAAAGTTACAGGCTGACACCAGAAATGGTGGTGGGTCGGCGGCGCATGGGAGAGTGTGGAGCCCAACGGGTCGATAATCCAAGTTCCCCGTGAATATCGTACCCGCAATCTACGAGGTATACATTCACATTACTCCCACCACCTCCGTACTAATCTAATATTTATTTTATTGTGCAGGTAACTCGGCGCCCAATCTCAATGATCTAACCGACGACTTCAAATACGCCCTTACCCGCGTGAGGAAGGAGACCGACGTCGACCAGCTGAACAATAACGAGCAGAGACGACTCTCTGGCCTCCAAATATTTCCCCGTCATCTGAATTTTGGTGGTAAGATCTTTCCTGTCCGATGCCTTCTTATCTTCTTTCTCTACCCGATTTTAGTTTTTTAAACGATGCTTATACCTGTCTCCAGAACAACGCTTCTCGACAGACAGCAAGACCACACCGTCCGACTCCCCAACTCCTACTCCCCCTGCTGACAACCAGCATCTGCCCAACGTCGGCCGAATTCCCATCGTTAACTGCGAATTTTCCGATGAGACAGTCGATATGGCACCGAGGAAATCTGTTGTTGCCAAACTGACCAAGAGGGAAACGGTCAGAGCTTCGGGGCCGACTACCCGAGCTAACCTCCAGACTCCCTTGTCGGCAGCCTCATCGGCGTCTGCCGGCGACCAGCAGTCTGCCAAGAAGGCTCGGGTAGATACCCAAACCCCTATCGAGCCCGCCATGGTGACGGTCAACGTGGATCCAACCACTGGGGGCCTGATTGTGGGCACATCTGAGGCCGCCGCGGAAAGCCCGACTTCCTCTACTCGCGATCGGAGCGACTTCTCGTTCCTGGGCTGGGACAACCATCTTACGTAAGTGCCCTCGAATTGTTTCTAGATATCTTGAGATCCCCAACTTTTATCCCCTTTCTTGACTAATCGCCCCGGTGTTTGCAGGCCCGATCCTCTGCCCCCGACTGAGGTCCTACAATTCCTGCGCTCGCGGGACCCCCCGTACGCGGAGGCCGTCCCCGAGTCTTGGCCAGAGGAGCTTCGCCGCGCTGTGGTGAACCTTTCCTGCTCCTGGACGCGCCATTGCCAGAAGGCCTCGCAGGTTGTCCCTTTGGCCGACAGGATGAGGTCGTCGGCTATCCGCTCTGCCCGCGACGCCATCGTCATGGAGAGCATCCTGATCGAGTACGAGCCGGAGGCACAACTTTCGCTGCTTACAAAGTGGTCTTTTAGACGAAGAAGGACGAGGCTGCTGATTAGGTGTGAAATTGTCGTGATTCGTAGCTAGAAACGCCCTAGTTTTGGTCGATTTTATTGAGTTTTTAGAGCCAAATGAGTACTATTTCTATATATTGATGAATTTGTCTATTTGATACTCATAGGTGAATCGAGGACGAAAAACGGAGTTCGTAGGACTTTGAATCGACTCAAACGGATGCCCGGATGAGAAGATATCGAAGAAATACGATTGGTATTAGTATGTGAAAAGAAAAGTGTTAGTTGCAAGGAAGGATGGACCATTCGAGCACCATCACTCGAGCACCTCACTCGAGCAACGTAGGTCGAGCGCTCCAAACTTACAGAGAGTTTTTGCCGCTCGAGGGGCACAGCTCGAGCGCCCCGCTCGACCACGAGAACCATTCGAGCAACGCAGCTCGAGCTCCCCGTTCGAGCTATTGAGTCATTCGACCACAAAGGGTCGAGCGCCCCGCTCGACCTGGACAGCTCGAGCGCTTCCGAGGCTTCTTTTCTAAATTTTGTTTTTTGGCCCATGAGATCCCGTTTCGACCCGGTGCCTATATATACCTCTTCCAAATTCGTTTTAAACCAACCACTTTACACACACACGAGATTTAGAGTTAGTTTTTAGATAGAGGAAGAGGAGAAGAACGAGCAAGCTTTACGTTTACGTTTTGTTGAGGTTTTTTGTACGAATTCTTAGTTTCTTTTTGTTTCTTAGTTCTTTTCATTAGCTTGATTACTTTAAACGCTTTAAACTTCATTTTTAGTTAATTAAATTTCAGTTCTTAGTATTTATTTTCTTTTAAAACCCTAGTTCATGTTTCTTATTTTCTTCGTTCAATTCATTATGTTTATGTTCGTTGTTTCTTCTATTGCTTTTATGTTTGTTAAACCTATGTCTAGCTAAAACCCTTGCATGCTTAGGGTAGGATGAACTCGTAGAAGTAGGTCGTGGGTACATAATTAGGGTAACTTGTGACGTTAGGTTTTAATTCTCTTAGTTAATGAATTCTTAAAATTAATCTAGACTTTGCTTTTGAATTTTGTTCGAAAAGTGTTAGAGAGAGGACGACCGTATCACTCTTTAACACCGAGTAGACTAAACGAGAAGGTTTAGGAAGGGTTAATTCATCTACCAGTTTAGCGAAGGAGGACGACCGCATCACCTTAGTTAAATTAGGGTCTCATTAATTAAGCACAATCTATTAACTTGTTAGTGGATTAGTGAAGTCGAGTGTTAGGGTAAAGTATTAGGGTTTAGAATCTTGAGCTTTCACCGTGCATTCTTAGACTTAGGTTATTTTTTGTGTGTCACAGTTATTCTGATTATGTACATGCTCCGTTAGTATACGTAGGGATTCCTATCTTAAGCATCACCATCTCTCATTAGAACACAACCTTTAGTTAATTCGTCTTCTTAGTATTTTAGTTTACTTAGTTTAATTTAGTCTTTTAATTAATCTTTCCTAAAATCCAAAAATAATACACTCATATTAACTACGACGCGTAGATCTTCAGGGATCTATTCGTATACACTCCATCCCGTGGGTTCGATAATACTTGGTCATTATACGTACTTATACTACAGTGAACCCGTCCGCTTGCGGGTAAGCGACTAGTAGAGTTAGTGTAATTCGCTTCAAGTCAGTTGCCCGTGTAGAGGAGAGGGCCAAGAAGCTCGAAGAGGAGCTGGAGGCTGCCCGCACCCGCTGCTCGGAGGTAGAGGGCCGCCTGGAGGCCGAGAAGAAGGCTCGAGCCGACGCTAAGGCTCGGGCGGCTGAGGAGGCCAAAAAGACCCGCGACGCCTTTTCTGCGGAGGTCGAACAGTGCGTGGCAGCTGAACGCGCCAGCCTCGAAGGGGAGCACGAGTCGGTCGGCTCTATGATCTACATCAATGCGTATGCCAACTCAATCCGCTCTCTTCTCCGGAAGAATCCTCGAGGACCTGAAGAGTTACGTGGCGGCCAACCCCCCGTCGGCGGAGTGCCTGGCCCCCGGCGTGGTTCCCGCAGATCCCCTCATGGATTTCCTCCATGATCTTTCTTCCTTGCTCTGGGGTTATGCACCTTAAGAGAGGTAGAGCAAAACCTAGTTTATACAAATGATCCCCCACGATTGTGTATCTAGCCGCCCGAAGTTGCAACTGTCTTGCTGCTACCCGATCGTCTGGAAGTTTACCGTTGCGAAGGTAATTTAGAATGGGGGTCATCCAGTTGTCCCCGTCTCGCCCCAGGTTGGCCACTCGCTGGTTCGAGCTCGACGGGTCAGGCATGTAAGTGACCGTGATCTATGACATGTCGGCTGCCCCCTTTGATGTTGTGAGGCAGGCAAGAGCGTCTGTCTGTGTGTTGTCGAGTCAGGTGACTTGAACCAAACTTTACTAGCTTTTACTATAAGTTACTCCACAAGCGTACGGGTTCACTGTAGTATCAACAAGTATAAGGACCAAGTATATCGTACCCAAGGGAAGGAATGTATGCGAATAGATCCCTGAAGATCTACACGTCGTAATTAATATGAGTGTATATTTTCGGGTCATTAAGAAATTAATTCTAAACTAAATTATATTAATTATGCTAAAGAACGAATGAAACTAATTAACTAAGGGTTGTTTGCAAATATAAAAGGGTGATGCTCAGGATAGGAATCCCTACGTATACTAACGGAGCCGGTACATAATCAAAATAACCGTGATGTGCAAGAAATAGCCTAAGTATAAGATTGTAAGATGAAAAACTCAAGAATTAAACCCTAATACTTTATCCTATCGATCGACTTCACTAATCCATTTAAAAAAGTTAATAGATTGTGCTTAATTAAAGAGACCCTAATTTAACTAAGGTGATGCGGTCGTCCTCTCTAGTTAAACCGGTAGATAAATTAACCCCTTCTAAACCCTCTTGTTAAGCCTACTAGTTATTAAAGAGTGATAAGGTCGTCCTCTCTCTAACAATTTTCGTACGAAATTCAAAGGTAAATCCGGAATTTGTTTTAAGCGTTCATTAATTAAGAGAATTAAAACTAAACATCACATGTTACCCTAATTATGTCCCAACGTCCTACTTCTACGAGTTCATCCTACCCCAAGCATACAAGGGTTTTAGCCTAGCATGGTTTTAACGATAACGAAGGTAAATAAGCAAGCAACGAACGAAAACATAACTAATCTAATTAAATAACTCAAGAACATTAACAAGGGTTTAAGAAATAATTGAAGTCTAAGAATAAAATCAGATTAAAAGGAACTCTCGGTGCTCTTTTCTCTCTAAAATCTATCTCTATGCGTGAAGTGGTGTCCAAAAACGTGTTCAGAATGGGTATAAATAAGCAACGGGTCGAATCGGAAATTAATGGGCCAAAATCACGTAAGCTCGAGTAGAGCTCGAGCACTTAGTGCACGAGCTCGTGCAACTCGAGCACACCAATCTTCCAGAGCCCAAAAAGTGCACGACCACCTTAGCTCGTGCACGACTTGAACTAGCTCGTGCATTGTACTCGAGTACTCGTGAACTGAGTGCACGACTAAGCGCCACTCGAAGTGCACGAGTTCTTCTTGCTTGTGTACTCCAGTGATACTTTTGCTCCCTCGAACTAATACTTTTCGTATTTCTTCCATATCTTCTCATCCGGGCATCCGTTTGAGTCGATTCAAAGTCCTACGAATTCCATTTTTCGCCCTCTATCCATCTATGAGCATTAAAGAGGCAAATGCATTAGTTCATGAAAATAGTGCTCAATTGACTCTAAATACTCAACGAAATCAATCAAAACACGGGCAATTCGAGCTCTAAAATATAACAATTTCACGCCTAATCATCGGGGTAGCACCTCTATGTGCACCTGGTCGAATTTTCCGAGTAGATTTTTAGCCAATCCTTGGTAGGCCAGCATCCTGTCGCTGCACGCCTCGTACTCCCCCAAAATCTGGCATGTCACAAGCTAAGAGTCGTTGTAGACCTGTAGCCGCTTCACTCCCATGGCCATTGATCAATGCCTCGTATTCGGCCTCGTTGTTTGTTGCATGGAACCCAAACCTGATGGCCGTTGTAAATGATTGACCAGACGGACTGAGTAGGACAATTCCTGCCCCAGCCCGTGTAGTCGTGGAGGATCCGTCGAAGTACATCTTCCACAGTGGTTGCTTGATCTTGGACATCGCCTGGCCTTTGATGGTCGTTCGGGGAGCGCATGTAACTCCAAACTGCCTGATTTCCACCACCCATTTGAGGCACCTGCCCGCCGTGTCCGGTTGATGTAACACTTGTCGTACTGGCATGGTCGTCACAACTCGACCTGATGGTTGAAGAAGTATGGACGCAACTTTCGCACGCTCATCAATAGCGCGTAGGCCAGCTTTTCCAATGGCGGGTAACGCAGTTCAGTAGCGTAGAGTATCTGGCTGACGTAATAGATTGGCAGATGTGTCTGCCCCTCAACCCGCACTAGCACGGCGCTGAGAGCTGACTCTGAGGCTGCCAAGTATAAGTAGAGCTTCTCGCCTGGGATGGGTTTGGCTAATATTTGGGTGTTTGCTAGATATGCCTTCAAATTGTCGAATGTGAGTTGGCTCTGAGGCGTCCAGTTTAGTTTCCCCTTCCGCATGCTATTGAACAAAGGTTTGCACCAGTCTCCCATACGGGAGATTAAACGGCTGAGGGCGGTCAGGCTGCCCGTAACTCGTTGTACCTCCTTTACTGTGCGGGGTGCACTTATGTCTAAGATTGCTTGAACCTTGGTCGGATTTACCTCGATGCCCCGCTGGCTGACCATGTGCCCCAAGAACTTGCCCGACTCGACGCCGAAGCTGCACTTCTTCGGGTTGAGTCTCATCCGGTATTTTCTCAGAATCTCGAATGCCTCGGCTAGGTGGGTGAGGTGGTCTTCTTTTTTCTCGCTTTTGATGACGATGTCGTCGATATATACCTCCATGGTCACCCCGATTTGGTCGTGGAACATGTGGTTGACTAGTCTTTGATAGGTTGCCCATGCGTTCATCAATCTGAATGGCATCCGCTTCCAGAAATACATGTTTTTCTCCGTGAGGATGGTGGTGGTGTGTTTTTGGTCGTCGGTGGCCATCGAGATCTGGTGGTAGCCGGCGAAAGCATTCATGAAAGTGAGCATCTCGTGCCCGGTGTACTGTCCACCAGGTGGTCGATGTGCGGTATTGGGAAGTGGTCTTTGGGGCATGCTTTGTTTAGGTCTGTGAAGTCAATGCATAGCTGTCAGGTGTTGTTGTTCTTTTTTACGAGGACTGCGTTGGACACCCACTGAGGTTTGTCATCGGGTTCGACCATTCCGATTAGCTTGTTATCGAGTAGCTTCTTGACTTCGGTGGCTATGACTGCATACTTGTTCGGCCTGAATTTCCTTCTCTTATGCGAAACCGGCTTGCGGGCAGGGTCGATGTGCAACTGGTGGGAACATATTGCTGGATCGATCCCAACCATGTCTTCATGGGACCATGCGAACACGTCTAAGTTTTCTTCCAAAAATGTCGTCATCGCGCTTGCATCTCGTCAGACATCTTTGAGCCGAGCTGGACGCACACTTCTGGTTGATTCTTCATTGTTACCGATATTAACTTTTCTATTGGGCTGGCACCCCGCTCCCCAAAGCGAGGATCGTCGATCTCTCATGTTAGACCGCTATCAATTTCCATAGGCTCGAAACCGATTCTTGGTTCCAGCTCGATTTGGGTGTCTTCGAAAGTGTGAGTATCTTCTTCCATATGGCGGGTAATGGGTGGGTTTTCTTCGTCTATATCCATGTCCCCCTCTCCGACAGTACAAATGTTGTTGATAGGCGAACAATTATTAACAAATGACGAACAAGGATTAAAGCTACATCAAGGATTATGAAGAGCCAACCTCAAATCAAGGGTGATCAACAAAGAAAATCAAGTTGGGGTGCATCTACCAATCTGAGAGGTGTATAAAGTGACGAACAACTCCCCCGGCGAACAACTAATGGGCGAACAGGTATTAAGACCCGAGACCAAGAATGAGCCAACTGTGAAGTCATCAATGACGAACAACTTGGTCAAACTATGATACAACAAACAGCCAAGGAAGTGTGTACAAGTGAACAAAGGACAAAGATCCCAAAGCCAAGCTGAACAAAGCCATAAGGCGAACAACTTCCAAAGTACAACCTCAAGAGGCGAACAACTTTCAGTTGAAGGGTCATCAAGATCAGTCAAGCCGACCTAGGCGAACAACAATGAGTCCGAGATAAGGCCCAAAAGAAGACTTTGTAACTAAGATTCAGCTTAGATAAGGTCAAACTAAGGTCAAAGGACACATGTCAGGCATGCAAGCTAGGGAGACCAAGAGTCAGTAGCACCTCATGCTTGCTAGCCTCTATAAATAGTTGTTCTCCAGCTTATTGATATAATTTCGAATTTCAGACAAAAATACACACATAAACACACCCTAACCTACACATACACGAAATAAGTCCAACTTTAAATTCGATAAATTCACACCCCGATTTACCATTTACGGTGGTAATCAATCACACGATATTGATTGGTGACGTAAAAATGGATTAAAACAGCCACTAATCCTTACGATTAGATTCGTTCACCTACAATTTGGCGCTAGAAGGAGGGTCCGAACCTCCGGTTAGTGTAATTACTCAAGAACTTCAAGCTGAAAACTTGAAGATTCAAAGAAAACCTCAAGAAATATTTGAAGATTCAAGCAAAGGTGTTCTTGGTGTTCTTCAATATTAAAATTAAAGAACAATCTAATTCAAATGCCTCAATCAAAGGAAACCCAAGCATCACGTTTGTCAAGGAGAGCATCTCCCACCCGAGCCTTGTCGGCCGACCACTAGGATCGAAATCCTAGACATGTGAATAGATCACAGCACACGGCCATAACCCATAATTTCCCGCCTGAAATGGAGGCCCTGGCGAACAACCCTAATGAACTGGCCAAAACCATTGCTGCTCTCCAGGCTCTTCAGAGACAGCAAGAACAGAATAAGCCTTCACAGGCAAGGCCTAAAGATAGACCCTTGGAGGTTGTTAGGGCCAGATCAACAAGGGGCGAGCAACACGAGGTAAACATCGCCCAGATCAGACGGGACAAGGGCAAGGCTAAGATGGACGAGCCAAGGGAGGGCCAAGCAGAGTCTGCTCGCGGGCGAACAACAATGTCGAGCCACGGAACAACACGCTCCAGTGCCCAGGACAGACTTGGCCAACCCCAGCAACAAGAGAAAGTTGCTCGCCAGGAAGAGGGACATGGGCGAGCAACATTTGAACAGCCTCGCCCTTCGGTCCATGAAAGACTTTCTCAATCTGCCTTCAGGCGTTTGGGACCTAATGCGGCGAGCAACCCTAGAAAGAAGCTCCAGGATTTGCCTTCTCCAAGCGAGGGACTGCGACGAACAGAAAGGTTTGTACCTTTGTTCGCCGAACAGCCTCCAAGTCAGGGGGCATCTCTGGATGAGCTATCAAGCTTGAGGAGGGCGATAGAAAATATGCAGGGACAATTGGACCAGCAAAGAGGTGTAGGGACGACCAACTTGCCATCTTCACCATTATCAACCTACATTCTGAAAGCCCCGATTCAAAAGAAAGTCCAATTCCCTGCAAGCATTCAATATGACGGCCTTGCTGATCCCCGAGTTCATCTAACAAAATACTCAGATTATATGGTCTCGGTGGGAGCTAGCGATGCCACTCAATGCCGAAATTTCCCGTTAACCTTGGGAGATCGGGTGCACAAATGGTTCTCAGCATTGCCACCAACATCCATCCATTCATTCACTCAGCTGAGTCGGGAGTTCCTGTCTCATTTCTCAACGGCGGGATCATATTTGTCCCAGAAACACTGGTTGTCAGACCTAAAACAAAATGAAGACGAATCAGATCGGGCATTCATGGAAAGGTTTGACAAAGTGCTATTGGAGGGTGAGCCCGTCAGCGAGGATACAAAAATTGTTGCTATAATGGCAGGATTGAAGAAAGGGTCAAAGTTATGGAAATAGGTACATCTGAAGTGCCCAAGAAGCTACGCCGAGTTCAGAAATCAGGTCGGCATATTCGTTTCTATGCATGAAGCCCTGCAATCAAACTTGGGGGAGAACAAAGTCGACCCCAAGGAGAACAACAAAAAACCTGGTGCAACAAGCTATCGAGTCCCTAAAAACATAAAGCATTTACTGAAGGGACAAAACTTAAAGAAAAGTTGAATCAGGTGCTAACAGTGTCAGTCGATACTGTTTATGAGAATGTGAAGGATAAGGAGTTGCTCTCCCCTCCCCGGAAAATTCGCCAAGACACTGGCAAACTCAATCCTAACAAGTATTGTGCCTACCATCAAAGCGTGGGGCACTTTACAAGTGAATGTAGAGATTTGCTCAGACAGCTCTGGCGTTTCTACGAGGACGGAAAGCTCTCCGATTTTGTCAAAAGACAATCCGGGAAGAGAATCCGGGAGAACAACTCTGAGGATGAAGATGATCAACCTCAGAACAATAAACCGGCGCGACCAGTTCCTGCCATCCCTACTCGTCCGTTGGAAGATTTATACATGATGGAACCTGCAGGTCCCGCAGGAGGATGTTCTGATGGACGACCGCCAATCTCCAACCGGAAAAGAAAGGCTGAATTACGAGCGATCGACCAAGTCCAGGAAATGGGAGTCAAACCATCTATCATGCAGACGGCAGAACTGACCTTCACGGAAAAAGATCTTGAAGGAGTTTTGACCCCACACAATGATTCGCTTGTAATTTGCGCAAAGATCATGGGGACTCGAGTCCATAGATTGTTGGTCGACACTGGAGCATATACCAACATCTTGTTCAAAAGCACACTCGATAAACTGGGAGACTTTTCAGCCCATATCCGGGACTCAAACCATAGAATTCTAGGCTTCGGAAATGCAGTGACAGTCCCGTTGGGAGAAATTTCTTTGCTTGTACAACTTGTAACGATCGAGGAACCCGAAAAGAATATTACTAGAATGATTGATTTCTTGGTCGTAGATCAGGAATCAACTTACAATGGGTTCCTTGGTCGACCTTTTTTGAATGAATTTAAAGCTTCCTGTTCAACTTACCATTATTGTTTGAAATTCCCAACAGCAAGTGGAGCAGGCACAGTTAAAGGAGATCAAAGAAAGGCTCGGGAATGCCTCTTACAAATGCAAGCAAAACATGCGCAAGTATCCATGATGGAGGCCACAACCAGCTATCCAGTTGATGAACCATCAATATTGGAGAACATGATGGATATGGACGACCACATGGATACTGACGAACAACATCACGATGAACAGATGTTGGACGAACAACTCCTCACCACCCATAAGATACATCATCCTGACGAACAACAAAGGGGAGGTGACGAGCAACATTCAAATGATGACCAGGAGGGCCAGATGCTGACTACCAACAACAAATCAGGGCCAACAGAAGATCTAGATCCCCGCCTGGGGGCAGAACCAATGAACATCGAAAATGATTTTAACTCTGAGGGACCAATACTTGATCCCCGGTGGAAATGACAAAAACGACGAGCAACTCCAGTTGAAGAGCTGGAGATGTTCAAAGTTAATCCTGAAAACCCGGATCTCGAATTATACATAGGATCTGAGCTCCCTGAGCCTTACAGATCCCGAATGAAAGAGTTCCTCAGCAAAAATCTAGATGTTTTTGCTTGGTCTCATGCAGATATGGTGGGGATAGATCCGAAACATGCTTGCCACAAGCTAAACATTAACCATGCAAAGAGGCCCGTCCATCAGAAACGACGGAAGTATGGCCCAGACAAGTATCAAGCCCTGAATGAAGAAGTTAAAAAGCTGTTAGACAATGATCTGATCCGTCAAGCACTTTGTCCACAATGGGTAGCAAACCCCGTGCTGGTGAGGAAGCCAAACGGAACCTGGAGGCTATGCATAGACTTTACAGATCTGAATGCAGCATGCCCGAAGGACAACTTTCCTCTCCCGCACATCGATCAATTGGTGGACAACACTGCGGGTCACGAAATGCTAACATTCATGGATGCTTTTGCAGGGTATCATCAAATCCCAATGCATCCTGACGATCAAGAAAGCACAGCTTTTTACACTAATAAAAACTTGTTGTGTTGGAAGAGAATGCCCTTTGGCCTCATCAACGCCGGAGTAACTTATCAAAGACTGGTGAACAAAATGTTCGACCAGCAAATTGGAGATACAGTAGAAGTCTACGTCGATGACATCGTAGTCAAAAGTCCCCGTAAAGAAGACCGTCTCCAACACTTGACCCAAGTGTTCGAAATTCTTCGACATTACAACATGAAGCTGAATCCAAAGAAGAGCAGCTTTGGGGTTCATTCAGGCAAGTTCTTGGGTCATCTTGTTAGTCAACGAGGAATTGAGGCTAATCCAACAAAAGTCAAAGCCATAGTGGATATGCAACCACCACGTTCAATAAAAGAAGTGCAAAGACTCACAGGATGTCTAGCAGCGCTGAACCGGTTCATATCCAGATCGGGGGACAAATGTCGTCCATTCTTTGAAGCCATCAATAAAGGACAGTTCACGTGGACTAACAACTGTCAGAGGGCGTTCGACCAACTCAAGGACTACCTGGAAGATGTGAAAATCCTATCAAAACCCGTCCCAGGAGAAAAGCTATATTTATACTTGGCAACGTCGGAAGTGGCCATCAGCTCCGTTCTGGTACGGGAAGACGGCAAATTCCATCAACCTATATATTACGTCAGCCAAGCTTTGCATGAGGCAGAGATCAAATACTCCCCAACCGAAAAGCTGGCATATGCACTAGTTATGAGTGTGAGGAAGTTACGACCATACTTTTTTTATCATCAAGTTGAAGTGCTAACAACTTTCCCACTCAGACAAATTCTCCATCGCCCCGACACAGCGGGTCGTCTATTAAAATGGTCACTAGAGATTAGCCAATTCGGGGTGACTTATGCTCCTCGAACAGCGATCAAAGGGAAAGCGTTAGCCGACTTTATAGTCGAACTAACCTTCCCACCAGATCTGACGAGAGGACTTGATCACCCCTGGCATCTTTATGTTGACGGATCTTCGACTAACATAGCCTCGGGGGCAGGAGTAGTTCTCATTAGTCCAAGCAGACAAGTATTCACTTCGGCAATCAGATTTGGCTTTATGGCAACCAACAACAAAGCCGAGTATGAAGCTCTTATTGCTGGTCTCCATCTATCCTTGGCAGTAGGTGTCAGACGTTTGCAAATATTCGGTGATTCACAATTGATAGTGAACCAAGTCCGAGGCGAATATGAAGCGAAGGATGGCCACATGATCGAATACCAACGGATTGTTGCTCACCTGATGTCCTTGTTAGATCAAGTATTCATTGAACAAATTCCGAGAACGAGCAACACTCAAGCAGATGCATTGGCCCGACTAACAACAAGCGAAGGACCTGCAGAGTTGGCAGACATTGTAATTACGAAAATGAATGACCCATCAACAACAAGTTATAATGTCAACCAACTAAGTGATCAAGCCAGTGAAGAAGAAGACTGGAGAACAAGTATAGTCAAATACTTGAAAAGTGGGGAAAAACCAAACAACTCTTTAAAAGCTGCCAAGCTAATAAAGCAAGCCGCCGGATATACTCTGGTAGGCGAGCAACTTTACAAAAGAGGAATATCACTCCCACTTCTCAAATGTTTGCCTAGGGGGCAAGGACGAGCAATACTCGAAGAAATACATGCCGGAGTATGTGGAAATCACACTGGGGGGCAAGCCTTGGCATACAAAACTATCAGACAAGGCTATTACTGGCCAACTTTACGCCAAGATGCAATCAAAAAAGCAAAGACTTGCCACCAATGCCAAATTTTTGCACCAAACATTCATACCCCGGCTCAACAGCTCGTATCGGTTTATAGCCCATGGCCTTTTGCTAGATGGGGAATGGACATTATTGATCCCTTCCCAGCAGGAGTTAGAGGAGTTCGATTTGCCGTTGTGGCAGTCGATTATTACACAAAATGGACAGAAGCAGAGGCCATGTTGAAGATCACACAACAGAAAATGATCAACTTCATTTGGAAGAACATTGTCTGTCGTTTTGGAATTCCGCAAACCATCGTGACAGACAATGGTCCGCAGTTTGATGGAAAAGAGTTGAGAGATTTCTGTACAAAATGGGGGATCAAGAAACATTACTCTACGCCCTATCATCCCCAGTCAAATGGACAAGTCGAAGCCGTAAACAAAATCATCAAGCATACGTTAAAAGTACGGCTAGCGGAAAGCAAAAACAGTTGGTCAACAGAGCTTCCGGAAGTCTTATGGGCATACAGAGTTTCTCCCAGGTCAAGCACCGGAGAAACACCCTTTGCGATGGCTTTCGGAGCAGAAGCTGTGATACCAATTGAATTAAAGACCAACACAATCAGGACGACCAACTTTGATGAGCAGGCGAACAACTATGCTCTGGCTGCTGAAATAGATTTGCTCGAGGAAAAAAGACTGAGTGCCGAGCTAAAAAATGCTACCTATAAGCAGCGAGCAGAACGCTACTATAATTCCCATGTTAAACTTAGGGAATTCAGAGTTGGAGATTTGGTTCTAAGAAAGTTGCTCGCCCAACCTCCAGGTGTATTGGGACCAACTTGGGAGGGCCCGTATCGTATAACGGAAAAATTCGTTAATGGCGTATACGATATCGAAGATATGGAAGGCAAGCCGGCCCAATACTCCTGGAATGCCATACATCTAAAGAAGTATTATCAATAAGGCGAACAACTTCTTAGTTGGACGAACAACTGTCTTGGGGGGCAGAGAAACCAAGTAAGGCATACCAAAAACTTGCCTAATTTTTTGAAAATTTTGCTAAGTATAGAGTTTAATGTTGTTCGGCACATTGTATAGTCTGGTGTTGTTTCATCTTTTGTTTTTTAGATAAAGTTGCTTGGCAAAAATATTATAAGCGAGCATGTTTTGATTAGTGTTTAAAGTTGTTCGTCGATCTGTATATTTTAGTGACGATCAGTCTTACAACACTTGTAATTTTTTTTTATGAATGTAAATATAATAGTTGTTCGTCAAAGAGGAAAAGTCCAAAGCTCGAGGTACAAGTCCATTTAAAGGTTGTTCGTTTTTAAATGAACAAAACCTAAGGACCAAAGCCACTTAAAGGTTGTTCATTTTTTAAAATGAACAGAACCTAAGGCTAAACCCTATTCCATCAAAGGCAAAGTTCAAAAAGCGAACAAAACCCAATACAATATGTTATAATTGCAAAAGCATTTCATGAAAATGTAAAGGCAATTAACATATAAGAAGATGAGCGAACAAAAGAAAGACATTCATTGAATTAAAGGCTTTAAGCCCAAAAGATAGTACAAGCTAAAAGTAGCCATTACAAGTACTACAAAAAAGGAACGAACAACTATTACAAAAGAAGACGAAAAAGCTAAGTCCTAAAACTACTGCTGCTCGGCGGAAGGAGGATCTTGAATTTGTTCGGCAGAAGGGTCGACAATCATGTCCCGAGCAAGGTCTTCAGCTGCCTTATCTTCCGCCTCTTTAGCAGTTTGTTCGTCAGCAGCGGCCGGCTCTCCCTCTTGCTCGTCTTCAATAGCATGGTGAGGAGGATGGGTAACAGTAATGCTAGAGTCAAGCTTATCAATCTTAACCCCCAATTCAGCCAGGTCCGCCAGCTGGATCTCAATGTTGTTCGGCGGCGGATATTGTTCGATGAACTCATTCAAGTCCTTGCTCATTTCTTCCACCAAGTCCTTGTAGTCATAAGCATCGGTCGAGCGGATGTTGTCCGCGTAGGTGCAAATATATCCAAGGTTGGAAATGGGAGCAGTCCGAGCCTGAACTTCCTCTTCAAGTTGCTCGCGTGTGAAGAGGTTGGTTTCTGACTCCCGGAGACGAGCAACCTCCGCCTCAAGATCGGCAATTTTCTGCTCGGCCGCTGACAGTTTGCTCTTCTCCTCACCGAGCATGGCTTCTTTGCCTCCCAATTCTCTGGATAAACCTTGAATTTCTTCAAGGTGTTTTTGCTCATTGTCAAGGTAGAGGGAGATCTGGTTATTAAGGCGAGCAATTTTGGCCTCATATTGGCCGACCAGGCCATCCTTCTCTTCGGTCAGCTGCCGAGCCGTACTGGCGTAGCGACGAACAGCATCTTCGAGCTCGGCGAGCTGGATCATTCCCTTCTGGGCGATGGCAAGGCCGTTTGCATGATGCATCAAAGAAAATTGGAAGTTGTCCGCAATGCTTTGGGCGGAAACGGTCGTCTCCAGAGGCCGGGTCCACGATCGGGCGATCAACTCAGTTGCCCGACGAACATGTTCGCCCGGGATCTCGCGAATGTTAACCGGAGTTTTTGAGCAGGCGTATTGATGGACCGCAGCTGCTCACCCAGGATGGTCATTAGGCCGATACCTGCGAACAAAAACCCAAGTTACAAGATGTTCTTAAAAGCTGTTCGCCGGCCATAAAGCTAGATATGCTTACTCTTGGAACTTTCGCTCGTCCCAACCCAATATGGTGATATCCTCAGGGCCGCGGATTGGGGTAACACTTTTGCCCGCTTTGCCCGTCGTCTCCATAGGCTCGACGGATGAGCGACGAACAATATCCCCCTCTTGGCGAGCATGACTGTGGCCCACCTTCTCCTTCCCTTTGCCACCACCGGCGACATCTTGGGCCAGGAGTCCCATCCGCCTTCTTTAAGCGTTTCCCCCCTTGAGGAGGAGAAATCGGGGGAACTGGCCGAGCATGGCCGGAAGGTGCCGCAGACCGAGGAACTTTGGCTCCTTCAGCCTTGTTCGTCATTCCCAGTACTTTAGAAGGCAGATCACCCTTCCTTTTTCGGCCTTTCGGAGGCGCCATCTCAAAAACTCTATGTTCGAGGATAGCAAAACAAGGTGGAACGGCAACTGTGACTTGCTCGGCTAAAAAAAAAAAGAGTTAGACGAGCAAGTTATAGAAGTCAAATGACGAGCAAAATTGGTTTTTGGAGTTAGAAATTTTTGATATACCGGGGGGCACTTCAATCTGTGCTTCCAAGTGATGGGGATAAGTAAGCAAACGAGCAGCTCTTTGACGCTTCTCGTCGCTTAGGTATTGGATGGTCCTGTCCGCTCTGTTGCGCAAGCCGACCAAACAAGAGGTGAACAGGAACTCGTCCCCGATCTCTTCTCCTTCCGAGTTCCACTTGAGCAATCGAGGACCTACGAGCAAACAATAAAAGTTAAATTAGAACAACACATTTCGAAGGCGAGCAAAGATAAACTTACGCTTAATTATTCCGTAAGCTGCGGGAGAGTTTATTCGCCCAATGCCACCGTGTGGACCAGAAGATGCTCGTCAATCACCCCCTATGAAGAAAAAGTGTTGTTTCCAATCTCTGATCTTGTTCGGCACCCCTTCTACCATCTTAAGTCCGGTCCTGGCCTTGAGGTAGTAGTAGCCTTCTTCACCAATGGGACATCTGGTGATCGTCATGAGATAGTTGATTTCCTCCGCAGTAAGGCGATCAACGTATCCCTCTAGGGCAAATAAACCCATGGCGCCGAGCAGATTCATCCACCATATTGGTGTGATCTGTGTAATAGCAAGATTGGTCACCTCGAGGAAGCGCCCAACAACTGGGGGTAGAGGCAACTTTAGACCAGCGATCAGGGTGTCAATGTTGATCGCGGTGCATCCGGGAGGTGGGCGATCAGCTCTCTCTTTCTTCCGGGGAGCCCACATGTGAATATCATAGGGAGTCTTGTAGGTCTCCCGGATTGAGTCCAACTCATCCTCGCGAACAACACTCTTGATCTTGCTCACCTGAAAGTCAGTTTTTATTAAGTCCATTATTTATCTATGTGGGCGAGCAAAACTGTTCGCATGCTCCTCGACATATGCTCGCCATTCGAAGGGTCGAGCAACTCCTACTGGGATTTCATTCTCCAACATTTTGGGGGACGGGAATTCAATACTCTTTAAGAACTCGGGAGTGAGTTCGTCAAAAAATGGATCTTCCTCGGATTCAGAGCCGGACGAGGAGCTTTCCTCCGAATTCCTGCTCGCGATAGCAACCAACTCCCTCCCGGATCTCTCTGACGGGTGAGCACCAGTATCTTCCACCGATCGAACAACCGAGTCCACGTGGGGGTTCGATGCCGAGGAAATCTCAAAAGGAGGTTGATCTTGATGTGCCACAACGGGAAAGAGGGGATCAAGGGTTTCCTCAGATTTGTTGCTCGAATGTGAAGACATGGAAGAAAGATAGAAGAACGCAGATGACGACGACGCTAATTTCCACACGACGGCAATGGGAATTTCCGAGGACGAAAAAGAGAAAAAAGAAAAAAAATAAGGGGATAACTACCTTGCTTCGAGGATTGGAGGCCAAACACTGGAAGAACAGATGCCGGAGAAGCTTGGAATCGCCGGAGAAGGAAGAATCGTCGGAGTACTGTAGCAAGAGATGAAAAAGTGGGAAAAATTTGTTTCCCCCTTCTATTTATACCCCAAGCAAAAAACGGGGTACAGAACACAATTTCCAACAAAATACGGGCCAAATTGAGAGAAAACGGGGTAATTTCCAAACAAATTCAAAAATTGAAGGGCCTATATGTAAATATAGGGGCGCGTGGCCTCGGGATTGCTCGCGCGTGGGCGGCGCACAGCCATGCCGCCCACGTCATCTTCGTACAACCCCCAGACCTTGGGGAGACAAAACGACAGACCATATGTTGCTCGCCCATATCAATGATGTTCGTCCCAACCCTCATCATTTTGATATCCTAACTATAGTTGCTCGCCACAAAGTTGCTCGTCTGGAGCAACATATAACTAGGATAGGGGGCAATTGTTGATAGGCGAACAATTATTAACAAATGACGAACAAGGATTAAAGCTACATCAAGGATTATGAAGAGCCAGCCTCAAATCAAGGGTGATCAACAAAGAAAATCAAGTTGGGGTGCATCTACCAATCTGAGAGGTGTATAACGTGACGAACAACTCCCCCGACGAACAACTAATGGGCGAACAGGTATTAAGACCCGAGACCAAGAATGAGCCAACTGTGAAGTCATCAATGACGAACAACTTGGTCAAACTATGATACAACAAACAGCCAAGGAAGTGTGTACAAGTGAACAAAGGACAAAGATCCCAAAGCCAAGCTGAACAAAGCCATAAGGCGAACAACTTCCAAAGTACAACCTCAAGAGGCGAACAACTTTCAGTTGAAGGGTCATCAAGATCAGTCAAGCCGACCTAGGCGAACAATAATGAGTCCGAGATAAGGCCCAAAAGAAGACTTTGTAACTAAGATTCAGCTTAGATAAGGTCAAACTAAGGTCAAAGGACACATGTCAGGCATGCAAGCTAGGGAGACCAAGAGTCAGTAGCACCTCATGCTTGCTAGCCTCTATAAATAGTTGTTCTCCAGCTTATTGATATAATTTCGAATTTCAGACAAAAATACACACATAAACACACCCTAACCTACACATATACGAAATAAGTCCAACTTTAAATTCGATAAATTCACACCCCGATTTACCATTTACGGTGGTAATCAATCACACGATATTGATTGGTGACGTAAAAACGGATTAAAACAGCCACTAATCCTTACGATTAGATTCGTTCACCAACAAATGTAATCTAAATTTGCAGAATTTAAAGCAAGATCGATATACGCCAAATATCTGCGTGCCATTTTCTGATTACCCTTAAGAGTTTCCACCTTCCCAGAGGGAGTTGGGAACTTGATACAATAATAGAACGCTGAGGCTGCGGCTTCGAACTCGTGCTCGAACGGCCTGCCGAGAAAACCGTTATAGGTTGACGGCTGGTCGATTATTTTAAAATCGAGTTGTTTCGAAGCCTTAACCTCAGCCTCTATGCTAGAAACTAACTCTACAGCTAGCCTAACTATTCCAAATTGCTTCACGGTGGTGTCCCCGAAGCCTTTGATGATCTGGTCGCATGGCTCCACGTACTTCTTGAAGGAGTTGTCCAGTTGGTCGAAGGTGGCTTTGAAGATAATATTGCAGTATGCCCCGTTGTCGACCAGTATACGGTGGACGGTGATGCCCATGATGTTGACCGACACGACCAGGGCGTCATGGTTGGGGTAGATGACCCCTATGCGGTCCTCCTTCCTGAAGGCGAGGAGATCGGACTCCTTAGCCGTCATATTGATCGACATGGTGATCTGGTGGACGTTGCCCATGGCCCGCAGCTCACTTTTCTGCCGACGGTTGGAGAGCATGGTGGAAGGAGCAAATCCTCCAACCGGGGAGAGAATGTTGACGGTGCGACGAGCGGGGTTTTCCGGCATTGGCGGGCAGATAAGGGCCGCCTTCCGGTTCCGCTCGACGGGATGGGCAGCGGGCTGCGCCTCCGGCCTGGCCGCCGGCCTCTTCACAAAATCTTCCAGCTTTCCCTCTTCGAACAACCGCCACAGCTGCTTTAGGAGGTCGCGGCACTCGCTGGTGTTGTGCCCGACGGTCTGGTGGTAGTGGCAGTATTTATTGGGATTGAGCTGCACCCCGGGTTTGTGGACCCATGGACGGGTCTTAGGCACCATATTTTTATTCCGGATCTGTACGTATACGTACTCCAGGGTGGCCGAGAGCTTCTCGACCAGCTTCACCTCGATGGAGTCGAAGGGTTTGAACGGTTGGGGAGCCCGGTAGGAAAAGTTCCTCCGGCTTGGTGCGTTGCCCGTTTGTGCACGGGGCTTCTCCTTCTCCATCTGGGTGCTCTCTCCCAGTTGTTGGGCCAGGATGTCAGCGTTGTAGATTATCTTTCCGGCCCGCTGCCAGAATTCTGCATATGACTTGGGATAGTCCTTGTTCATGGACTTCCATGACTTTGTTTTTAGGCAAAGCCCGCCTATGATACCGATGAGCTTGACCTCATCCCCGATGGGCTCGCCTTCCATGATTATACGGTCGACCCAGTCGATGTATGCCCGGTCCGATTCGTCCTTTCCCTAAGCCAAGTTGGCCATGCGGTTGGCGCCGGCCATACATGGCGTCATGGAGGAAAAGTGCTCTAGGAACATCTCTCCCAGTTGGTGGAATGAGACCACCTTCCCCGCGGGCAGCGAGGAGTACCAACAGTGAGCTCTATCACCGAGGGTCAATGGAAACATCCGGCACTGGGTGGCGTCGGTGGCCTCCATGGAGATCATGTAGGTCGAATATTTGCTCAAGTGGGTGACGGGGTCCGTCTCCCCGTCATATTGGCCCACTGCGGCCACGTTGATTTTTGGCTGGGCGGGTGCTCGCACCAGGATGTCCGCCAGAGGGTAGTTAGGCATATGGGCGTAATGGTGCTGTCCGTCACATTTTTCGAGCTTTACCTCCAAGGCCGATACCTTTTTCAAGATCTCGGCCATGTCGTTGTTAGCCGCGAGCGGAGATCGGGGACGTGGGTTGTCCCCCAAACGGTCGCGGACCAACTGCCTCGGGGCCGCGTCGTTGCGATGTCTGGAAGAACGCTCCCCTCCTCGTTCCCTGGGTCTGGAGCTGGCGTTTGACTCACAGGATCGGGCAGCTCCCCGACCTGGGTCGACGAGAAGCACGCTGCGAGTCAGCCTCCTTGTCGAGGCGCCTCTTCAAATTCTGAGGCCGAGCTACATAAGTCGTGGCCCTCCTGGCCGACTCCCGCTCTGGCCGCGGGTTGCTTGTGGCCCTAGTTTGGGCTGGCAGCCCTGGGGTGTTGCCGCCGTGGCTGGGGCCGGGGTTGCGGCTTTGGCGATGTCTTCTATTTGTTGCTGGGTGCGGGTAGCTTTGGAGGTGGTCATTTTGGTGTGAGATTTTGAGCTTTTTTTAGTGAAAAAAGGATGTGGTTCGATGTGGATAACTAGGTGAACGAAACCGAGTGTACTTCGCTATTAGTTACCCTCCTTCTAGCGCCAACTTGTTGACAGCGATTTTGTGAGTAACTCGCCGTCGGGTTCCTGACGGGTAGGATTTATGAACAATAAATGCTAAGAACAATAAATGCAAGTATAAATGAGCTATCAAGTGGAGTCTTTGCAATAAATGAGTTGTGTGTTACAATAGGGCATTTAAGACCCTATTTATAATGTACAAGGTGGGCTTCACCCACTTGAGCTGATATACCCGCGAGCCCCACTAAATCCTAGCTGGGTAGCCATGAGTGGCTACAGCCCCCTCTATGGGCCAATGAGGGGGCACCACCTGGTACTGTCGACCTCTATTGATGGGATTCCTCCTGATGGCCCTACTCTGACCCTGTCATATCCACACATCTGATGGAACTAGACGTGCTACGTAGCTGACATCGCCTGAGAATGGGTAGGCGGGTACCCGGGTAGCGAATAGGTGGCGGGCATCCTGGGGATCATGTCCCCGAGCAGCGGGCAGGAGACCTTCCGGGATAACCCGACGCTCGCCGCTGGTCGATCGATTTTCATCCCCCGGCCGAGGCTTTTACCCGCTGTCCTCCCGGGAGTCGTCGATGCGGTGACTCTAGCTCTCTTCCCGACAGCTTGGTCGGGCTCGCTAACGCGCTTCCATCGCTCTTCGTCTGGATCGGTTAACCCGACTGGCCGATGGATCGGGCAGTAATATCGGGTGTAACACTAATAAATAATTTTTTTTCTTAAAACTCGTGCAAACAAGTATGAGATGGAAGGGGTATATCGTGAACCAGCTGCACATAGAACTGATTTACATTACTAGTTGTTTTATTAAAAAAAAAATACTAATTTGATCGTAATACTCCCCTCATCCCATTATTATTTGCACACTTTCCTTATTCATCCATCCCAATATTATTTGCACACTTAAAAAAATTGATTTGCGTGCACACTCACAATAATATACACATATTTACCCATATGCCACTATTTTATTAAAAAAACACAATTTTCTTAATTTGTATGCCCTCTTTTTTATGCAAAAAATGCTGAAACGGAATGGGTATTGTTTAATGAAAACAACTAATAGCGTTTAAAAATATACAACGTCACTATGGAAACGATTCACTATATACTTAATGTTTCTCATGATGTATTTATATTGTGTTGTTTGCTGGTTCAATGCACAATAAAGAAAAATTATAAATCTTAAATTCAAAACTATATGTAAAATCAATCTCTATATTGAGTCAATTCGAACAGAACTTTGCTCTTATTTCAATTATGAGTAGGTCTTTTATAATACCGTCTCATGACATGAAACTAGGGCTGCGTAAAATACCGAAAATTTTGGTATACCGAGCTTATCGTATTGAAAAATACTGAATTTACCGAAAAATTTGCTATACCAAAAATTTCGGTACGGTTTGTTGTCATACCAAAAATGTCGGTATGGTAACGATATGAAAAGTGACATACCGAGGTATATACCGAAATTAATTTATAGTTTTAATAATATTTAATATTGTACCATTATAAATGATCAGATGGTAGTCTTATTATAAAAAATGCGGAAGCCCAATCACTCTTATATTATTTAAAAAGAGCACAAACTATTTATTTTTCTTAGTCCATCCTTATTCAAGAGGCATGCTTATCACTTTCCTACCTCCTTATATCCCCACTCTCTAATGCAATCAAAGGTTGTCTTTCTCAATCTCACTTTGCTCAAAAAAGAAAAAAGACACCGGTGATCGAATATTAAATCTAGAATGTTGAAAATCTCTATTTAAACCAGAAGTTAGTCTTATTCAGTTGTTGTCCAGTGAGTAAATTCATGACAACAGTAACAACATATGTGGAGTAAATTTGAAATCTATTTTTTTTCCTTAGAATTATTTGTAGAATATAATTCATATTTTTTTCTCTGCGGTTCTCACTTGTTAAGATTTCGAAGATGTTTTATTTATTTATTAGTAGTTTATTTTTAATTTTTTTTTGCAAGGAACTGTATACCGAACATATCAGTAATATACCGAAATTTTCGGTACGACAACGGTATGACTTTTTATATGTCGATATTTTCGGTACGGTATATTGTATGAACTAAAAAGTACGGTATACCGTACCGAACTACCCCTATATGAAACAATGAGAATGAATATAATTAGAATATTGGTTCATTAACACTGGATTTTAATATGATACAAGAATTCAAGTTAGTCGATTTTGGAGGGGTACTTGTAAATTGTAATAAAGATTCACTTTTATTTGTGCGTGTTTTTTCTACTCCTTAGTGTGTGTCTGCTTGACGATTTCAACCAAACTTCCCGTTAGGGTTGGCATTATAATTATACCTATTTTCTTTTAAATTTTTGACGTAACAAGAAATCGACCGTTTAGCAATACCCCCCAACGGTCACCATTGGCAACTAAAAATTACACTATCCTCGCCCTCCTCTGACTATTCCCATTAAACCCCACTTCATTTTTTTTCCAAGAAATCCCAATCATAGATTCTTTTGATTGAATGGACAACAAAATAATGAAAACCCCTCCAAGAATCCCCACTCCCGATGAAGGAACCACGCCGCCCCCCACCGGCAAAAACGCCACCCCTGATCGGCTTAAGGTCCCCAAACCCTTGAAATACCCAGAAAGGTAATTCTAGTTTTCATCTTTTTACGACTCCTTTTTGGAGTTTGGGTAATTTTAGTTGTGAATTTTGATTTTACAGGTACACTAGCCCAACTGATCAAATGATGTCCCCTGCTACCAGAGGAATTCTTGCTAGAAATAAAAAGGGCTCAAGACTCTTACCACCCTCTCTTAATCAGCCCCCCAAGGTATTCATGGAAAATCAATCAAGAAATAATCGAATCAATCATGAATTTGAGTGTCTATAGAGTGAAATTGGTTCAAATTATTGAAAGGTATTAGTTCTTTTCATTAAAGAGTATTAATTGTTTTCACCGAAGGGTATTAGTTGACTTTACTCTTACTTTATTTTCAGTAAACAACTCTTAGTGAGAACAACTAATACCCTTCAATGATTCAACATTTTCGCTCTATACTTTGTCCATGAATTTTTAGTTGGTACCTGATGATTTGATTATGACACAATGATATTTTTGCTAATACTCAAATTTCAAAAGTACTAAAAAAAATTGTATATGCATCAATGTTTCACACAAGTTTTTGTGTTTGATCAAAGTGTTTTGATTTTGGATCTTGATGTTGCAGGTTCAAGTTCAGGAATTTGGGTCAGTTTGAAATTGGCAAGAGATGGGGTTTATGAGTTATTATTGGTCTTTATTTATTGTTGTTGCTTATGGGAGGTTCTTTACATATATTCATTTTTTGTAACCTTCCCACTTTTTATATACTATATTAATTAAATGAATTTCACTTCTCTATTTGCAATTCTTCAAGCCTTACATCTAAATACTGGAAATTTGCCTTCTTTTGTGCAAGGTCTAAATTAGGACTACATTTATCATTGAGTTGAATGTTGGGAATATTGTTAGGAAAAGCTTGAAAGACTTGTCACATGTAGTCAATAGTGCAAAAAGTAGTCCGCCACTATAATAGAGTAGTGCTGAATTTACGGCCTAAACAAGAATCTGGTATCATAACAATGTGATGAAGTAAAAATAGGATAGTGATGTTTGTGAAGAAGCAAGAATGATAGAGTTATTCTTCCAAGCTAACTTGGTACCATTGGAGAGAGCCAGCATCACCGTCGATTTCGAGTTCACACACGGACTTTAGTAGCCAATCAACGGCATCATCAATTGCATCAAATCTTGCAAGATCAGTTGGAAGTGTTTTACCAGGCCAATTCTGAAGCCATTCTTTCAATCTCTCCTTCAATTCCTCCTCTGTTACAAACTCTTCGTTCTTACCGGGTTCCATTAGTACATAAGTGTCTGTCTCCATGTTCGATCTCCTCCTCCTTCTCGCGCTATGTACCTAATCCAACACACCCCATCAACAACATATACATATATAAATGAGTTGTTATTGTGTGAACTAGTTAAACAACTAATATCTTTTAATGAAACGACTAATGCCACATCACACAAGACTTTGCATATATACATGTACAAATTAAGAGAGAGAGAAAGACCCTGAGTAGGTGGCCTGGAATTTGGCTCTTTTCACGAATCCCTTTGTGGAAAAAAGAGCTTGTGGAAATGATTTGGGATTTTGATTCAAAGAAATTTGCAGGGGAGTGGTGTGTGGCAAATTGTGGAAGGAAAATCTGAACTTTACTGCTTAACATCATCTTCTCCATGGTTGCTTTTTTTAATTTATATATACCTTTGTAGAGGGAAAAAGTTTAGAAGAAATTAAGGATAGCATGAGAGAGAGAGAGAGAGAGAGAGAGAGGGCCAAGAAAATATGAAAGATAAGATGATACTAAATTTAAACCATACTTTTCTTTTGTCTTGTACTCTCCAAGAGATCCTTTTCATTTTGTTGTTTTTTTAGAAATTCAATTCTTATTAAATAAATAGCAAAAATTAATATATTTAAAATCTTAGGGAAAATTGTGTAAACTCAACTGCAATCACCACCCAATTCTGGACACAAATTAAAAATTGTCCGAAATGCAAGCTTATCCGTCCTTTCCGATTCATTCAAGAATAAACCCTGATAATCAATTCCCTTTCTCGTGCAACCCTAATTTGCATCACATTTCTTTTGCAAAATTCCTTCATAACACCAAGGTTTTGGTTGGCATCCATCATTCATTTCTTCGGCCAAAGACACAGATTTTGTGGGATCCTTCAGTTTCTTGATTTCAGGTATGTCCCAAAGTTTTCCATCTTTTCTGTTTTGACATTTCAAAATTTTGAAAAGGAATAACAAAATCCCTTTCCGTTTTAAATCAAGAAATGATTTCGAATGGCATTGTGATTAACCAAGAAACTGAACCCTAATTGAAATTGCATAGAAATGTCGTTCTATTTGTGTCAATGATCAATGTTGTTAATTATATGGGAGATTCTTAATTCTATGTTTTGGTTTGATCCTTAATAACCAAAAAAACTTCTTTTATAAATAGTTTTATTAGGCAATTGATGAAATATTTGATGCTGTAATTATGTTTGGCTTGATCATGATAGTTTTTGGACATAATGATTTTGATTGGATAGCTTAGATTTTAGTAGTTTTTGGAATGTGGGAAAACAATGCTGAATCTGTTAGTTAAAAGTTTATCAGATTAATCTGTTCTTTTGATTGAGTCTTAAATCCTCTGAACTTTTTTCCCAATTCACATTGCAGTGATACAATCAGCTAGGTAAGAAAATATCGATTATTCGATGGGTATGGAATCCGAACATACGAATGAAATCGTCACTTCCGAGCCCAAGCCCGAGTCCGAGTATGAAGACGACAAAATTCTGGCGTCGTCATCCTCATCTTCTTCGGCTTGTTCCTCCCCTCGTTCTCCAGCGGAAGAGCTCCATTTTCATTCCAATAACCCTTTCAACGATCCCACATTGGATTCCAAAACCGACGGCCAAGAATGGAGCATGACAAGCACGTCTCCAACTGTCGATCGCTCGTCCCAAATGGCGTCCCCGATAGTCCAATCCATGGGTCACCCCACGGGTTACGACCCTAACCGCATTCCTTTATCCGTATTCTCTAGTAAACCAGCGAATGCTTCGGAATGGAGTACTGCCTCGAACGAATCGTTGTTCAGCATTCATATGGGGAACAATAGTTTCTCGAGAGATATAATGTGGAAGTCCGGAGAGCTGTCCAGGCTGGACGAAGTGGACAATTCTGAATCGAAACAAAATGAGTTCAGCAGCGGCCTCTCCGGTGGGCTTCCTCCAGTTCTAGAAGTGTCGGCAAACGAAGAAAATGGTGTGAAAACGAGCTGTGCTTCCCGTCTTGATTCAAGCAATAGCCTTAAGGTTGCCCCCGAGGTCCCTAAGATGACCGTTGCTCCATCAACTACGTCTCGCCTTTCTGAAGAGAGCTCACGTAGCAGCAGCTCGTTTGCATTCCCAGTGTAAGTAAATATTGAATTTGATTCCATTTTCAAGATACAGATTTAAAATGAAAGGAGGGGTATTTTTGACTTTTTCTTTTGCATGCACCTGATGATAGTGTGATCATACTTAGAAAACTAAATGAAATTTCATTGATTTGAAGGCTTATATATTTAGAATGAGAAGCTATTTGAGTTTGATGTGTCTCAGATTGGTGAGCGATAGTGGAAAGACGAGCTCGTTGAAGGGGGTGGAGGAAAAAGCAGAGGAAACAGAGTTGCAAACTGGAGAATCCAAAACGACTCAAAAATCGTCGATTGGGAGATGGTTTTCTTGGTTATCGTGTTTGCCTCGATGCTGTTAAGGTTATACGTTACTTTCACGTAGGAATCTACTCGGAAGGTTCTTAGTGTAGGAGGAATAGGCTTTGAGTTTTCAAGCTTATATTTATCATCCCTCTAATTGCAATATACCCTAATAGTTTTTATAGGAAGCAGAAGGATGATGATTTAGATGTCACGTTGAATAAATCAATCATCTATTTCCATGTAACAAAATTGATGTTATTAAATGGGAGCTTCATTAATTGACAGCCTTTGTTAGCATTATTATGCTATAGTGAATCACAATGTATGTTAACATAATCATTTTGACTTAACTAAATTGATTTTTCGTGACAATGTCTAGTTAAAAGTCTTTAATTATAGAATTGATGTAAAGAAAAATCAATGTTGCTGTAGTTCTCAGTCCCAAGCATGTTTTATAAGTTTTTGTAATTGTATTATATCATTGACTCATTGTTTGTATTTTGATTCTAGGAGCAAGAAATGATTACAAAAAGGGTGTGGGACATATTTTCATTAGAAATGACTCGGAAATATATAGAAGAAAGTTGTCAGTTTTTTAATTAGGTGAGTGGAGAGTGTCCCATGTGCTTTTGTTATTTAATATTCAACAAACATTTTATTGTATACTGGAAATTTGCCTGGGTGGTTGAGTATTTGAATACCCGGCTCAAGTTTGTCCAGTCGATTTTCGGATCGACCCCTTTAGTTCTATGATCCATAAGGGAGAAAATGAGTAATACGTATTTTGAGGTGTTTAAATTTAATTTGTTACTCCATTCGTCCCGTAATTATCTTCGTACTTTTCATTTCGCTCCATCTCAACTCTATTTTTACACCTTCAAGAAGAAAATAATATTTGATATAAATATTTATCGATTGTTTTGTGAGTAAATTTTTTCTAAACTAGTTTTATCGTGCAGCTTAAAACGATACAAGTGGTTTTAATTATATAATATTACTATTAAATTAATATCTTTTAATGAAACAATTAATACAATTAAAAAATACACAAAAAATATACTAACAAAGGAAAACTGGTTCAGAGTCTTATATTTTGCCTTTGTTTTTATTAATGTATTAGATTTGGTAAATAAAAAGTTGCTTATTTTATGTTATTAATTAATTATATTATTATGATTATATCACTATCGTACATATCCTATTTCATTTTATTTATGCATTACTATTATACTCTAATACATATGCTTAGAAATTACTCCACTAATAATGTTGTAGGGGCCCCAGGGGTATGACCCAACCCAATAGATGGACCAAGTCAATGTCTGGGTCAAATTGTCATCCACTGGACACGTACTTCCAAAGGTAGCTGTAAACTTTGACAATTGAAATTATGAGAATTGCAAATAGTTTTATTATAACTTATGAACTTAACTATTTTTTGTGTAAGATAATAAATCAATAGTGACCAATGAGATTCAATTAATTGACCTTGCAACATAACATTTTGAATGGGTACTATTGGCCAAAAAATTAATTTCAACTTCCTTCTCGTACAAAATCGTCTGATACAAGAGAATTCTATTTAAAAAAGTTTTTCAGCTTAAATCTCCCAAAATGCAGCATATATATTCAGCATCATATATTTATTTATGTGTGGGGATTAGGATGCTAATGGGTAGGGTATTGAAAACACACCTAATTGAAAATATATTAATGATATAAAAAGGTAATACACACCTTTTGTGGTATGACAAGTAATACTTTTTTCATCTAATATAAGTAGACATAATTTTCTTTTTTATTTTTATATTTACAAACAATCACTTTATTCATAAATAAATTCCAAAATACTTTTCAATGTATCTACTTTATACATCAACCAAGGGTCCGCTTGATTAGAGGTATTGATTATAGGGGTTTTTTTTTTTTTTTTTTTGAAAATGATTGATTATAGGACAATGAGAATGATTCCATTAGTAGTGCTTGACATATCAATGTATTGTACTAATATTGAAAATGAGTTATAATTTACCCATAAAATGGATCCTCATTCATTACCCCCTACTTGAATGACTCTTTAATCACTTTAATTTTCATTATCCTATAATCATTACCCCCAACCAAGCGGACCCTAAATTTCTCAGAATTTGTGTAAATTTTTTTTGCTCACCTATACTGGATGAAGACAGTAATATTAATATAAAAATTAAGTTATAAGAATTGACATTGTTGTGAGATCTTCCAATCCATATTCACTTTTATTTTGAAAGGACAATATTACGAAAATACTTATTGAGAAATATTACCAAAATACTCCTAACCAAAGTAGTGTACTAGGCTACAAAAAATTCTAATAGTAGTAATATTAATTTTGGTGAGATTGTCCCTCACGAAACGAAAACGCAGCCAGTCTAGTAGGTCGGTGGGTCCCTGGTTCTAGTCTACGTGTCAATTTCAAAAATAAATAATAGAGGCCCATAAAAGTAACGATGTGACCCAAACTAGTTGAGCCCACTTGGGTAGGCTTTGGGCCGATTCAATTGACGCTGGGGAAGATGTATTTATTGACCGGCACTCTTGTGGGTCCCGCTCTGCTTCTGAGTTGGCCCCATCACCACTCTAAAGAAGTTATTTAAAAAAAAAATGATAAAAAACAAAATACTTATTTTAATAAAATAATTTCTTTTACCCACCTCTAAAAAAATAAAAAAATTATATTCATTTTGATATAAAAATGCACATGTACACTTGTTAAAAAAAATCTACTGAGATGACTCACTTTTTTACCCCCATCCCACCCTAATCACATTATAATTTATTAAATTATTAACAATTAAATGCTAGAATTTTAGTAAAAAAAATCATAATTAAATTTCATTTCATTAATTAAAACTAACAATAACAATGGAAATTTAAAATTAAATAATTAATTATTAAAAAACATAATAATTGGAAAATAATTAATAATCTGATGAAATAGTAAAAAAAAAAAAATCATTAAGTGATGATAGAGGGATAGTGTAGGAGATAGGGGGTACATTTTTATTATTAACGGTATTTTAAGATAAAAAGAGGATAAATAGGTAGAATCTTTTTTTATAATGACGGATAAATTTTTTTATTTTTTATTAGAGTGGATATTTTTCCCATTTTCACCCTAAAAAGGGAAAGAGTAATGAAATTTAAAGAAATGACAATTTTTATGTAGTCTCATTGGGTTGATGGTTCCTATCCTAGCAAAGAAATCAAGATTCTTCGTTTAATAAAAAAAAATTAAATATATATACATACATATATAGGTCATAGGTGTCCCTTTCAAAAAATAAAAATAAAAAGTATTTGTGGCAATCATCAATTAGGTATAGCCTAGGAAGACTATAATCGAGTTTAAATGTAGCCTCACAACAAATTCATAACGTCATATTCTATTGAATTAGTTGTAATATGGGTTAAATATATATCTTATATGCGAAAGTTCGGTTAGATAGACTTTAAGTGAACCGTAATGAAAGTTTTTAATGAATTTGTCTTATACACAGATAATATTTCTTGATCTAAAAGAGAAGAAAAGATTAGCATCGTGTGGTATTTAGCTTTAATTTTATGAAAATTTAGAAATGGTATCATCTTTAGAGGGAGCAAATTGAGATGGACAAGGTATTTTCTGAACTTAAGATTCATGTTTGGAATTGACTTCAACAGGATCTAAAATGAAGAAATGGTGTAAGTTTTGCGGATTAGAACAAGAACCCTTTTTGGCATTAGAAAGTAGGTAGTGTAATCTTTGTTCTTAGACTTGGAGATAAGGGCAAAGTATTATATGAAAATAGTTCATCATAAGATTATCATGAAACAATTTTAAAGTATCATTAATCTCATCGGTAGTATCATTAATCTCATCAGGGGTATCATTAGTCTGAGTTCAAGAATTTTTTTTTTTAAAAAAAATTGAACTCAGACTAATGATACCCCTGACAGGTTTAATGATACTCCTGATGAGATTAATGATACTCTAAAACTATTTCATATTAAGCTTATTATGAAGCGTTTTCATATAAAATCTACTCGGAGATAAGATGTTATTATCATACCTTGCAAACTTCGTGTAAACTTCTTGCAAGCTTATTAATGAAGTTTTCTTATCCTCATCAATTTTTTTAAAATAAAATTAAAAGATAAGAAATTCTTTAAATACTGTAATACAAATCTACAGTCACATCAACATCATGAATGAATAATCACTTAAAAAATTACAAAAATAGATAGGACAATCTAATAAAATATAATTTTATTGGAAAAAAACTTGTATGAGACTGTCTCATGATATGAGACAATACAAATTAACACACATTCCTATCAAAGTGTTAATAAGTTAATGTTCTAGTTATACACATTTTCATTGTCTCATATCATAAAACGATCTCATATAAGACCTACTATTTTGTTGTTAGTTGATTTTTTAGTAGTTCTAGTGTGCACTTGAGTGCATGGTATTCATTAGAATTTTGAAAAAAAATACTTCAAGCAGAAATCAGCAATATTTCAAGAAGTAATCAGTAATACCCCAAGAATGCATCAATAATACCCCAACTGCAAAAAAAAAAAAAAAAAAAAAAAAACAGTTCGGTGTGTTTGTGTGTATTTTAAAATTGAAGTCAAAATTGAGCTTAAAATTTAAATCCATGATATACACTTGGATGCACCCTAGAATTTGTTTTTATTTTTATTGAGTGTAATATTGTACATTAAGTAACTTTCAATTGAATATATTCATCATTCATTGTACCAATCTTTTTTTTAAGTAGGTCTATCGGAAAATTAGTTTATAATATAAAACTGATACCTTAGCAATTTACATCGTGATTTCAATTTACAAAGTCTAATGGTATTAGTTAATACATTTAATGATATTTATTTTATACAGTGAAACTTGTTGATAGAAGCTTTGTGAATTTTTTCCGGTGCATGTACATAAATATCTTGTGTATTTGGTTTGTTGGGGTTGTTTTTTCGATAACTTTTGGATAGGAACTCATTGTATTATTGATTATGATTTTTAAATTTTGTTTTGTTTTGTTTATAGATTAAAGTTTTACGTGTAAATTTTCACCGAGCAAATAATTCCAAAATAAGCAAATTAAAATTCCTTTGGCAATCCTTTCTTTAATTGTGTCATTGAAAAGAAAAAATAATTGAGTTTGAATTGATTTGCACATATCTTAGGACCGCATAAATTTTTACATAAGTATTTGGGTTGGTTTATAGTTTTTTAACCAGACAACATTGCGCATACTTGGCTTAGTACCTTGATAACTAGACCCCACTAAAAGTATGCTAATTGAATTTTGATAGATTTAAAAAAAATATAAAGTAAGAAAATTTTAATGTATTGTGTAATTAATTTATGAATTAAGTGGTTGTTTGTGAATATTAAAACAACGGCATGTGAAATAATTAAGTGATAATTAAATTGTAAAGGAAATAAGATTGTTGTAAAAACAATTTGAACATATTTTTAGTGGACAACGCTGTAAATGCATCTAATGGTACAAATAAATACTTCTAATGGCATCAATTTTATATTATAAACAAGTTTCACGGGAATTCTACTCATATATAATCTATTTGAAAAGCTGTACTTCACAAATTTTGAATTAAAATTTCTCGAAAGAGTTGCAAACACGCCTTTAATATTCATGCATTTTCATATGATATTAAAATTAAGTTTGTGATTAATTATAAAATCGAAATTAGCAATTGAATTTATTTTTATTATAGGATAATATAGAAAACCCTTTATTTAATAAATTATTAATTTAATTAATTAATACCTCTATAAATGCTACAATATTAATTTAAAGAAGTTTTTACAACATATAATTTGTTGGCAAAAAATTGTAAGGGATCGTCTCATGGCATGAGACCACACAAATTAACACATACCCCTACTAAAATGTTAATGAACCAATGTCCTATTTACACTCATTCTCATTGTCTCATGCTATGAGACGGTCTCATTCAAGAACTACTCTAATTTGTTTATTCTCAGGAGAAAGTAATATTAAAGCACAATTTTTTTTATGAAAATTATTATCATATTATGATTTTATTTTGGATTCAAGTTAGTTGGATTACTTCCTAAGATAATTAGTATTTAGTTAACTAGTGGTCGTAAAACCCGTGCTTCGCACGGCCGGAATTTTTTATATTGTTTAAACTATATTAATGAACACATTTTAATTACAAAAGTGAAAATATACAATTCTTTTTAAACAAAATATATAATTAAAAAATTTCTTGAACTCAAATTAACGTTACTTTTCATTAAAAAATTTATATTTTATTTATAATATTCAATACTTTAAAACAGTTTCGTGATAAGTGTATCGTTAACTATTTTCATATAAAATTTACTCTTGGGATAGGATATAAATTGAATCTATCACACGCAATTTTAAGCTATACTTAAAACACTTTAAGCTATAATAAACAATATATTAATTTTTATAAAATAATAGATTTTCTTTTAAGAAGAAAAATAAATGAATGTCAAGATCAAACGCATAATATTAATTTATGGCTTATTGAATATTTGTAAAAATTAATTTTATTGGTTAAAAGAATGAGGTGAATATCTACAAATAATTAAAAAATGATAATCAAATAAAATCAATTATACTTTTGTACGAATTACTGTCATTACAATGTATGAAAAAAATTATGCCTTAATAAGAACATAACACTAAATATTTGTAATATGAACCTTTATGATCTAATAATATGAATTAATCATTAGATTATAAGTTAATACATGGTCCATTAGCATTTTTCATCACTATTCAAACATAAAAAGTAATAAAAAAACACAAAATAATAAAAACAATTTATTTTTAACATAATTATTGAAAATAATAATCCATAACAATTAATTATCTTATTTTGTAGGTTTATTTCACACTAAATTCTCAGTCTCTATTTTTAATAATCACTTGTGTGTAAAGATGTTAATCATTCTTTTAATCGCTAGGTTAGAGAGGTGGGGGTGAATGGGTTGGTGAGTACGGTTGGTGGTTGTATTAAAACTGAATCATGTTCATGTATGAGTATTTTTCAAGTTATGGATGTATGTATTATATGCTAGATAAAATCATAATTTCACATTGAATATAATTATTTAAAATTATAAAATGAGACGTGTGAAATTAAATGTGGGGACTTAGTTAAATTATTGATGGAAATAATTGTACCTTATAATAAATTTATATATAAATAATATCAAATTTGATTGGGAATTAATAATTACCTTTATTTTACATTTAATAAAAAAATACTTATTTATTTTTAGAATTGTTACACAATAATAAAGTTAATGTTAATATTAAACTTAAAAAAAAAAACATATGTATAATGATAACAACAACAAATACTCAAAAGCATTTTCAGAATGATTTAAGACAAATATAACAAAATAAGTACCTCATACCATAATAAAAATCACCCAACTAAAATCTTTGTTACATGATAGTGAACTTTAGTGAAAAAAAATAACACACTCCAGTTAAAACAACTAATGTTTTTTAATGAAAACAACTAATACCCTTCGATGGTTTATGTATGAACTATTTCCACTCAATGTTTTATTATTGTGGTATATAAAAGATGTAAAAAAGAAAAAAAAATGTCTTTAGAGGCATTCTAGTAAATAAAAATTGGTTAATTATGGAAGGGGCAGTAAAGAACAATATAAAAAATGGATTATTTTGAAAGAGGCAATCGGAAATGGGAAGGAGAGAGTAAATTAACTTAATTGAAGATGAATTCGCTATCTTTTCGTAAATTACAACAAATCTCAACTTTTAATTTACAACCATTACAAATTTTATCAATTCGAGCTCACGGGAGATATATATATATATATATATATATACATATATACAAAATTCCAAGGGCTAAAATAAAGATAAAATGCATTTGTGACGATGTTTGTATCATGAATATGGTTAAGCATTCCAATTGTGGATAATATTTGGTAGAGCGAGGTTTTATTATACCCATTAGCTCAAACCGACAAATAATCGAAAATATTAATTTTATTAATTTATAAGTAAATCTATCTAGTAAAATACCCAAATATCAATTATTTAAGAACCTATAAATTATAAGTATCTTACTTGTGCTTCATTGTACACAATAATCATGTACTTCCTTGTCCATCAACTCATCTACTTCAATCATAAAATTTTGTAATTTTACAATGAAATTTCTTACTTTACCAATTAAAGAACCTTTAGTGAAGCTTCAAAATCTATCGATCTTCCCAATATTATAGGGAAATTAATGGTAAAAAAACTTGAAACAGAATGTGAATTAAATTAATTGGAAAAAGAAAACTTGACATATAGATCTTTCAGGTTCACATTTAAGGAAAATGACTTATGGGGATTGATAAAATGAGAAACGTAACTTTAGATAGGCAAATTAAGGATAACAAATTTAAAAAGTGGCACATTGAAGACTTGTACCTAAATCTGGCTAATTCGCCTGATCTGACTTGGATTCGGACTGAATTTCGACCATATTTGGGTTGATTCAGACTAATTTGGTCTCAATTTGTCAATTTTAGAAGTTACGGTCCTTGACAGTTCAAAAAATTATTATCCTTATTTTGACAGCCTAAAACGCTATTGTCTTCATTTTGACACTCCCACTAAATTACGATAAAAAATAAAAAATAAATTGAAATTTGTAGTACATTAAAAAAAATCAAATGTGATGACATCAACCAAAATTAACCTAAGTTTTAAAGATCTTATTGTTGGCTAAAGTAGCCCGCATATCTATATATATACACATTGCTATCATATAATAAATTTTGAGAGACTTAATAAAACTAATGGGTTTTGTATATCTTTATCTCATTGCTAGTGGTGCTTCAATATTGTAATGTACTCTTGGTGAAAATTTAGATCTTTGAAATAAGAACTTAAGTGCATCTAAGTTATTATATGAAGATTGAAACACAATATTAAAGGTTTGTGATTAAAAATTGAGTTTTCCCTTGTGATAATGTCATTTTAGACCTCATACTTTGAACAAAGACATGCGGGAAATTTACCTACAAAAAAAAAAGTGAGAAGTTGTTGATATATTGCAGATGACGCAAAACGAAAGAAAAATTCTTCTATTTGTAACTAACATTTGTAGGATTTTTTTTTTTTGGAAATCTAAACAACTGAATTAGGTTTTTGTGATTTTTAAATATCATCTACTATCACTGAAATACAAGTATGTTCACATTCTATCCAAATAAATATACAATCATTTTATTTTAAAATAAAATAGACTCTTTCGTAAAAATAGTATACTATATAAAATTAGAACTAATCACAATTTATATGAATATCTTAATGTCTTTGGACTCTTTGAAGGGTTGTTGGTGGTTTTAGTTATAAGACACCATCAATCGTACTAAACTTGTAAGCATATATCCAAATAACGAAATATAATACATATTTTAAGATTTGTCTCGATTCTTATATTTCAGTTTTTTTTTATCTCCTTGTTATATATAGTGGAAAGAACTGAGTAATTATATGTTATAATCTGTAAAAAAAAAAAAAAAAAATATATATATATATATATATATATATATATATATATATATAAAATACTTATGATTATATAAATTTGATAATTATTCACAACATACTTATCACCATAAAATAAAAATTAAGAATATAATAACCTCTAGAAAATTAGAATTTCTTTTATATGACTTAACTTTAACTATGATTAGGTCCGGGTTGCATAGACTAATGGATTGTATAACTTGCTAAATAGTTACTCCCTTAAATTCTAAATATATGTTATTGTAGATTTTTCTACACATATTAAAACATAGAATTTCATAGTATTAGTGTTAATGATAATAATCGGTCATAGATTGAATCAAATATATGCATAGAGAAGACATTATGTGATTAATGATATTATTATAACTATTAAGTTGAACAATAATTTACTAATATCTAGTTTCGTTGCACAGTCCTTTTGGATGATCTATATTTCTGAGTAACATAATTGAAGTGTCAACTTTCAAATTTAAATCATGATTCGACACACCAAAACACTTTAAATTATTCTAGTGTAGGTGCAAGTACTATGTCCTTCAATTAAATTCAGATCGTCTACAATATTATTAAAGTGTAACTTTGAATGAAACATTTATAAAATTATCAATGGAGTTTTTTCACTTCTTTATTTTTCAATTAAAATGTCCATCTATGAAGTCTTCTGTTTCCTACAGTTACTCGTGCATTTTAATTTTTTAAGATTTATTTTTATACTATTGAGATAAATGCATGCATTAAAATAATTATGCAATTTAAGAATGTATAAATTTCACATATATTTTTATAAATAAATAACTCACATTATTATGTATTCTCCAAATTGATTCTAGGTTTGAGGTTCCAAACCTCAATTTATATCCATTCTTGTGTTAGGCCAGTCTCAGAGCTTTGATCTGTCTTCAATTGGAATGCATTGTCCATCTTATTTTTCGGTGAAATCATCTAGAATCTAGAGGCAAAAATATTAAGGAATACATAGTTCGTTGAAGATATTACTCTTTTCTTGCTTTGTAGACGTCAAAGTGTAATAACTTATGCATTGTTTGTATATTAATTAACCCAAAAATATCTCCCAAACTTATTCCATTATGATAGATATGCTCATATGTATTTGGTTGTTTGTCCAATAGAATACACTGATATATTAATTGTTGGCAAAAACTTGCTTGTGACCGTCTTATGGCACGAGACATCACAAATTAACACCCACCACTGTCAAAGTACACTTTTAATTCCACAGTCTAATGACATGAGGAGGTATCACACAAGACATACTTTTAATTGTTGTACGTCTACTATAATCTCTCTCCAAAGTAATTAATCTAGACAATTTCTCTCTTTTACAAAAAAATTAAAAGTATGTATAGAGTGAAATTGGTTCATACATAAACCATTTTGCAATACCTTTAGTTGTTTAATGCTCATATGTATTTGATCGTTAGTGCAATAGAATATATTGCTATATAAATTAAGAGTACATAAATTGAAATTGATTCATACATATACCACTTTGCAATACTTTTTAGTATCACCACTAATACCCTTTAGTGTAATCAACTAATACCCTTTAGTTAAACAATACTCTTCTTACCCTTCAACTAATACCCTTCATTGAAAATAACAATTACTCTCCAAAACTAATACTTTTCAGTGAAAACAACTAATACTCAAATGGTTAATGTATGAACAATTTTCACTCTATACTTTTCCAAAAATTATAGAGTGGGCTTATTCTTTTCTTTTTTTTTCAGGTTAATAAATATTCATTTTAATAACTTTTACAAAAAATAAACTTCAACAAACTATATATCGAATTATTTATATGCATTGATCATTCACAAAAATATTTGATAACTATTATTTCAAAAGAGTAGTTTTGGTGCATGGTATACACGTGAATTTTGAAAATAAAAATAAAAAAATAACCCAAGAAGTATTTAGTATTACACCAAATGTAAAAAAAAAAAAAGAAAAAAAAAACATAGTTGCGTGTTAGTGTGTATTTTGAAAAAAATAATAATCAAAATTGAAATTAAAATTGAGCTTAAAATCAAGTGCATCTAAGAATTTATGATTTTAAATTACTTGAAATATCTTTTATACTAAAACTACATGGATTTATCATAATATATATTTCAAAAATATATTCAACATATTTCTATATTATTTCTCAATATTTATTATAAATTACATTTAAAAAATATATACAATATTTTTTAAATATTTATTTGTTTATGTTTATAATAAATTATATTTCAAAGATATATACCAAATTTTATACTAAATTTAGCAATAATTTTGACGGAAAAATACAATGGTTTCCAAATGAAGGTTGATTAGCGTTATTATATATATAGAGAGAGATTAAAGAGTAGGTCTCGTTTGAAATTTTTCCATAGTATGAAATTGATACAATTCCATATATTCACTGATATCATAACATTTTACATGTATATATGTGCTAACACTTTTCTGTAATAATACTTGAAGAAACACTTTTGTACATACTCTTATACGGCCGGGTTGATTTGCAAAATTTGTGGGATCATATATCTAAAATGTTCTTAGGTCACATTCTGGGAAAACATAATAAATATACATTAAATTATAATTGAAATATATGTTACAATAAAAAGATTTTAACTTATAGTAGTGTCTATCTATAATTGTAAACGTGTGTACATATATACACTCACATTTTTACTATTAAATACATAAATATGAAAAAGAAAATCTTAGAAGGAAAATATAATAAGACGTGAGTGTATATAGAGACGTGATTTAGTTGAATAAATATTAAGGAATAGGCAAAATATAGAGTGAAATTGGTTTATACATAAATCACTGAAGAGTATTAGTTGTTTTCATTGAAGAGTATTAGTTGTATTTACTGAAGAGTATTACTGATTTACACTAAGGAGTCTTAGTTGTTCAGTGAAAATGAACTAAGACTCTTCAGTGTAAACCAGTAATACTCTAAAGTAAAAACAACTAATACCCTTTAGTGATTCATATATAAACCAATTTCACTCTATACATACTCTAAGGAATAATAATTTTCTTAACCATATTAATAGATGCAAAAAAAAAAAAAAAAAAAGCTAAAAAATTAGAATGTGATTTGGAAGAAATTGGAGTTGATTTATGTCCTTACTTTTGTAATATCAATCTCGTAAACAATTTCATGACATAATATATGTTCTTTGAGTTAACAAATTAGGATATAATTCCTGCAATGATTAATATATATTAACTTGTAAATTAGAAATAATCAATATTCCGTTATTATATATATATAATATTTAAAAAAGCAATAAGTATGATTGCATTGTTTTAAGAAATTGATTATATAATTGAGTAATATATTGGTCTGTATAGATTACAACACTTTTCATATGTTTAAATTAATAAATTTTACCAATCAAGCTTATTATAATTAACATGCCTTAGTGATACGTTTTTCCTTTTTAAATTTATTTCCAACTTATGCAAAAAAATATGTATGATCTGTTGATTATATTATTAATGTTTGACGATTAGATTAACATCCAAATATAAATTAGCATGCATACAAATAACATAACAATTTCTAATTTTTCTTCTAACGAAAAGATAACATAAAGCGTGGGTACACTTAACCGCATACATTCTAATTTTTTCTTCTAAAATACGAAGTCAAAACAATAATTAACTTTAGATGGAATCATAAATAATTGTACAATAACTTTAAAATACTCAAATAAGAAATGTTTTTTTTTTTTGCACAAATTAACGGAGATTTTTTTTTATTTTTAATTTAGCAAAAAAATAACACAAAATGTGGATACACTTAACTGCATATATTCTAAAATTTTATTCTAAAATACCAAGTCAACACAATAATTAACTTAACATTGAATAATAAACAATTTAAAATAACCTTGGAATATTTAAATAAGAAATGTTTTTTTGGCAAAATTAACGAATAAATTAACAATTTAATTTTTTTTTACTTCAATAATAATGAAAACAATGAGTTGATTATCTCAAATCACGGATAATAAAAAAAAAAATACGGAGGGACCAATTCAATTAATTGCAAAATTATATTTCTATACAATATCTTTCTCCAGTCACTTTTAATATAAAAAAAACAATGGATTAACTCTACATGATGGAATAATAAATAATTGTACATAAATTTGGAATATTTAAATAGAAAATATTTTTTGGCAAAACTAATGAACAAATTAACAACTTAAAACATGTTCACTCCAATAATGAATACAATCAATTGATCATCTCAATCCACAAAATAATAAAAAATAAAAAATGGAGAAAAAATCTATACACTTTCTTTCTCCCGTCACTTTTAATATACAAAAAATCAACGGACAAGGCATCACGAACTCTATACAAACTACACTGCATGACAAAATCAAAATCTCCAAGGCAAAACATGCGAACATGAAGGAGACTTCGTTAAAACGCAACCCCCGAACAAAATTTTATATTCCTGAAAAAAAAAAAAAAAAAAAAAAGAGAGAGAGAGAGAAAGAACACCCACGATTACAACCATCAAGAAACACACAAAAGATATAACATGATTAGCATAAAAAACCAAACATATATAACACAAAAAATTGTAACAGCTGCAACTATCAAGGGACAAAATAATACAATTGAAGGAATTTAAATGAAGAGAACAAAATAATAGAAAGTCCATTAAAATAATTCCATATCAAAAAAATATTAATCGGACGGCATCCATAAAATCGTCCAAAAAAGATCAACGGACAGCAAAGAATGGCGCCCAAACTATTTTCGGAAGTTATTTTGCTATTATATATTTATGATAAATTTGTCAGGTAGAATATTATCTCTTCTTATTTTTAACTTTAGAAGAAATGGTTTTCGGAAATATATATGCAAGAGTGTTGACAAATATTTTAAATGATGTTTACAATTTCAAAAGCAAAACAAGAAATTTGATGTAATAAAGAAAGGAAGTGATGATGTAAGGTAAAATCCAAGGAGAAATTGCAACATTGTTATACAATCTCAAGTTTCAACATTTTAAGATTCTGTTATTAAACAAATTAATTTAATAATAAACCACGAAGACTGATGGTGATGAGTTGGAATAATCAAAATCTGCAGTAGTGTGTTTCTATTTGTAGTCTCACTAGTCCATCCATCCAAAGACCAAAATTCCGTGGAATTTTAAAACGCAAAACCCCCAAAATACATAAAATCGAAGAAAAAAGAAACAAAGAAAGAAAGAGGACATTGAAAGCCATAGCAAAAACTTGAAATGTGAACACCAACGCGTTTATTCAACAAAGAAACCAGCTTACTGTTTTCCTTCTTCCTCTCTCTCTCTCTCTCTCCCTCCCTCTCTCTCTCTCTCTCTCTATAGCACGGAAAGAAAAGCGAGCTCCAAAATCAGGGTTCTAGGGTTTGGGCTTTTATGTTCGTTCTTGGGAGGGGGGAACAAAAAGGGGCCCGGGCTGTTCTCGGGCTTTTCGAGGACCCTTTTCGGGCTTCGATAATGGGTCGGGCTTCTTTCGCGATGAAATGGCGCCATCTCCATACGCCGTTGAAGCTCTTGATTTTCGTTTGTGTGCTATTTGCAGAAGGCGTTAGTGGTTCCGATTTGGATAAATCTGCTCTGATGGAGTTCAAGGCGTCGCTATCGGACCCCTATGGAGTGATGAACAGCTGGAATTCGAAAATCCCGGATCACTGCCTCTGGCCCGGTGTGTCCTGCGATTCGGGTTCTCGGGTCGTGGCCCTAAATATTGTTGGTGGAGGTAATTCCTTATCCTGTGCTAGAATTGCTCAATTTCCGGTTTATGGGTTTGGAATTAGGAGGCCCTGTTTGGGCGAAAATAGCAAAATATTGGGTAAATTGTCTCCTGCTGTTGCTAAGCTTAGTGAACTTAAAAATTTATCTCTGCCGTTTAATGAATTGAGTGGTGAAATTCCTGTTGAAATTTGGGGGATGGAAAAGCTCGAGATTCTTGATCTTGAGGGGAATTTCATTTCAGGGTCGATGCCTGTTCAATTTAGTGGGTTGAGGAATTTGAAAGTTCTTAATTTGGGATTCAATCACATTTCTGGGGTTATACCGAATTCATTATTAAACTGTATGGGTCTCCAACTTGTTAATTTAGCTGGCAATCAAGTTAATGGGTCGATTCCTAAGTTTATTGGTGGGTATAAAGATTTAAGAGGGCTTCACTTGTCGTTTAATCAACTCAGTGGGCCTATACCAGTTGAGATTGGGGATAACTGTGGGAAACTCGAGCATTTGGATCTTTCGGGGAATTACATAAACGAAGGAATTCCGAAATCCATGAGGAATTGTAGGGGATTAAGGACTCTTCTCCTGTATTCCAACTTGTTGGAGGACGAAATCCCGGCTGAACTCGGCCAATTAAGCCAGCTGGAAGTGCTGGACGTTTCACGCAACAATTTCGGTGGTGCCATTCCACCCGAGCTTCGTAACTGCACGAACCTATCTATCCTTGTATTATCGAACTTATGGAACCCTCTTCCCAACGTTTCGAGTGTGCAAAATTTGGCATCCACTAACGATGAGTACAATTTTTACGAGGGGATGATTCCATCGGGAATCACTAGCCTCTCGAGCTTGAGGCTGCTGTGGGCCCCTCGCGCCACTCTGTCGGGAGATTTCCCGGCTAGTTGGGGCTTCTGCGAAAATTTGGAGATGCTGAATTTGGCTGAGAATTTCATGTCGGGCAAAATATCCGAGGGGCTTAACAACTGCAAGAAGCTGAATTTTCTCGATTTGAGCTCGAATAGACTTAATGGAGAGATCATTGATAAGATTCCTGTGCCTTGTATGACTCTGTTCGATGTCAGTGGCAATTATCTGTCGGGTACTATCCCGACGTTTGATTACAAAGCTTGCACTCCTATCCAGTCCGTACGTTCGGATTCCTTTGATGCTTACGATCCCTCTTCTGTGTATGTAGCGTATTTTGGATACAGAACTCAGATTAAAACCTCTTCGTCGTTTTATGGGGTTGATGGTAGTTTCTTGGTAATGCATAATTTTGGTTCTAACAACATCAGCGGCAGTCTGCGTTCAATGCCCGTTGCATCAGAAAGACTAGGGAAGCAAATGGTTTATGCATTTCTTGCTGGTGATAACAGGCTTACTGGAAGCCTCTCTCCGGCTTTCTTTCAGAAATGTGATCTGGCTGGGGGTATAATGATCAACCTGACGAACAATTGGTTATTTGGTCGAGTTCCAACGGATATTGCCACAATGTGCAGCACGCTGAGGCTTCTAGATGCTTCCCGTAATAAAATTACTGAGAGCATTCCTCTCGGTTTTGGTAGTTTGGTTTCGCTCGTCGTTCTTAATTTGAATGGGAATTCATTGCGAGGTTCGATTCCTAGCAACCTTGGACAGGTTAAAGATCTCAGGCATCTTTCCGTGGCTGGAAATAGCCTAAATGGTTCGATTCCCGCAAACTTAGGGCAGCTACGGTCTCTGGAAGTTCTTGATCTGTCGATGAACTCACTGTCAGGTGAGATACCGAACGATCTCGCGAATTTGAGGAACTTGAAGGTCCTTCTCCTGAATAACAACAAGCTATCTGGGCAGCTCCCCCCTGGTTTGGCTAATGTCACCACTTTGTTGATGTTCAATGTGTCGTACAACGATTTGTCCGGCCCGATGCCTCTGAACAATAGTATCATCAAATGCAATAGCTATGTAGGGAATCCTTCCCTGCCTTGCCCTACACAGTCCTCTTCCCCGCCTTCCGATCAGCAGGGTAGGTTGGGAAATACGCAAAACGATGCTTCGCCTCCGGTATTTGCTCCGAACAGGAAAAAAGGGAACGGAGGTTTCAACTCGATTGCGATTGCGTCCGTAACATCTGCAGCAATCATTGTGTCGGTTTTAATTGCTCTCATTGTCCTGTTCTTCTACACTCGAAAATGGAAACCGAGGTCCAGAGTAAGCGTCGGGACTGTCCGGAAGGAAGTGATCGTCTTCACCGACATTGGGGTCCCGCTGTCATATGAGAACGTTGTGCGTGCTACCGGGAGCTTTAATGCCAGCAACTGCATCGGCAGCGGCGGCTTTGGGGCGACGTACAAAGCCGAGATTGCCCCTAGTGTCCTGGTCGCCATTAAACGTCTCGCGATCGGACGCTTCCAAGGCGTTCAGCAGTTTGATGCGGAGATCCGAACCCTAGCCAGGCTTCGCCACCGAAACCTCGTGACGTTGATTGGCTACCACGCGAGCGAAACCGAGATGTTTCTGATATACAATTATCTGCCAGGTGGCAACCTAGAGAAGTTCATACAGGAGAGGTCCTCTCGAGCCGTCGATTGGAGGGTGCTCCACAAGATCGCCCTCGACATCTCGTACGCGCTCGCGTATTTACATGACCAGTGCGTGCCCCGCGTGCTCCATCGCGACGTGAAGCCGAGCAACATTCTCTTGGACGAAGACTACAACGCGTACCTCTCCGATTTCGGGCTGGCCAGGCTCCTCGGGACCTCGGAGACCCACGCGACGACGGGCGTGGCGGGAACCTTCGGGTACGTCGCGCCGGAGTACGCAATGACGTGCCGCGTGTCGGACAAGGCCGACGTTTATAGCTACGGGGTGGTGTTGCTCGAGCTGCTTTCGGACAAGAAAGCGCTCGACCCGTCGTTTTCGTCCTATGGGAACGGTTTCAACATCGTGGCGTGGGCGTGCATGCTCCTTCGACAGGGGCGGGCGAAGGAGTTCTTCACCGCGGGGTTGTGGGACGCGGGCCCGCACGACGATCTGGTCGAGGTGCTGCACTTGGCGGTGGTGTGCACGGTCGAGACTCTGTCGAACCGGCCGACGATGAAGCTGGTGGTGAGGCGGCTGAAGCAACTTCAACCTCCATCTTGCTAGTTGATGAAGGCAGAATCTTGATTGGAGTAGGAATGCAAGTCCATTGATGATTTGGTAGAGTGCAGATTTACAGGAGGAGTATGTTTTTTTTTTTCCTTGTGTGATTGAATTGTAGCTAATTGTAAATTGTAGTGGAGTAGAGAGGCATTGCCTTGCCTTGCCCCCAATTTTTCCATGTGATTTACTAGATTAGGGGGGCTTGCTAAATGCTAATTAATGTCCTGCGGAAGATTGCAGATAAATTTTCTGCAGGTTGTATACATCTTGTATCTCTTTTCTGTTTAATAATTTCCGTGAAGATTTTATCATTAGATTGACCTTATTTATAAAGGTTCCTCTACCAATGATCAATATGTTTGGAATCAAGTTACAACTTTATTCATACTTTTTTTTTTATAAAGGTTCTGCAGTGTTTGGGATTCATCCAATAATTTATATACCTAGGCTATATATTGCAGTCTACAATAATACATTAATAAATGATAAGGTGTGGGGAGTACTTTTTAGAAATTTTTCTCAAATATTTAATTATATATTAATATATCATCTATTAAATAATTTATTTATTAAAGTATTTGTAGATATCTTTTATAGAAGTTTAAGTTAAAAAGTCTGTATATTGTAGATAAGTTTCATCGTAAAATTATTTTTTAGCTAATATCATTTAGTGAGTATAATTGATAATGTTCAACGAATAATTTTTTAATAAATAACTAGTACTCTCAAAATTTATTCACGGTGGCTTCTTCACTCTCTACTTTGCCAAGTAGACATACTCATACAACCCAAAAATATTAAATTTTAGTAAAATCTCTTAGCTATTAAATTAGAAAATGGTTATTATTTTATCATAAAAGTGGAGTAATTTTTTTTTTAGATTTATTGTTAAGCTTTTTCTTTTCAAAGTAAAAAATGTGTAAAATTATATATTAGAAAGGTAATTCTCGATTTCTTGAAATATTAAATATTATGTTTTAAATAGATATATAAGTAATTAAGTATAAGTAAATACAAATATATTTTAATAATTATTTAATAAAATATATTAATTCTAATGGTTATAAATATAATTAAATTTAATAATTTGTCTTCCACAATATATTTAAAGCCATATATTTTTATCTGTCCTAAAAATTGAGTATACTAAAACAATTTTAGAAAGTTTTAGAAAATTTATTGTCCGTTGAATAAAACTATATCTACAATCCATTCATCCAGGGAGTGAACTAATATGACTATAGTAGAGAGTGAATTAGTATGAATTTAGTAGAGAATTTATTAAAACTATATTTACAATCCATTCATATAGGGAGTGGATTAGTTTTTTAGAGAATTAAAACTATATTGTGGATTAGTATTTTAGAGAATTTATTAAAACTATATCTACCATCCACTTGTCGAGGAAATGAATTAATATGAATTTAGTAGAGTTTTAGAGAATTTATTGTAACCATTGAATAAAATTATATCTACAATCCATACATCGAGAGAGTGAATTACTATAAATAGAAGTGATGTCAAATTTTGAAAGTAAATAAACTTCACAAGTTGCACATAACTGAATGTGGAAGAATTGAACCTAGATCTCCTTTCCCTACCAAGAGAAATGACAATGTGCACAATGATATCCAATTATTTTAATATCAATAGAGATTCAATGAATCATAAATAGTAAATATTGAAACAAAAGAATCTCCCAACAAATAAAAAACTAAAAGTAAAAATAACAAATAAACCGGGAAAACATTCATCGTTGAAAGATTGAAAGTTTGATCCGGAAACTAAAGCTACCGTTTGTAGCTAAACCTTCGAAAGAGTCCTACAACGAGCCAAAATTACAAAAGGGGAAACGGGTTAACGACAATGTGCTTCAATGGGTGCTCAACATCTCCACCGCCACCATGTTTGACAAACTCTGCCGGTGTAAGAAAAAGACCATGGCAAACGCAGAGTATTCTGACTTCCTCACCCTTCTTATATTTGTACAAAAATCCTTCGATCCTCCGGCCATCAGATCCATCTCCCTTAGTAGAGACATAGGGCATATCTAGCATTGGATCTTTCATTGAACGGATAGTCAACTTCAAGTCTCTATCGCTTGCAGGCGCTGATTCACCCTGGCCTTGGGGATGGTGATGGACACAACGCGGAACCTCAACATTTTGTTTTGCTCCTATGAGAAAGCAAAAGAGACATCATGATAATTTATACTGGAAAACGACGTCCTATTATATCTTAACCGTGTATCAAAACAATGTTGTATATATATAGTGATGGCCAAGAAGGGAGCACGGTTATAAATACGGCTGAATCAATTCGAGATTTAGCGAATTCCATCATCCTCTTTTACATTTTACATAATAAAGTAAAAAGTAAAGGTGAACAAAGAACATAAAAGCTGAAGCAAAATTAGCAGCAAATAAAAAAAAAAAAATCAAACCTGAAAGTAAAATTTGCACCAAGAGCATACAAGTACCAATGCAAAAGTAAATAAACAAATTAACTCAAACTGAGTTGTTCAATTAAACTAAACTACAAAGAAATACGTGGGAAGTACAAATGCAAAATGTACTATAGAATTGTGAAGCACTGACTAATATGACTGAGATATATATCAACTAAAAGTTCAATGCAAAGTGCAATAACTCCATCAAAATTACTACGTAATGGCTAGAGAGCAGCAGAGAAACCATTAAATGAATCAAAAAGTTTTAACAAAATAAACAATACAAAAACTTATTTATATAGCTAATCAAAATATATCTCGGAATTCCTAAAGCAAACTATACGCCTATGTTGTCAACAATTGACTAATTATGCATTCAATCTTCAACAAAATACGAAGAAAAAAACCAACACGTTCTATCACTAATAGCAAAAGCATTTATTCAATATTCCTAATTATAAGAAAATAAAATCATAAAAACTAAATATCCAAGATCAGGAAAGAAAATAATTTACCCTTTTTTGGGAGAAACTCAGCATCAGAAAGCCCAGATGAGCCACTCCTCTGTGATCCAACTGACCCTTGTGGCGATGAGATTTCATTTCCATTTTCAGATTTAATATGAATCCCACTTTCGTTAATAACTTCAGGCATTCCATTCCAATTCTTCCTATCCTCGAAACAATTCTCCTCCTTCTCTTTAATCCCTCTCAATTTCTCCAGTTTCTCCATCCTTTTCTTCTTGGCCTCCATCCGCCGCATCGACTGGTACTCCTTGCGGCGGCGCCACTCCACGTCCGCCTCCGTCGGCAGCGAGCGCGTCCTGGACAGCAGCGCGTGCCTGTCAAGCTCCACAGCGGGCGCGTGCGGGGCGCTCCCGTTATCCGCTGTGAAAACCAAGTTGGCAATTGAAGAGGAGCGTTTCAGCCTTTTCCGCATTGGGTCAACCCCAAATCTGCCGTTCATTGAAAGCCCTAAACTCAACTCAATTTCCTCATCAACTATTTCTTCCTCTCCTCCGGTTTGACCGTACGGATTTTGGCTTCGTTTCATGAATTTCTGCAGCACATCGCTTGAGAATCCGTTCATACGCAATGCGAGATTCAATTCCGTGTTGTTTTCTCCGCTCTCCATCACTATTAACAAAAAATTCTCTTCTTCCCGGGAAAATCGAAGCAAATAAGCTCAAACCGAAGTGACAAGACTTCTTCAGAGAATCAATGGTGGAGATTGTAGCAGTAATTGAGATGTTTTGTTTTGGGAGGAGAGCTGGTTTGCAGAGGAGAAACGGCTAGATGCGAAGTTGCCATGGAAAGAGAGAGAAAGGGGAGGGGGGTTTTTAATCGAGGGAATGTGAAAAGACGGAAAGGGTGTTGGGGGTGGTACGTGAGAGGGGTGGGAGAGCGCCACGTGCCGAGTGCAGGAGGATTTGGGATGAGCCACGTGGTCATTTTTGGAGGATAGACCTTTGCAATTTACCAAGAGTCTACACCTGCTTTCTCTATCGCTCTCTTTCGGACACGCCATTACCTACGCAACAAATCACAATATATATTTAAATTATCTCTTTTTTTAAATACATGTATTTTAAAGAGAAGTTAAAACTAGGTTGGCAGGGAATGAGAAACACATGTAGACAGAAGATTTAAAATACTTACTTTCATAAACTTAAAATTTATTGTATCCACCCCAAATTAAAAAAAATATATTTTCTACCCATTTTAACATGAAAATACTTTAATATTTTTATTCAAAAATATTTATTTTATCCATAAGACTCACTAGTAATTGTGTTAATTATTAATAAGTTTAATAATCAATAATTATTTATAATATTTGTCCTAGTTAACACTAATTAATATGTATATATAATTGCAATATTTGTTCCTTCCTATAATTTTATTGGGGGTGGTGTATTTGACCAAAGGAATGGTGGAGGTGGGTGGATTTGGAGGGGACCACTCCAATTTGTAAAAATTTATTCTATCCATTTGAAGGATATTTATGTCTTGAAAAATATAAAAAGGTAAAATTGAACAAAAAATATCTTTTTAGTTAGAAATGGGTAAAATAATTTTTTGCATGTTGAAAGTGGGTATATTGGAGTATTCTCACATGAAAAATATATATCGAGACAAGGAGAGTATTACTTTTAGAAAATATATTAAAACAAAATTTTAAAAAGCAATACTCTTTTTCACATTCTTTCTATTTGAACGTTCACAATAATTTTCACACTTTAAATAAAAAATAAAACACTTTCACAATAACTATTTTATTTTAAAATACTTTTTATTTATTGATTCAAAAAGTCAATAAAATAAAATTAAAGTGTGTTCACCCACCTCTAAAAATTAAGAGGAGACTGAGGGAGTACATTTTATATTAAATAAATCAAACTATTATTTAAGTTGTGTACTCGATTCTACAAAATAATCTCAAAAATCTTGGCCAAGAGATTAAGTTGTGTACTCGATTCTATCATTTCGGAGAACCAAACGGCATTTGTTGGAGGGAGACAAATACTTGACAGTGTCCTAATCTTGAATGAGGCAATAGATGAGGCGAGGAATAGAAAGCTGGAACACATTTTCTTCAAAATTGATTTTGCAAAAGCTTAGGATTCGGTGGAATGGGAGTTTATTGACTTGATGATGGATCGATTTAATTTTCATCAAAAGTGGAGAAAGTGGGTGATGGAGTGTGTGACAACAGCTTCTGCATCGGTGTTGGTAGATGGGAGCCCATCAGGAGAATTCAAGCTACAGAGGGGATTGAGGCAAGGGGACCCTCTCTCCCCCTTCCTTTTCTTGATTGCAGCCGAAGGCCTAAGTCGGATGATGACTAAAGCTACTGAAAGAGGGTTGTTCATACCAGCGGAAATTGGCCGAAAAAAAGTCCAAATTTCTCATTTACAGTTTGACGATGATACAATTTTTATGGGGGCAGCTTTGTTGGAAAATGCTCGTACCATGAAGAGAGTGCTGAGGAATATGAAAGTGCTTTCAGGATTGAAGGTTAACTTCGAGAAGTGTTGTTTAGTTGGAGTAAATGTCCCGGAGGGGAAATTGAATGATATGTCGAGAATTCTTAAGTGTAAGGTAGGAAAGATGTCATTTTCCTATCTTGGCATGAAGGTAGGTATGAGCCATTATAAAATTTCAGAATGGGAGGGAGTTGTGAAGAAGATTAAAAGCAAGTTGCAAAGTTGGAAGGAGAATCAGTTCTCATTTGGGGGCAAAATCACCCTATTGAACTCGGTCCTGTCATCTATGCCAATATACTACTTGTCTTTCTTTAAACCTCCGAATTTTTTTTTTGAGTGTTATCGAGAGTTTACAACGGAATTTTTTATGGGGGGGGGGGGGGGGAGGGGATAGGGGACAGTTAAAAAAATGTGAAGTGGATCAAGTGGAACGAGGTGTGTAGATAAAAAAATTCTGGGGGCTTGGGGGTTAGAAAGTTAGAGTTGTTCAATAGGACTCTTTTATGGAAATGGATGTGGCAGTTTTTGAACGAAAAATGGAGGTTATGGGTAAAGGTTATTGAGTCCAAATATGGGGAATCATGGGGTCTAGGGGAAGAGGTGGAGCGAGGGGTATCCAGTAGAATGTCGGGTTGGTGGAGGGATTTAGTTAATGATACTTTGGAACAAAACAGGGAGTGGTTTTTTGGGGGTCTTGAGAGAATTATTGGGGATGGAAAGAGTGTATTTTTTTGGAAAGATAAATGGTGGGGGGAGGTAGCTTTCAAAGATAGGTATCCAAGGTTGTTTAGATTGAGTCTAGATAAGGAGGGGGAGGTGGGATTCATGGGGGCTTGGGTGGGGGATGAGTGGATATGGAACTTGAGATGGAGGCGGTCTCTTCTTGATAGAGAAATTACTGCATTAAATAATTTGTTGTCTTATCTAAACAGGTGCTCGTTGAAGGAAGGAATTGGGGATTCGTGGAAATGGAGGAATGCACCGGATGGAGTTTACACCACAAAGGCTGCCTACAACATGCTAGTTCAACAGAATGATCCGGTACAGCTGAGTAGTGAAGAAACGAGATCATATAAGTTGACGTGGAGCAGCATTGCCCCAAAGAAAGTAGCGGGACACGGCTTGAGGGTGCTAAAGAATAGGCTCCCTACGAAAATAGCGCTAAGTAGAAGGGGAATCATTGACTCAAACGCGGACTTGAGGTGCGTGCTTTGCAAAGATAAGGAGGAAAGGGGTAAGCATATCTTCTTTGAATGTGAGTCGTCATATAAGGTTTGGATGGAGGTATACAAGTGGTTCGGGGTTTCGACCGTGATCCAATTGGAACCAACACCTAACCTTCTAGCTCTTTGTGAGTTGGTGAAGAGGAAGAAAGGCAAAAGAGGGGTGGTCGGAATTTGGCTAGGAGCTGTTGGGTTATTGTGGAAAAAGAGAAATGAGATTGTGTTTTACAACGGAGTATTTCAATTAGATAAATTAGTTGACGAGCTTAAAGCTAGAACTTGGAGTTGACTTTGTGTTAAAGAACCTATGGCCTCTTCTTTTTCTTTTGATGAGTGGCTCTATAATCCTAGAATGATTTTAGGAAAAATGTTGTAATTCTTGTATTTGGGTATGCCTTATACCCCTCTCATCGTATTTATAAAATTTCTTTACTGATCAATTTTTTTTTAAGAAAAATCATATTAAAATAAAACTTTAAAAGTAATATATTTTGCAAATAAGAAATAGTAGTATAACATTTCTATTGGAAAGGAAGAACAATTTTATTGTGACACGAACTCACATTGTTGCCTTTAGTGGATTTGCTAGTGCAAGATATTGTGTGAGATGCCTTCAATTCTTTGTAGAATTCAATGCGAATGCAGCAATTATTTCATTTTTTGTGTTCTTTTCATTCTAGAAGAGCACGGCTCTCATTCTCATTTCATGCGTGTTGTAGAGATAAAAGTAATGGAAGAATTATTCTACCATTCCACACCGATAAAGTTACTTTCCATTTTATCCGATCCCATATAAATATATTTGTTACAATATCTAATATATTATTAAATTTGTATTTTTTTTTTATGTTTGATGTATATTGTTACTAGTAATTATTTTAAAATTGAATAGTCATAAAAATTAAATGGTAAAATTATGTGAAAAAAATCTGTAAATATATCTTTCATGGGACAAAGGAGTTAAGTAATTTACAAGAAGTTAATTATGATTACATGTTAATAAAATTAAAGAGCCCTTTTTTGTTTTTTCTCGCTATAATAAGATGATAATTGAAAGTGCGAACCACATGATATAATTTTAAGCTTCCTAAGCATACTTCATCATTTGATGGGTGAATGTATAAAAATAATATGGAAACCAACAAATTTACATAATGTGACAAATTCATATGTCATAGAAATTTCTACAATTACCACAAAAACTGGTCAGAGGAAGAACATGCATGTCACAAATAAATATTAATACCACATTTTCAAGAATCCATTTAATATAGAGATTATATATATATATATATATATATATATATATATATATATATATATATATATATATATATATATATAGCATCTTTTGATGGGACTCACATAGTACTACATTACAACTCCTATATCTATTGTCTTGCTGAATTTGAAAATAGACGGTTGAGAGAACAAGTTGGTGGATTTGAGTTTGGCAACACTATATTAATTTTGATCCATCAGCATTCTGAAATCTTTAATGTAGTTTATAGTAACTCTTTCATTTTATTTTAATCAAATAGTATTAATTAATAATATAACATGGTATTGTTAGTATAGTTAAAAATAATAATCGAACAACGTAATGCTAAAATTGAGATGCTCAATTTTATAATAATATTTTTACAAGAATGTATATTCAAATTTTGTTTGGATTAACATGAAAAGTTCGTGTTGCAACTTGTTTGGTTTTCCACATTAAAAATCATGTGCTAATCGATATTTTTCATGCCATTTATTTTGCATGATTAAAATATCAAATTACTCATAAAATAGGGTTCAAGTAAAATCTTGTTTGAACTATAAAAAAAATACCCTTTAAAGTTTAATAGATTTTCTCTAGTACTCTCTCAGTTACAATTAAAGCTTTTCATAGTTTTTGACTATTCAAATTAAGAAATGTAGTACTTAGATGTGTGAAAAGTTAAATAAATGAAAATAAATTAAAGTAGAGACTTGTAGAGAGATGTAAGGACGACATTTAACGGTTAAGGGAATAAGAAGTTTGTATTGAAACAAACTAAAATGAAAAAAAAAAAATTTCAATCGGGTCGGAGTGAGTATATATTTGGACCAAGTGATCTATGCCATAACATTTAAACATTTCTAATTGTTCAGTGAAAATAACTCAACTGTTTAAAAATACAATTGAATTGTACGTTACATTTGGTGCACAAGAGATTGACTCATGATCTAATAAAATTTACTTAATAGCATAGATTTATTCTTGTGTGCACCAGATGCACCGTATAACTTAAATACTTTTAAAAAGTTACTTCTGTTATCACTGAAAAATCACTCGAACTGTCCCAAAAGAATTTATTTAACAAGAGTTAACTTTTAAATAGAATAGAGTGACAAAACAAATTTTTAAAAATATACTTGAATATATTGGACGTGATTTCCTCTATAATATATTTAGCCTACCCAATCCATGAAAGTTTTAAATATATTTGGTGTTATTGCAACATGATATAAAATATCAATTACAATAGAGATCTGATCTGAAATCAATGACCGACCATATATTATAAGATTGTACTAAAATTTAGTTTCGAAAACCAATTTTTTTAAAAGTAATTCCAAGCAAGTTGCTCACCTAGTGAGCTTAGTTTAATGCCAAATGGCATCAATTTCGTCCAAAACATACTTGACTTTCAAAAATACACAAAGCCTACACACATACACATCCCTTGATGTTAACACGACCCACTTGCTAGTTTATGTTTGTTGAAGATAATATTGTACCATTATCTTCATTATTTTAATATGTCAAGTTGCTTAAAATTATAGGGGCTCCCCCTCAATCTCTCAATTATTGCGATCACCACCTAAAATAGTTTTTTTTTTCTGTACTACATGTGTTTATATATAAAAATACAAGTGTATGTTTTATATGTATAATTAAATTATTTTTGTTTAGCGCATGTGATTTATAATATGAGCTTGCGCTAAGATTATTTGAAAAATAAGGTATGTTGGTTCACCAATTCGAAATGTCAGTAGTTTAAATAAATAAATAAAATGTGATAGCAATAATAATAATAATAATAATAATAATAATAATAATAATAATAATAATAATAATAATAATAATAATAATAATAATTATTATTATTATTATTATTATTATTATATAAAATTGTTAGTAGTCCATCTATTAACTAAGTCTGCTAAGCCATAATCATTGGTAGCTAGCAAACTCGATTATTTCTTCACAATTGCTCCAAATGTACTTAATTACTCCTCCCGTTCTAAATTAATTTTATTTAAAATTGGATACACAAAATAAAAAAATGGAGTAATAATTTTGAGAGATAAATATATAAAATAAATTAATAAATTCATGTATTATATGCCTAAAAAAATAAATACATGCGAGCCAAAAAAATATATTATTTTTGTTGATAGGCGAACAACCGGCCAACAATATTGGGAACAAAATTATTGGTCTAATAAGATTAAGAAATCATCAAAAGCAATAATATGGAAGAGGACGAGCAACAAGGACTGTATGACATAGGAGGCGAGCAACAGGGACTAAGGTCCTAATGAAGGAGGCGAGCAACAGGGACAAATACCCATATGAAGGCGGCGAGCAACCGGTCATAAAGGCCATTACGAGGTAGCGAACAACAAGAACAAGAAGACTCAAAGTCTCAACAAGAGGCGAGCAGGCGAGCAACTTGGGTTATAAAGGTTTCCAACACCCAACGAAGACATACAGACGAGTAGCTAGTCACCAAGGAGAGCAGCTGAGTGGTTCCAAAGACCAAGTACAACATTGAGAACTCCAAGAGTCACCAACTTTAGAAATAGTCAATGTGTCTTAACACTTGGCACCCATTCATTGGGCAATAGTTTAGATGTTGTACAAGTGTCCTAACACTTGGCAAAATCTCAATGGCTAAGCCATCAAGATGGTGACACCTAGCCTCTTTGTATGCCTATAAATACCCCTTCATTTGCATGAAGGGGAGGAATTTTCCCATAAATAAGAAAGTAGCATAACTCTTGCAAATTTCATCCTTACATATTACTTGATCAAATTTCATGATTTCTTAGTTTTGTTTGGTGATCTTAATTTGAGAAAACAACCACTAATCATCTTGATTAGAAAAGGTCATCAACAATTGGCGCTAGAAGGAGGGTCCGAACCTCCGTTTCATAAAAAAATCGAAGAAAGGTTGAAGATCTTCACCGGAATCTGCAAAATTTGGCCGGAATCCGGGAGGAAGCCATCGGAAATCAAATATACACACTATTCGAAGCAAAATCATCCATACATACATCACTTTGAGAGTTTGAATGCATGTGTGTATGAACTAGGGTTTTCAAACCACCATATTCATACAAACAAAGCTAGTAACTCTTAAGAAAGGTGTTTGTTGGAGACAAAATCACCCCATTCATTTGCTTACCACTTGTACTTCGGTAACCAAAATGGTTCGATCACAAAAAGAACGACATTTGAGCACGTCTCCAAGTCGTAGGTCAAAAACTAGGGTTTCGTCTACTGAAGGACATGCACGTACAGTAAAAGCAACTTCGCAAAGAAACGTCCAAGTTACCATTGATACAATCCCGCCGGAAGTGGAAGCTCTTGCTCAAAATCCTGAAGAGCTAGCAAAAACGATTGCTGTTTTACAAGCATTGCAAAGATGACAAACGGTCGGGCCATCAGGGACGCAGGCGGCGACCAACAGGGCGGGCGAGCAGCGAAGTGAAGAAAGAAAAGACGTACGAAATGATGAGATTGACAGCAAAGAAGTCCGTAGGAATAAAGGGAAAGCTCCTTTAAGTGAACGACTTGGAAGTCGAGGAGAGTCCACTCCGGGGACAGGTGAGGAGTCGAGCAGCGGGGACACAAGAAGTATAAGCCACTATCACACAAGAAGGGCAAGTTATCACGGAACGCATAGGGAGGATCAACTGAGAGGCGAGGAGCGAGCACCGGGGCAAACACACCATGTTGCTCGCCGCTCAGTACACGAAAGGCTGAGAAGATCAGCCTTTGGGCGATTAGGTCCCAATGGAGCCAGTAACATCGCTAGGCACGCCACTCAAGAGAAACGTCCCGTTAGCAAGGGACTGCGTCATGAAGAGGTCATTGAACCCAATCATGACGGACAACCTTCTAGTGGAAAAACATCTCCAGATGAGTGGCAAGCTTTGAAGAAAGCGGTGGAAGAGATGCAAAAACAGTTGGAGGAAAAGAAAGGTGACGGATCGACGATGTTGCCATCATCACCCTTGTCCCCGGATATCCTTAATGCGCCGGTACAAAAGAAAGTGCAATTCCCGGCCATTAATTTGTACGAAGGAAATTCAGACCCGAAAGTACACCTGTCCAAATATACCGATTACATGATATCGGTAAAGGCGTCTGATGCAACTCAATGTCGGAATTTTCCGTTAACTCTTGGTGACGGTCCTCACAGGTGGTTCTCCGCCCTAGCTCCGGGGTCCATCAGTTCGTTCATGCAACTCAGCAAGGAATTCCTCTCGCACTTCTCCACGGTCGGATCTTACCTTACGCATAGACATAGGTTGGCAGATCTGAGGCAAGGAGACGAGGAGTCTGATAGAACCTTCCTTGAGAGATTCGACAAAGTCCTACTGGAAGGAGAACCAGTAAGCGAAGACACTAAGATAGTGGCGGTTATGGCAGGGCTTAAGAAGGGGACAGATCTGTGGAAGGAAATGCACCTAGCTTTCCCTAAAACTTATTCTGAATTCAGGCACAAGGCTGGAGTATACATTTCGATGCAAGAAACTCTACAGAGAGAGCTGGGAGACAAAGCTGATACCAAGAAATCTGGAAAGAAGTCAGGAGAGGAATACAAGGCCCCTAAGGACATGAAAGCTTTTAGTGAAGGGTCCGAACTGAAGGAGAAGTTGAACCATGTCCTATCCACATCGATTGAAGCTGTATACAACAACGTGAAGGATAAAGATATGCTGTCTGAACCCCGTAAGATACGGCAAGAACGAGGAAAGATGAACCCCAACAAATACTGTGCATACCATCAGACCATAGGTCACTTCACAAGCGAATGCCGAGATCTCTTGAAACAGTTATGGAGATTTTACGAAGAAGGAAAGTTGTCAGAATTTGTGAAGCGACAGCCGGGAAAGAAACCAAGGGTGGCGATATCCTCCTGCTCGGAAGATGATGAGAGCGATGAACAGCCGAGCAGGAGGGATCAAAAAAGGAAGAAAACGATGACAGCCCCAGCCGAACCCGTCCGAGAAATCTTAATGCTTGAACCATCCGGACAGGTAGGGGGCTGTTCTGATGGTAGGCCACCGATGTCTAAGAGAAAAAGGAAAGCAGAGCTGAGGGCGGTAGCTCAAGTCAGGGAAGTTGGGGTAAACCAAGCTACTAAAAAGACAGGCGAATTGGTGTTTTCTGAGAAGGACTTAGACGGGATACTTACCCCACACAATGACTCACTAATCATCTGTGCTAATATCATGGGGGCCCGAGTTCACCGTTTGCTTGTGGACACAGGCTCCTACACAAACATCTTGTTCAAAAGCACACTAGATCAGATAGATGATTGTGAGGGGTATATTAGGGAATGTGATCACAAGATAGTAGGATTCGGAAATGCTGTAACCGTTCCTTTAGGATTAGTTACGTTGTCGGTTGAACTTGTATCGACCGAAAATCCCGAAAGGAGACTGACTAGAATGGTAGAATTCTTAGTTGTAAATCAGCAGTCTGCCTACAACGGGTTTCTCGGTCGACCTTTCATAAATGAATTCAAAGCAGCCGTTTCAACGTACTACTACTGTCTTAAATTTCCAACTCCAAAAGGATCGGGTACGGTTAAAGGTGATCAAAGGAGAGCTCGAGAATGCCTCCTGCAACTTCAACCCACTGACAACAGAATATCCATGTTGGACGAGCAGCCGAGCAGCAGGGACGAAGGTGAACCCTCCATCCCAGATGAAATCATGGAGTCCGTCGACACTGAAATGATGGAGGTGGACGACCAGCAGGGCGTGGACGAGCAGGAGAGCATGGGCGAGCAACAGGGAAGAGAGGCCGTACCCGAACTAAATCAGGTTGAAGACTTGGAGCCAAGACTGGGGGCAGAACCAATGATCAAGGATGAAATCAACCTTGAAGGGCCCATTATCGATCCTCGATGGAAAAGCCAAAAAAGGAGAGCAACCCCGGTAGAAGAGTTGGAAGCAATAAGAGTTGACCAAAATCGAGAAGACTTGGAATTATTCATTGGATCTGAGCTCCCTGAGCCATACAGATCCAGAATAGAAGAGTTCCTCAAGAATAATCTCGATGTATTCGCATGGTCACATGCTGATATGGTAGGCATCAGCCCTGAGTATGCCTGTCATAAGCTAAATATTTATCCAACTAAAAAACCGGTGAGGCAAAAAAGAAGAAAGTTTGGACCCGATAAATATGAAGCATTGGACGTAGAAGTTAAGAAGTTACTTGACAATGATCTTATCAAAGAAGCCTTATGTCCTAGATGGGTAGCAAACCCGGTGTTAGTGAAGAAATCAAATGGTACGTGGAGGTTATGTATCGACTTTACTGATCTGAATGCTGCTTGCCCTAAGGATAACTTCCCACTACCTCATATTGACCAACTGGTGGACAACACGGCGGGGCACGAGCTCCTTACCTTCATGGACGCGTTTACCGGGTATCACCAAATACCAATGCACCCAGATGACCAGGAGCACACAACGTTCTACACCAATAAAAACTTGTTATGTTGGAAAAGGATGCCGTTCGGGTTGATCAACGCAGGAGCCACGTACCAAAGACTCGTTAACAAGATGTTCGATGAGCACATCGGTAAAACAATGGAAGTGTACATGGACGACATAGTCGTAAAAAGCCCGAGAAAAGAGGATCATTTAGAACACCTCGCACAAACATTTGAGATACTTCGAGCATATAACATGAAGCTAAACCCAAAGAAAAGCAGCTTCGGGGTACACTCGGGAAAATTTCTTGGGCACCTGGTCAGTCAACGAGGTATTGAGGCGAATCCATCAAAAGTCAAAGCAATTATGGATATGCAACCGCCAAGGTCCGTTAGAGAAGTTCAACGACTAACCGGATGTCTGGCGGCCCTGAACAGGTTCATTTCTAGGTCTGGAGACAAATGCCGGCCTTTCTTTAACGCCATCAAGAAAGGACAGTTTCAATGGACGAACAATTGTCAACAAGCGTTTGAGCAACTGAAAGAATATCTGAGTGATACCAAGATTCTATTGAAACCTGTCTCTGGAGAAAAACTGTACCTGTACCTAGCCGCATCAGAGGTGGCCATCAGCTCGGTCTTTGTTCGAGCGGAAGGGAAGTTTCACTTGCCAATCTACTACGTGAGTCAGGCCTTACATGAGGCAGAGATTAAGTACTCGCCTATGGAGAAGTTAGCCTATGCACTGGTAATGAGTGTGAGAAAGCTAAGGCCGTACTTCTTCGATCATCAGGTGGAGGTCTTAACAACTTTTCCATTAATGCAAATCTTACAAAGGCCTGACACTGCTGGTCGCCTCCTCAAGTGGTCGCTCGAAGTAAGCCAGTTCGGAATATCCTATGCACCTCGAACATCGATCAAGGGTCAAGCGTTAGTCGACTTTATTGTCGAATTAACATTCCCTCAAGATCCGATGAGAGGTCATAATCATCTGTGGCACATGTACGTAGACGGATCGTCAAATAACACAGCAGCAGGAGCCGGGATAGTGTTGATTAGTCCAGATGAACAAGTATTCACCTCAGCCGTAAGGTTCGAGTTCATGGCAACAAACAACAAGGCTGAGTACGAAGCATTGATAGCCGGGTTACGGCTAGCTCTGGCTGTAGGGGTTCGAAGAGTTCAAATTTATGGAGATTCCCAGCTGATAGTCAACCAAGTCCGTGGGGAATACGAAGCCAAGGATGAGAACATGGCCTTATATCAAAAAATCGTTGCTCACCTGGCTTCGCTTTTCGAGCAAATTTACATCGAGCAAGTGCCGAGGGACAACAATGCGCAAGCAGATGCACTTGCTCGTTTAGCCACCAGTACGGGACCAGCAAAGCTTTCAGAGGTCATCATCACAAGAATCTCCAACCCATCCACCAGTGACTACAAGATCAATCAGATCGAAGAAGAACTGACAGAGGATGACTGGAGGACACCGATATATAGATACCTCAAAGATAACACAGTACCTGAAGATCCCCAAGAAGCAACAAAGGTAGCCAAGCGAGCAGCAAGGTTCACAATCATGGATAACCAACTTTACAAGAGAGGATTTTCACTGCCCCTACTAAAATGCCTAGCAAGGGGGCAAGGCCAGGAGGTTTTGAAAGAGATACACGAAGGAGTATGCGGAAATCACGCAGGGGGGCGGGCACTAGCATACAAAACAGTAAGACAAGGTTATTACTGGCCAACTCTGTTACAAGACGCAATCAGAATTGCAAAAACATGCCACAGGTGCCAGCTGTTCGCTCCCAATATCCATAAGCCACCAACAGAGCTGATCTCAGTAAATAGTCCATGGCCATTTGCAAAATGGGGGATAGACATCATAGGACCTTTCCCAACGGGAAAGGGGAATGTAAGATTTGCAGTAGTGGCCGTGGACTATTACACAAAATGGGCTGAAGCTGAAGCGCTAGTAACAATAACACAAGAAAAAATGATCAAATTCATCTGGAGGCATATAGTGTGTCGATTTGGAGTCCCTCAAGCAATAATAACCGATAATGGAAGACAGTTCGAAGGGAAAAAGATAAGAGATTTCTGCAAAAAATGGGGAATCAAGAAGCATTTTTCGACACCATATCACCCTCAGTCCAACGGTCAAGTCGAGGCAGTTAATAAGATAATCAAACATATCCTCAAAATCCGTCTGGTGGATAAAAAAGGCAAGTGGTCGGAAGAACTACCCGAGGTGCTTTGGGCATATAGAATATCACATAGAACAAGCACTGGAGAAACACCGTTTGCTATGGCATTCGGTACAGAAGCAGTTATACCTATAGAGCTCAAAGTACCAACTAAGAGGATAACCGAGTTCAATGAACAGGAAAACAACAAGGCACTAGCTGCAGAAATGGATTTGATCGACGAAAAAAGAATCTCAGCAGAAATAAAAAACGAGATATACAAAAGAAGGATCGCAAGGTATTACAACTCACAAGTAAAAGTCAGGGAATTTGAAGTCGGGGATCTGGTACTCCGAAAAATCCTAGCAACACCTCCAGGTGTATTTGGACCGACTTGGGAAGGCCCATTCACGATAACTCAAAAGTGGCACAACGGCACATATGATCTTGAAGACATGGAAGGCAACTCGGCCCAATACACCTGGAACGCGGCTTTGTTGAAGAAATATTATCAATAATTAGGAAACCAATGTAAAGTTTTTCATAGACTATCGGGTCGTTTATATTTTTGTAAAGTGTAAAATCGATGAAATTTTTACACTTTTTTGGGCAAAATTTGTAAGTAGATAGATGATTGTTCAGTGAATTATGTACATAAAAAATCAAAGAGGCATCAAAGCTCAATTGTTCGCCAAGAAGAAAAACTGCTCGCCGGAGGACAAGCAGGTGTTGAAAGCACAAGTCCAAAAGGAGGCGAGCAGCAGGGTCCATGAGACTCAGGAGCCCACCTGATCGCCCCATCACACGGAGTTGCTCGCCAAAGTTACTAAGTGCATAAAGCACAAGTAGGGTGGAGGCGAGCAACAAGGCACATGTCAACACATAGTTGCTCGTCCCGAAGCTGAATGCACTTAAGCACAAAACACAGCAAGTGGCGAGCAACAAGGCATAGAAAGAAGCATGATAAGGGGTTAAGTTCTTAAAGAACAAAATAGACCCATACATGAACAACATGCATAAATTTGCAAGGAAAAGTATTTTACTTTCAACTTAAGAAAGAAATACTTAAGCAAAAAAAATAAATAAAGGGCAAATAAAAGGCGAACAATAAAATAAAAAGTGCAATCCTCATTCATTACAATCATCATCCTACTACATCAACTAAACAAAAAAAGAAACGAAGCCTAAGTCTCGGGAGCTGGCGGAGCAGGTGGCACCGAAGGATCTTGGGAAGAAGGAGGAGGTGGAACATCTTGCACAGTGACCCCGGAGACCTGATGCTCACCTACTGCAGCAGAGGAGCTTGCTTCACCAAGAGGATTCGGGAGAAGGGGACCCAGAGCTTCAAAGATAGTCATGTCCCTATCCGCCTCCACTCTTTCCCTGGGGGCCACAACACGAACATCGTCTTTGAAGATGTCTAAGTTAACCCCCATCTCTCCTAGGTCGGCTACCGGGATCTCAAAGCCAGGTGCTGGAGGATTTTCAGTGACATAATCCGTGAAGTCCTTGATGGTTGAAGTCATCACATCCAGACCATTATCCAGAGCGTACTTCACATTCCTCACACTATCAGCATACGCACAGATATACCCAAGATTGGTATTATCGGTAACGTCTTGCACATATGTAGTGTAAGAGATGGCACGCTTATTCTTCTTTTCCAGCTGGTCGACGTGGACCTTCAAAGACTCCACTCTTTCCACCAGACCCACTCGCTCGGTCTCCAAGACTTGCAAATGATCAGTAGCGACACCTAAATCCAGTCTAAGCTTCTCTGAAGCATTAGACGCTATCATCTCCCGGTCCTCAGCGGCCTTTACCTCCCGCGTCCATGTGAGCTTGGCTCTCTCAAAGTCAGCCTTCATCTTAGCCAACTCTTCATCTTTCTTCTTCAGCTCATCATCATTTTTCTTCAATTGGGCAAGTTGAGCATCACGATCTGCTTCAACTTGCTCGATCCGTCGCCCTAGACCGCGATTTGTTCGCTCTAACTCGATGGCTTGATCCAAGAGTCGTTGAGCTGAGATTGATTGATGGCTTGCATTAAAGCTCAATAAACGAGTGTTGTCACTAAGGCTCTGGCTCTGAATGATTTCCTCACCGGTCTTGGTCCACGAGCGGGGGACATACTCCATGGCTCTGCGGACATGGGAGTCCTTAATCTCTTGGGGTGCCGGAGGAGACTCCACACAACTAAACTGGTGAAGCACTTTTGAGCGACCAGGATAGTCGTTTTTCCGGTACCTGTTCGAAGAAAAAAGCCGTTAGAAAACTAAGTTAGAGGAATGAACAATCAAACTGAATAGGAAGATACTCACTCCCTCATTTTTACGGGGTCATAGCCCAAGTACGAGTTGTCAGGGGATGAGCTCCTGCCTTGACCGGCAATCATAGCACCAACAACCTGTTGTTCAGTCACCTCCTCCAGAGCCGAGGAGCGAGCAGTTTTACCCACTTGGGAAGAACCCTGCCCTTTTGTTCGCTTAGCACGGTCATCTCCCTTGCGAGGGGCAGTTTTCTTGGCAAGTCTTTTCTTGCCCCTCGTGTCTTGGGGAGGCGGCGAGGAGCGAGCAGGAAGGCGGGGAACGGGAGCAGGAGCCTGAGGAACAGGGGGAGGAGCCGAAGGAGCTTCTTCTTCCTCCTCATCTGCTTCGGCTCTAAGCCTGATCAAGGAAGTGCAAGGATCAAACTTCTTCTTCCTTGAAGGTTGATTGGCTGCCATTTGCTTTACCCGACGAGCGAGCATATGGTAACTCTCGGGAATAGGGGGAACAACAACCGTTACCCTTTGAGCTGAAAACAACGCAAAAGTTGTCAGTAAAATTAACAAGTAAAACCTATCCTAGGCGACCAGCAGGGCCTAGGCGACCAGCAGGACCTAGACGACCAGTAGGGCCTAGGCGATCAGCAGGGTCTAAGGCGACCAACTGAGCTAAAACGAATAAAAAAAAAAGCGTAAAAAATTAGACATGATAATGGCGAGCAACAGGGGTGGGGGCGAACAACCAGGTACAAATCAAGAAACAGAGAGAAAATCAAGGATTGTGTGAAGTTACCTTCGGGGATCTCCGCCTGTGCTTCCAAGTGATGAGCACTGGTGATGAGCTGAGCGTGCTTGCGGCAGTGTGCTTGGGAGAGATGATCAACACTCCGGTCTTTGGCGTCCCGCAGAGAAATCAGCGCAAGGACGTATAAAAACTCTTCGCTCAAATCCGGATGCCCCCACCTCAAGATACGCGGACCTGCAAAACAAGAAAAAGAAGATTAAAATTAGTTCACCTAAAAATTTGATGAACTAAGTGTTAAGACCTACGCCGAATTTTGCCGAAATGGGTAGGAGAGTCTATACGTCCCGGTCCTCCCGAAAAATCGGAGGACGCCCGCCAATCGCTGCCGATATAAAGAAATTGCCTATGCCAACCTTTAACTTTATTAGGCACCCCTTCTATTAACCTAACGCCACTACGGGCTTTGATGTAATACCAGCCAAGCCCGTCTTCATTTACGGCCGAAGAGATGGTCAATGCGTAGTGTATCTCCGCCGTGCTAATCTTATTCCGGTATCCCTCCAACCCGAAAAGGGTGATAAAAGCCAACAGACTACTCCAACCGTTAGGAGTAATCTGAGTAATCGCAAGGTTTGTGTCCTTCAGGAATCGCCCGATCACTGGGTGTAGGGGGAGAGGAAACCCCGTGTTGAGTATGTCAAGATTGATAGCAGTGCAGCCTGGAGGTGGGTTGTCAGCTCTCTCTCCTGGTTGGGGGGCATATAAATGGATATCGTACGGGATACGGTAGCGAGACCGTATCTGAACCAAATCCTCCTCTAATACCGCGCTGACTACTTTACTCGCTGTGTATGGCGACGGACGAGTTTCCATAATAGGTCGAGCGGGAGTGGGGAAAGTCTCATGATACTTATTGGCGTAGTCAATCCAATCTTGCCTTCGGACAACAGCTTTAGGAATAAGAGACTCGGGCATTGGCCTTGAAACGGGAAAGTTTATCTCTCGAAGAAATTCCCATGTAACTCCCACTTGCTCGTCCCCTGATCCAGTTGCTCGCTGCTCGCTCCTTACCTGGTGCTCGCTGCTCGCTCCCGTTTCTTCAGGAAGACTCATCTCTTCTATTTCAGCAGCGACCTCAGAAGAATCTTCACCCAAATCCGAGTTAGTCCCCTCTCGAGCCGAGGAGCGAGCAACGGGGCCTTGGACGTCCTGCTCGCCCGAGCTTTCCACAGCATAGAAAGAGTCAATGGAGCGAGCAACGGAGCTCGCCTCGGAGCCCGTCTCTTCGTCAACGAGCAAAGTCCTAGGGTTTCGCCCAGCTGCTCGCCGAAGCGAGCGGCGAGGAACAGGGACTAACGGTTCGTCTTCCATGGGTCTCTTTCCCAGATTTCTCCCAACAAACTCAACAGATGGCGTATTACTCGAAGAAGGTGACGTCATCTTTAGAAAATTTTGAAAATCCTTCTTACAAATCAAACAATGAAATTTGACGAAGAAGTGAACAAGTACAACGGCGGCACGGCGGCGATATGACGGAGGCACGACGGCGATATGATGGCGACACGACGGCGATACGGCGGCGGCGATGGCGGATGAATAAAATGAAGAACGAAAATTGCGAAATTGAAAGGCAAAAACAAACAATTACAAGAATAAATGAGAAGGATCAAAGGATTCACCTTTGATTAGAACGATATCCACTGAAGAATCAAAGAAAACAACGAAAATGAGAGCTCAAGAATTCTTCAATGGCGGTTTGCTTTTGAGAAATCGAAAAAGAAAGAAAAAGGAAGAAGGAAGTTATTTATAGATATGGATCTGGGGGCAAAAAGGAGAAAAATGAAAAGTCGAGGCCCCTAGATGCAATTATAAGGGGGCACGCGTGAGCAGACCGCGTCGCTTCGTATTCCGTGCCTCGGGAAACGAAACGATGCAAGACCAAGGGTCATTCCTCGCTGGTCGCCTCCTGGGTTCCCGCCTAAATATTTGAAAACCTGCTGCTCGCTCCCTATAAAGAAGGAACTCACTTTCCCCGTTGCTCGCCTCCTTTTGGATAACACAGTCTATCCTGTAGTTTGACAAAAAGGATAAAATCTATCCTTATATGCCAAACTAGGGGGCATTGTTGATAGGCGAACAACCGGCCAACAATATTGGGAATAAAATTATTGGTCTAATAAGATTAAGAAATCATCAAAAGCAATAATATGGAAGAGGACGAGCAACAGGGACTGTATGACATAGGAGGCGAGCAACAGGGACTAAGGTCCTAATGAAGGAGGCGAGCAACAGGGACAAATACCCATATGAAGGCGGCGAGCAACCGGTCATAAAGGCCATTACGAGGTAGCGAACAACAAGAACAAGAAGACTCAAAGTCTCAACAAGAGGCGAGCAGGCGAGCAACTTGGGTTATAAAGGTTTCCAACACCCAACGAAGACATACAGACGAGTAGCTAGTCACCAAGGAGAGCAGCTGAGTGGTTCCAAAGACCAAGTACAACATTGGGAACTCCAAGAGTCACCAACTTTAGAAATAGTCAATGTGTCTTAACACTTGGCACCCATTCATTGGGCAATAGTTTAGATGTTGTACAAGTGTCCTAACACTTGGCAAAATCTCAATGGCTAAGCCATCAAGATGGTGACACCTAGCCTCTTTGTATGCCTATAAATACCCCTTCATTTGCATGAAGGGGAGGAATTTTCCCATAAATAAGAAAGTAGCATAACTCTTGCAAATTTCATCCTTACATATTACTTGATCAAATTTCATGATTTCTTAGTTTTGTTTGGTGATCTTAATTTGAGAAAACAGCCACTAATCATCTTGATTAGAAAAGGTCATCAACAATTTTGTATAAAATTTAATTTTTTTTTAATGTGAAGTTTATGAAAGTTTTTTCCATTTTAGAATTTGCATATGGATGTCTGAATAAAAAAATTAAATAAATTATTATGAAATTGAGAATGTTGTTATCCAAATTATATGCAGATTAAAGTTTGGACGTGACTTTGGATGGCTAACAACAAATAAATAATGTAGTAATAAAACATTAATTGCCATGAGGAATGAAGTAATAAATGAAGAACATAAATCAATAAATGCAAAGAAATTTATTAAGTCTTAGTGTAGGTTTGGACTTAAAGTTGGTGATCCTTCATTAAATGTCAAGATGACTCAATTTATAGCCTAAAGGTATGCCCTTGGCCTGCCCTAAAGCTACCCAAACAGTCCAAACATTTAATGTTTGGGTTGATCCTAATTTCGAAGTTGGGTCGAGTCCCCTTGAGTAATGTGGATTCGACCTAATATAGAGATGACACATTAAAGCAAAGTGTACTTCTTCCCCGAATCCTGTGATTTTTACTATAAGTATGACCTGTCTTTTGAAGTTGGTGCCGATTCATTATTCATCATCCTTAAATGGAATGATTGTCTGTGGTCGCGTCTGACACAAGCTCCTTCGGATAAGATTGAATATGTGGCTTTCTCATCGTCTTCTCTTCCGAGATGAGTGGACGTTGGCCGCGTTGTTACCTCGTGGTTGGTTCCTCCTATGATATGTCGAGGTCTTGTTCTTGATGAGACACCACTATATCTGCTTTTATGACGAGATAAGATTAATCATGTCGAGGTTTAAAATGGATCTCAGCATGAACATGGTACGACATGGTCAGGATTATGTAGGTGGAGAAAGTGGGTGACGTGACCCAAACTTTACAAGGTCGAGTTTTGGGCCTCGATCTCGTTATTTGATTTTTCTGGCTATTTCATCCCGCTGAAAATTATCGCTCCAAAATAGAGACAATACTATTTATTTATGGAGAATAAAGTAAAAAAAGGTAGCGAATTTATTAATAATAAAGCATTCCAATTTCCAAATTATATTTGATCTGCTATGGAGGAGACCATTCATGATCCAATCCACTATGAAAGTCAAATATGTGAATGATAATATAATATATAATATATAATATATACTCTATCCAACCCACTATCTTGACCACAGTAAAACAAATGTTTTTTTTAACTATTTTTTTGTTTTAAAATAAAACAATATAATTATTCTATTAGTGTAAGAAATATATTTCTCTTTAAGTTTGAAGATGAAAAACTATTCGAACAGGTCTTCGATCATAAAGTTAGATGGCACTTCTAGAGGTGGGTGTGAGTTGTTACCTGGTACACCGGACATAAATACGATTAACTGAACATTTTAATAAAAATTACTCCTAATAAATAAATTTAGTTTCGAATAATGTCGATAAACTATCCACAAAATTACACTATTTGCTATTTAATTTATTACATGCGCTAAATAATTTAAAAAACGTCAGTAGTCTATAAAAATGTGGGAAATTAAGTTCTGTTTTTTTTTTTTTTTTTTTTTTTTTTAGAATTATGAGGAAATTGAATAAATAATCACGTTATACTCTTAATTAATTTTTTCACATTACACCCTAATATATCCGTATTGTATTGAAAAACGTGTTTTCTCTAACTCTCGCTTCTCTTTTTATTTATTGATGGATAAGTAAACTTTAATTATATATAAAATCTAAAAAAAAAAAAAAGACAATTAATATGATTTGCGGCAAATATTATGATTTTACTCCTATTTATTAGAAATGATAAATCGATTTGTTACTATGGTTTCCCTGAGCTGGTTTATAAATAATTGTATTTATCTCAAAATAGATATCAAAATCTCATTAACCTCTACTCACTTTCGACATGGATATATTACTAAAAAGTATCCTAATTATTAAAAAAAAAACATTGGGGCGTGTATGAATAATATTGGGAAAGAGAGAGCCCCAAAATGAAGAAAATCTAAGTAGGAAATCTGGGTGGGCCCAGGAAGAGTTCCAAGTTGCACTTTTCCTAAGTCGAACACGTGGAGGTGTTTGTTGATTGATACACGTGTCGAGTTGTTGTGGGGGTATACAGTTAAGGACCATGCAACTTGCTGAAGGCGACGTGTAGAGTAACAAACCTCATTATTACGTCATGCGGCTTTCATACGCAAGGGGAATTTCTCCGCTCTACGCGGCCCATCAAAACATATACTGGAGATTAGGATGTGTTTGGTGTGACATAAAGAAAAAGAGAAGATAGATAAAGGCTGATTTTGAGCTGGACTTTTTAATATAAAAAAGATTGTTTATAAAAGTGCGACGTGTTTGTTTGATGGTTTATTTGTATGAATTTTCAACACAAATTAAAAAGTATATTATGATTATGAAAATATGATACGCCCCAACTCTATCATGAAATTTATGTCCATAATTTTTATGTAATGCATCTGGTATATGACATTTGCTATATACATATTATAGATGGTGAACTCTTTTGTAAGACTATTATATAAATAGTCATAATTTATTAATTATGAAAAAAAAGAAGAAGATAGAATTAATAAGTAAATGTGTACGTGAACTAATAAATTTAATTTACTCACAACTTATGACTTATCCCACGCTACATCATTTAGGATAAAAATTAAATATTTTTAGGGCTTCTTACCACTCTTACACCTAATATCTAACTGGATAACGGGCTCAGAATACCTGAGAATTGGATCCGGCGGTGTAGGACAACACCCACACAATGGAAGGATTGCACTCACATTATGCTCTCTCTTGGTCCTCTCCTCTAACAACGCTCATGGAGGAAGTGAGAAGGAGATATAAATATGAGGTCTCCAACAACCATATGTGAAGATACCGAATGGGCCTTAAGTGCAATAAGTCCAATGGCCAAAATAGAAATATGCACCAAATACAAATAGAGATTGTTGGGTTTGGGGCCTATTTGTATTTTGGTCATTTGACTTATTGTATATAAGGCCCGCCCAGTATTTTCACCTAAGGTTGTTGGAGGCCTCACATTTATACCTCTTTTTTCTCACTTTCTCCATGAGGGAGGGAGTGAGGGAGGGAGAGAGAGAGAGAGAGTAGTGTGGGTGCAGCTCTTTTTTTTTTTTTTTGTGTTGTCCTACATCATCAGATTTGATTCTCAGGTATTCTGAGTCTGTTGTCCTATCAAATATTAGGTGTGCAAGTGGTGAGAAGACTCAATACTTAAAATACCATAATAGACATAAACAAAATGGAACGAATGTGGCGACTTTGGACCGTATTTTTCAATATTCTAGATGATTCTTTTTAAGAAAAACAATACCAACTACATATAGGGATGTTAAACGGGCCGCGGGCCCTGAACCGTATAGGGTTAGGTTCAAGGTGTGTTGTGGACCGTTTAAAAATTGGACTTTTTTTGTCTGGACCGGTTAGCCCGCGCTAAACGGGCTAGCCCACCGGTTTACCGGGTGACTTGAACGCAAAATACTAGTTATACTAGTAGTTACCCCACAAGAGTATGAGATCACTGTAGTATGTGCAAGTATAGGGACCAAGTAGTATCGAACCCAAGAGAAGGTATGTATGCGAATAGAGCTCTGAAGATCTACGCGTCGTAGTTAATATGAGTGTACGTTATGGGATAAGAATTGTATTAATCTACTCTATATTCTACCACTATTAATGCAAATAATGAAATTAAACGAATACTACGGTTTTAATAAAGTATGAGATGATGATACTCAGGATAGGAATCCCTACGTATACTAACGGAGCTAGTACGATAACTAAAATAATCGTGATGTGCAAGTATTAATCCTAAGTGTACTAAAACTAGGCAATCAACTTCCATAATCTAACACCAAATTGAAAGACTAAAAAAGCTCAAGAATTAACCATAATACTTCGTCATATCAACCTACTTCACAACCCACTAAACAAGTTATATGAATTATGCTTAGTTAATGAGACCCTTATTTACCCAAGGTGATGCAGTCGTCCTCCCTAGATAAACCGATAGATTATAAACCCCTTCTAAAACCCTATCGTTAAGCCTATTTGTTATTAAAGAGTGATAAGATCGTCCTCTCTCTAATAATTTTCGTACTCAATGTTGACATATATTTTCGTATGGATGGATGTATGTGGCTATTTGGATTATGCCCGTCGAATAATTAATGTAAAACGAACACGAACGATAAGGGAAGAACTTTCGTTCTTCCTTCGAATATAGGAGCTTTTCTATAGATGATGAATGAGGAAAAATGTATCTACTTACAACGGGGGGTGGCCTTCTATTTATAGAGATTCACCCCCAAAGGCCCAAAAGTGGCAATAAACTCGTCTTAACCCTTTATTTTTTGGATTTATTATAATTATTAATCTAACGATCAACAGTAGATCCATAGTACATTAAATACTCTTGTCTGATGTAGACCCTCGATCTTGTCGGGTCAGTGTATCTTCGGCAATTTGGCCTTTTGTCAGGCGAGGATATTTCCTGCTGTAACAATTGCCCCAAAGATTGGGCTCTGATTGCGGCCAGAGTTCGATCTTGATCTGTGTTTCAAATAGGTTTTGCCCCCGAGCCTGAAAACAGGATAGCTCGGATGCCCCGGGAGAATCTTCGACGACAGGGTCCGTGATGGGCGAATCTTTTGAGTCATCTTCGAACTATCAAACTTTCGAAACTGGTTGGGTTAGGTGGGGTACGATCTTCTGTCGTGCCCCCGAGTCGAGAGTAGTGATGTTCAATTAATACAGAGTTCTTGCACTGGCCGACATTGATTTTAATAACTTAGCGATAAAAGTTGCGATGATTAATTAGTAAAATACTATTACCGCATGGGGCAGCGACTTTAGTAATAGGGCAGTAAGGACCGTGATGATAAATTAATAAAGTGCTTTAGCCGCTTGCGGGCAACGATTTCACGAACAAGAGATTGATTTAACAATCGATTATAATTGACTTACCAGATGAAAAACTAAGGAAGTGCTTTAGCCGATTGACGGGCAGTGACTTCATGAATACGTGATTGAATTAACAATCGATGAATTGATTAATCAATGATAAAAATAGTGGAGTGCTTTAGCCGATTGACGGGCAGCGACTTCACGAATACGTGATTGAATTAACAATCGATGAATTGATTAATCAATGATTAAAATAGTGAAGTGTTTTAGCTGATTGACGGGCATCGACTTCACGAATACGTGATTGAATTAACAATTAATTAAGGATTAAACAAAGCGTCCAGGACGCGATATATCATGGCCACAGGCGGGCAAAAGTGATGCGGGTTACTCGATGCCGGTGAAGGCGGACTGGTTGATGTCGTGTATGTTGGTGATCAATTTTTATCGGGTGGATTAGTGACTGTTTAAGTTCGGTTTAAAGATCATCAATCAATTACGTGTGATTGGTTACCACCGTAAATGGTAAATCGAGGGTTCGGGTTATGAACTTGTAAATGTTAAAGTCGAAATCATAATAATTTCGTATGTGTGCACGTCTAGGTATTTAAGTATGTGTTTTTGGAGTATTTGTGAATTTGAACTTGTATTTCTTAAGTTGGAGAACAACTATTTATAGAGACTAGCAAGCATGAGGTGGATATGACTCTTGGCCTCCCTATCCTGCATGCCTGACAAGTGTCATTTGACCTTTGTTTGACCTTATCTAAGCTGAATCTTAGTTACAAAGTCTTCTTTAGCCTTATCTCGGACTTCATTGTTGTTCGTCCAGGTCGGCTTAGTGTATCCAGAATGGTTTTTTCATAAAAGTTGTTCGCCTTTTGAGTGCATGGCTCATAAGTTGTTCGCCTTTGTATTTTACACAGATTGGCGTTGGGATCTTAATCCTTTGTTCGTCGACATGCACCTCTTAGGTTGGTAGACGCACCACATTTTATCAATGTTGCTCGTCATCAGTGACTCAGCAGAATGTTCATCTCTGGTCTCGGGCCTTAAAACCTGTTCGCCGATAAGCTGTTCGTCGTTGTAGTTGTTCGTCAGTTTATACACTCCCTGGATTAGTTTGTGCACCCCAGCTTGATTCTCTTTATTAATCATCTTTGATTTGGAGTTGGTTCTTCATAATCCTTTTCAAGGCTTTAATCCTTGTTTGCCCATCATTGATTTATGTTCGCCTATCAACAGTGTAGACGGACAAATCAACGCCGATAAATAGATTAGTTGACGCCGGTGAAGGAGAACCAAACACCACCTTGCCCATTAAGGCGGAATGTCAACACCTAAAATGCGGACTGGATCCACGCCGAGAGGCGGATTAGTTGACGCCGGTGAAGGCGAACTAATCAAGGCCGAGTGGCAGATCGACTTGAGAAACAAATTAGTTGACGCCGGTGAAGACGAACTAATCAACATGTTAACGCATAAAAGACTGACTAATCAACACCGAGAAGGCGGATTAACTCGAAAAATAGATTAGTTGACGCCGGTGAAGGCGAACTAATCAATAGGTCAACGCATAAAAGACGGACTAATCAAAGCGGATTGCTTCGCCAATCCAGGCGGACTAATTAACGTCGAGAAGGCAGATTACTTCGTCGATCTAGGCGGAATATCGATGCCTAAAAGGCGGATTAATCAACGCCGAGAATGCGGATTACTTCGCCAATCCAGGCGGAATGTTGACGCCTAACAGGCGGATTAATCAACGCCGAGAAGGTGGATTACTTCACCAATCCAGACGGAATGTCGACGCCTAAAAGACAGATTAATCAACACCGAGAAGGCGGATTACTTCGCTAATCTAGGCAGATTAATCAACACCGAGAAGACGGATTACTTCACCAATCCAGGCGAAATGTCGACGCCTAAAAGGCGGATTAATCAACGCCAAGAAGGCGGATTCCTTCGCTAATCTTCAACACCGAGAAGGCGGATTACTTCGTCAATCTAGGTGGAATGTCGACACCTAAAAGGCGGACTAATCAACTCCGAGAAGACAGATTACTTTGCCAATCCAGGCGGAATGTCGATGCCTAAAAGGCGGATTAATCAACACCGAGAAGACGGATTACCTCGTCAATCCAGGTGGAATATCGACGCCTAAAAGGTGGATTAATCAACGCCGAGAAGACGGATTACTTCGCCTATCCAGGAGGAATGTCGACGCCTAACAACAGATTAATCAATGCCGAGAAGGCGGATTACTTCGCCAATCCAGGTGGAATGTCGACGCCTAAAAGATGGATTAACTCGAGAAGTAGATTAGTTGACGCCGGTGAAGGCGAACTAATCAATACGTCAATGCCTGAAAAGCAGACTAATCAACGCCGAGAGGGCGGATTACTTCGTCAATCCAGGCGGAATGCCGATGCTAAAAGGTAGACTAATCAACACCGAGAAGACGGATTAACTCGAGAAGTAGATTAGTTGACGCCGGTGAAAGCGAACTAATCAATACGTCAACGCCTGAAAGGCGGACTAATCAACGCCGAGAAGGTGGATTACTTCGCCAATTCAGGCGTAATTTCGACGCCAAAAAGGTGGACTAATCAACGCTGAGAAGATGGATTAACTCGAGAAGTAGATTAGTTGACACCGGTGAAGGTGAACTAATCAATACGTCAACGCCTGAAAGATGGACTAATCAACGCCGAGAAGGTGGATTACTTAGCCAATCCAGGTGGAATTTCGACGCTAAAAAGGCGGACTAATCAACACCAAGAAGGTGGATTAACTTGAGAAGTAGATTAGTTGACGCTGGTGAAGGTGAACTAATCAATACGTCAATGCCTGAAAGGCGGACTAATCAACGCTGAGAAGACGGATTAACTCGAGAAGTAGATTAGTTGACGCCGGTGAAGGCGAACTAATCAATACGTCAACGCCTGAAAGACGGACTAATCAACGCCGAGAAGGCGGATTACTTCGCCAATCCAGGCGGAATATCAACGCTAAAAAGGCGGACTAATCAACGCCGAGAAGGTGGATTAACTCGAAAAGTAGATTAGTTGACGCCGGTGAAGGCGAACTAATCAATACGTCAATGCCTGAAAGGCGGGCTAATCAACGTCGAGAAGACAGATTACTTCACCAATCCAGGCGGAATGTCGACGCTTAAAAGGCGGACCGGTCAATGCCTATGAAGGCGGATAAATGTTTGTAGTCGAAAGGTATGACTATTTTTAAATACTGAGTTATGTATTCGGTGAACAACCTCGATAATTTTATGAAATTATACTTGAAGTTTTAAATAATTGACTGTATTTAATTGAACTCAATGTCAAATAATTTATTTTTGATATCACAAAATGAGCTTAGGATATGTATATCCATGCCCCTGCCTTTTAATTTATATGAAAACATGTGGGTTACAATATATATTAAAAGGAAGTTAGCAAATGAAAATTCCGCTTAAAAAATTATACTCAAATTTTTTTACTGTTACTGTTATTTTGAATTTTCCGTATCCAAAATTTATCGGAATCAATTACTTTTTTGTTTATAATTTCCAAAATAATTTCAAGATATAAATATATGCTCCCGCTTTTAATTTATATGAAAATTCGCGAGTTGTAATATGTATTAAAATTAGATTATCGGAAAAACCTGATGCGAGTGGGCAAAGGACTGCCCGTAGATTTTTCATTGTCGAAGAGGTCCCAGATGCTCGCCAACCAAAACTGCTGCCTTTTTTTTTTTTAAATCCACTGGTCTACAAATTAAATCAGGCCCAACAGAATACATAAGAAAGGTCAATAAGTTGAATAAAAAAGGCCCAAAAGTTAAATATTAACGAGGGCCCAACATCAATTTTTTGGCCCATTTCAACTTGTTGGACAATCTGTCCCTTCCAAATGCTAGCGATCACAAAATCAAGGCGGTTGGTTATCTCTTCTTGGCGGCAGCGGACAAAGAGGAGGCCAGAAGGTATCGATTAGCATTGAGGTCGGGCAGCGATCGTGGTGCTCTGGTGACTGAGTGTGGAGGTCGGGGGCAGCTGCTCGGGAAGGCTGGGGAAGGATCGGCCTTGTGGCGCGGCTGTACGCGCATGGCGGGCAGTGGGGAGCGGCGGTCTGCAACGTGCGAGGAGGCGGGGCGGCGGCCCGTACGGAGAGGCCCGCTGCGAGCAGCGGCCGTGGGCGGTGGCGACTGTGCACGGTTAGCGGGAGGCCAAGAGGTGGGCGGCGGGCGCCCTGCCGGGGAGATGTGGCGGCTGAGGCCACTTCCCAGCGGCGCGGGGAGGCCGAGCCTGAGCAATGAGCGGCGAATTATGTCGGGGAGGAGCCCGAGCATATGCCAGACGCTAGCTGGCGGCGCGGGGAGTTGGTCGCGGCCAACATCGGAGACAGCGATTGAGGCCGCTGGTGGCGGTGCTCGGGGTGGAAACTGGAGGTCGCTACCCGCGGTGTGGGCGTGGCGACTGGCGTGCAGATGGCGACTTGCGGGTGACGGCGCCGGGAGGAGGAGGAGTCATAGATAGGTGGTGCAGGTAGGAGCCCGCGAAGACGGTTGGCGTGGCTGGTGGCGACGTGCGGCCACAGTTTGACGATGTGCGGCTGTGGGGAGAGGCCGGTCGGGTAGGCCGGGTGCGGCGCTTAAAGCAGCCGAGCGGGGAGCCTGGTGGGTCGGGCAGCGGTGATGCTGGGAGGACTGGCCACTGGGCGGTGGTCGCACCCGTTGGTACGGGGACGCGCGCGGGAGCGGCTAGGCTGTGAGGCGGCGAGGGGGCCAAACCGGGCGGTGGCTTGGTGCCCGGAGGCCGCAGCTGCTTACGGAAACCAATATATATACTAGTATTTATAAAGACTTGTTTGTATAGAAAGAGAGGAACCGTAGGTATGCATCCTGTAGGAATTGTGGGAAACTTTTGATATGTTTTTAGGTTTTTGACTTTTTGGATCGAAGATGAAATAATTTTTTTTATTTCTTGATAGAGGTTTGAGTGTACATGAAAATATAAATTTTTGGGTTTTTGGATGAAGATTTGATGATATGCTATGAACATTTGAAAATATTCCTGAGGAATGTTTGAGGATTTGAAGATGAACTTGAAGATTTGATATGAACATTAAGATGTTCTTGGTGAATGTTTGAAGATTTGAAGACGAACTTGAAGATTTGAAGATGGGGTTTGAAGATTTGAAGATTCAAGCTTGAAGACTTGAAGATTTGAAGATGAGGTCTTTGAAGATTTAAAGATTGCCTATGAAGACTTGGAGATTTGAAGGTGTTTTGAAGAATACTTGAAGATTTGAAGAGTTCTTCAAGATTTTTGGGTAATTTTCGGGTTTGAACCCTTCTTCTACCATCAAATTGTTGATAGGCATTTTCTCATGGATGGATGTATGTGGCTATTTGGATTATGTCCATCGAACAATCAATGTAAAACAAACACGAACGATAGGGGAAGAACTTTCGTTCTTCCCTCGAATATAGGAGCTTTTCTATAGATGATGAATGAGGAAAAATGTATCTCCTTACAATGGGGGGGTGACCTTCTATTTATAGAGGTTCACCCCCAAAGGCCCAAAAGTGGCCCTAAACTCGTCTTAACCCTTTATTTTAGGGATTTATTACAATTATTAATCTAACGATCAACAGTAGATCCATAATACATTAAATACTCTTGTCTGATGTAAACCCTCGATCTTGTCGGGTCAGTGTATCTTTGAGAATTTGACCTCCTGTCAGGCGAGGATATTTTCTGTTGTAACACTCAATTTCAAGATAATTCTAGGGTTTATTTTAAGAATTCAATTAATTAAGAGAACTAGCACTAAACATCACGAGTTATCCTAATTATGTACCAACATCCAACTTCTACGAGTTCATCCTACCCCAAGTATGCAAGGGTTCTAGCCTAACATGGTAATTTGAAAAACGAAAGCAATAATAAGAACGATGAACATTTGCATAATTGAATAATCAAAAGACTTGGAAAGCATAAATGAAGGAATATCTCAAAATCTCAATAAATCTGATAAAATAGGGTTTGGAAGTCTCAAAGGTTCAAGAACGAAAGAATTAAACGAAAAGAATTAAACGAAAAGAATTAAACGAAAAGAATCAAAAGAAGTATCTAAACTACGAATTCGTAAGATCAAAACCTCGATTACAAGTGTGAAACTCTTCAAAATCTCTCTACCAAGCTCTAAGTATGCCAGAAATATGAATCGGGATCAACAGGTTTCCAAAAAACGAACGGGCCGAAAACAGGTGAAAAAGACCAAAATCTCGCAAAACTGGGGTTTGGTCGAGCACTTGGTCGAGCACTAGCGCTCGACCTCATGTTGGTCGAATGGATGCTTTTCCAGAGCTATTAAGGCGCTCAACCAGGTTGAGTGGGGGCGTTCGACCACTACTGGTTGAATGAATCAAGAGGTTGAATGGGGGCGTTCAACCACTTTTGGTAGAGCACTTTTCGGTTGTTGTACACTTGTTCGAAAATCCTTCACATCTTCTCAACCGGGAGTCTGTTTTGGCCGATTCAAAATCCTACGAACTCCTCTTTTTGCCCTCTATCCAAATATGAACACCAAAGAGACAAATTAATGAGTTTATGAAAATGATTCTCAAAGGACTCTAAATACTCATCAAAAATACTCAAAACACGGGCAAACTGGGCTACAAAACATAACAATTTCACGCCTAATCAACCCCTCCCAAACTTACCATATTGTTTGTCCTCAAGCAATAAAATAATAAGTCAAGTGAAATTGTTAAGAATGATTCATAGAACTAAATCATGCAAGCAATAGAGCTCAAGCTTCAAAGATCGATCAACCACACAGAAACTCACCCCCTTCATCATATTCATGCATAAACAATAAGAACCACCAAAATCAAACATGGATGTGCTCTCGACGATGTGTTTCACTCCCTCACAAGTGTATATCAATATTAAGGGACTCACTCAATCAATTAATCACACATATCAGCAGCCATAGGCTTGTAAGCTCTCTCAACTTCGACCATACTCTAGAATCTATGTCGAATCAATAAAGACTTTATCAAGGTTGTAACGTAGGCTCTTTGTACGGGTGGGGTAACTATATGGAGTAAGTGACTAAAGTGAATAGAGAACAGAAAATCAAATTTCAGTACTTCAAGACGAGGAACAGAATACTTCAATCATCTTCATGCAATACACTTTCAATTCCAACCACTCTCAACACTTCCAATTTTTCTTCTAACTCTTTTCACTTTTTCAATCACTTCACTCTCATTTTTTTCTTTTCACACATACATATGAGCTCATTTTTCTTTTGCTCATTCTCAAATTCTTGGTCTTTCCCATAACTCAAGTTCTCTGTTGATAGGAGAGCAGTCGGGCAATAAGATTAAGATAAATAAATACTAAAATAATAAATCAAGAAGTCATTAAGAGCAAAAATTAAAGAATAATGAGCAGCAGGGAATAAGTCCGAGTTGACGAGCAGCTGGGTGATAGCCCAGGTCAAATGTGGATGAACAGTAGGTCAGACAAGCAGCTGGTCACCAATATGCAAAAAGAGAGGCGAACAACATGACCAAGAAGAGTCAAAGGGGAACCAAAGAGGCGAGCAGAAGGGCATCTCGGAAGATCACCAGAAATCCCACTAATTAGGCATTACTTTAGGAGCAAACAAGTGTTTTAACACTTATCATTGTAAAAGATGTAATAGCTTAAGGATATAACAAGTGTCTTAACACTTATCAAGATGTAAATGAAAGTGATTAAGGAGGTGACACCTCATGCTTGCTTGTACTCTATATATACCCCTTCATGGGATAATAAAAATAAATTCAATTATTCACAACAAGACCAAACTCTTGCAAAAGTGTTTCTCAAGCCTTACTTAGATTAATCCAACTTTTAATCCCGAATTATGTACCTTTTTTGATGATCTCCTAAGCTTAACAACCACTAAACATATACATTGAATCGAGGTCATCAACAATTGGCGCTAGAAGGAGGGTTCGAACCTCCGGTTGGTTGAAGATTTGAAGGGTTTTTGTGAAAAACTGCTGGAATCTGCAAAAATCCGGTAACAGGTTGCCGGAAACTGGGTTTAGGAGTATAAGTTGGTTGTTTGTGTGGAATTGAGTAAGTTATAAAAACTTGAATGCATGCATGTATGAATAAGGGTTTGTAAATAGCCAAGTCCATACATGCAAGACTAGTTGTTTATAGATCAACACTCATAAATATAAAACTTTCACGAAAGAAACATTCAATATTTGGAAAATGGTAAGATCGCAAGAACCACAAGAGTCGAGTACACATCCGGCTAGCAAGTCCCAGACGAGAATATCATTAACGGGTGATCATGCAAGAACGGTATGAACGACGTCTCGAAGAAACTTGCAAGTCGCCATCGATACTCTTCCCCCTGAAGTGGAGGCTTTGGCCCAGAATTTGGAAGAATTGGAGAAAATAATTGCCTTCTTACAGTCTTTGCAAAGACGGCAGGAAATTGTCGGACCATCAAAAGCCCCGGAGGCGAGCAACCGGGCAAATAAAAGAAGAGCCAAGCAACGTGAAGATATAAGAATGGATGAGGTTGATAGTGAACAAGCAAGGAGGGCCAAGGGCAAAACCCCAATAAGTGAGCGACTGGGAAGCCGAGGGGAATCCACTCCAGGGGGTGGCGAGGAGTCGGGCAGCATAGAAACAAGGAATAGGAGCCATGCCGATAGAGAAAATCGAGCGGAAAACCATTAAGGATATAAGAGAGAAAACCCTCAAAGGAGCGGTGAGCGAGCACACCCTGCTGCTCGCTCCTCTGTCCACAATAGGCTCAGAAGATCGGTTTTTGACCGCTTAGGTCCTAATGGGGCTAGCAACATAGCTCAACGAGCTCCACAAGAGAAATGTTCCGTTAGCAAGGGACTGCGTCATGAGGAGGTCATTAAACCAGATCATGAAAAACAGCCTTCTAACGAAAGAATGTCTCCTAGTGAGTGGCAAGCTTTGAAGAAAGCGGTGGAGGAGATGCATAAACAGTTGAAAGCCCAGAACGGCGTTGGGTTAACAGTATTGCCATCATTACCCCTATCTCCAGCTATTCTAAATACGCCAATACAAAAGAAAGTACAGTTCCCGGCCATTAACTTATATGAGGGAAATTTAGATCTGAAAGTGCATTTATCTAAATACACTGATTACATGATATCAGTAGGAGCATCGGATGCTACACAGTGCTGTAATTTCCCATTAACCCTTGGTGATTGCCCTCATCGATGGTTTTCCGCACTCGCCCCCGGTTCTATCAATTCGTTTATTCAACTCGGCAAAGAATTCCTGTCTCACTTTTCCACAGTTGGGTCATATCTTACACAAAGATATTTGCTAGCAGACTTAAAACAAGGAGATGAAGAGTTTGACAGAGCATTTCTTGAAAGATTCGATAAAGTTCTGCTATAAGGAGAAATGGTGAGTGAAGACACAAAGATTGTGGCCGTGATGGCAGGACTCAAGAAAGGTACAGACCTGTGGAAGGAAATGCACCTGGCTTTCCCCAAAACCTATTCATAATTTAGACATAAGGCTGGGGTGTACATTTCAATGCAAGAGACTCTTTAGAAAGAGTTGGAAGACAAAGCCGATTCCAAGAAACTGGGGAAAAAGTCGGGAGGAGAATACAAGGCCCCTAAAAATATGAAGGCCTTCAACGAAGGAGTAGAGTTGAAAGAAAAACTGAACCATGTCTTATCTACATCAATAGAAGTTGTGTACAACAACGTAAAAGACAAGGACATATTATCAGAACCTAGAAAGATACGACAAGAGCGAGGAAAGCTAAACCCCAACAAGTACTGTGCGTATCACCAGAACATAGGTCATTTTACAAGTGAGTGCCGAGACCTCCTAAAATAGCTATGGAGGTTTTACGAAGAAGAGAAGCTGTCAGAGTTCGTCAAGAGGCAGCCAGGCAAGAGGCCCAAAATGACGGTTCCATCCAGCTCGGAGGATGATGAAGAAGACAAGCAACCAAGCAGGATGGACAAGAAAGGCAAGAAGACGTTTACAACTCCAGCAGAACCCGTCCGAGAAATTTTGATGCTTGAGCCCGCTGGACCTGTAGGAGGTTGCTCAGATGGGAGGCCTCCGATATCCAAGAGAAAAAGAAAGGCAGAATTAAGGTTGTGGCTCAAGTCAGAGAAGTGGGAGTAAACCAGGCTGCCAAGAAGACAGGAGACTTGGTGTTTTCCGAGAAGGACCTGGACGGAATACTTACTCCACACAATGACTCATTAATCATATGTGCTAACATCATGGGAACTCGAGTCCATCACTTGCTTACAGACACTGGCTCCTACACAAACATCTTGTTCAAGAGCACACTAGATCAGTTAGAAGATTGTGAAGAATATGTAAAAGAGTGTGATCATAAGATAGTAGGGTTCGGAGATGCTGTAACCGTTCCCTTAGGTTTAGTAACGTTGTCGGTCGAACTTGTATCGACCGAGAATCCCGAGAGGAGACTGGCTAGAATGGTAGAGTTTTTAGTTGTAAATCAACAGTCTGCCTACAACAGATTTCTCGGTCGACCTTTTATGAATGAATTCAAAGCGGTCGTTTCAACGTACTACTACTGCCTCAAATTTCCAACTTCAAAAGGAGCAGGTACGATAAGAGGCGATCAGAAGAGAGATCGGGAATGCCTCCTGCAACTTCAACCAAAAGACAACAAAGTGTCTGTCATGGATGAACAGCCGAGCAGCAGGGCTGAAGATGAACCTTCCGTTTTAGATGAGATCATGGAATCCCTTGATACCGAGATGATAGAGGTAGACGACCAACAGGATGGGAGCGAGCAGGAGGTCTCAGACGAGCAACAAGGAGGAGTCATAGCTGTCCCAAATGTGGTTGAAGATATTGAGCCAAGACTAGGAATAGAGCCAATGATCGAGGATGAATTAAAGTTGGAAGGCCCGATTATTGATCCTTATTGGAAGACTCAGAAAAGAAGAGCAACCCCAGTTGAGGAGTTGGAGGAAATAAAGTCGACCCGAATCGAGAATACTTGGAACTATTCATTGGGTCTGAGCTCCCTGAGCCATACAGATCCAAAATGAAAGAATTCCTCAAGTTTAATCTCGACGTATTCGCATGGTCGCATGCTGATATGGTAGGCATTAGCCCTGAGTACGCTTGCCATAAGCTAAATATTGATCCAACTAAAAAATCGGTGAAGCAAAAAAGAAGAAAATTCGGGCCTGACAAGTACGAGGCACTGGATGTGGAAGTAAAGAAGCTGCTGGACAATGACCTCATCAAAGAAGCACTTCATCAAAGAAGCACTATGCCCCAGATGGGTAGCAAATCCGGTGTTAGTACGAAAACCAAACGGCATGTGGAGGTTGTGCATCGACTTCACCGATCTAAATGCCGATTGTCCTAAAGACAACTTCTCATTACCACACATTGACCAGTTGGTGGACAACACAGCAGGACACGAACTACTCACATTCATGGACGCATTCGCGGGCTACCACCAAATCCCGATGTAACCGGACGATCAGGAGGACACAACATTCTACACCAACAAAAAATTTTCGTGTTGGAAGAGGATGTCGTTCGGGTTAATTAACGCAGGAGCCACGTACTAAATACTTGTTAACAAAATGTTCGATGAACATATTGGCAGAACGATGGAAGTATACGTGGATGACATAGTCGTAAAAAGCCCAAAAAAGGAAGACTATTTGGAACACCTAACACAAGCATATGAGATACTCTAAGCATACAACATGAAGTTAAATCCAAAAAAGAGTAGCTTCGGAGTTCACTCGGGAAAGTTCCTTGGACACCTGGTCAGTCAGCGAGGTATTGAGGCAAATCCATCAAAGGTAAAAGCGATCATGGACATGCAGCCACCAAGATCAGTTAAGGAGGTCCAACGACTAACCGGATGCTTAGCAGCTTTGAATAGGTTCATTTCAAGATCTGGTGATAAATGCCGACCTTTCTTCGACGCTATCAAGAGAGGACAGTTCCAGTGGACAAGCAGTTGTCAACATGCATTTGAGCAACTAAATGAGTATCTTAGCGACACTAAGATTCTATCAAAGCCTGTCTCAGGGGAGAAACTGTATCTATACCTAGTTGCATCAGAGGTGGCAATCCGCTCGGTCCTGGTTCGAGCAAAAGGAAAGTTCCACTCACCGATATACTACGTAAGTCAGGCCTTACATGAAGCAGAAGTTAAATGCTCACCCATGGAAAAATTGGCCTACGCACTGGTAATGAGTGTAAGAAAGCTACGACCTTACTTCTTTGATCATCAAGTGGAGGTGTTAACAACATTCTCACTAAGACAAATTCTGCAAAGGCCTGACGTTGTTGGCCGCCTCCTTAAGTGGTCACTAGAGATAAGCCAGTTCGGAATATCTTATGCACCTCGAACGGCGATCAAAGGATAAGCGTTGGCCGACTTCATAGTCGAGCTAACCTTCCCTCAAGATCCGACGAGAGGTCATAATCATCCATGGCACATGTATGTGGATGGATCATCAAATAATACAGCGACAGGAGTCGGGATAGTGTTGATCAGTCCAGACAGGCAAGTGTTCACTTCAGTTGTCAAGTTTGAGTTCCTGGCAACAAACAACGAAGCTGAGTATGAAGCACTGATTGCCGGACTACGATTAGCTCTGGCTGTAGGGGTAAGGAAAGTCTAAATTTATGGGGATTCCCAGCTGATAGTCAACCAAGTCCGTGGAGAATACGAGGCAAAGGATGAAAACATGGCCTTGTATCAGAAGATTGTTGCTCATTTAGCATCACTATTCGAACAAATTTATATTGAACAAGTGCCAAGGGACAATAATGCACAAGCAGATACACTTGCTCGCCTGGCTACTAGCACGGGACCAGCAGAACTTTCAAAAGTTACAATAACAAGAATCTCTCATCCATCCACCAACGACTACAGAATCAATCAGATTGAAGAAGAGTTGACAGAGAAAGATTGGAGGACACCGATATACAGATATCTCAAAGACAGCAAAGTGCCCGAAGGCCCGTAAGAAGCAGTCAAGATAGCCAAGCAAGCAGCAAGATTCACCATCATGGACAACCAACTTTACAAAAGAGGATTTTCACTTCCCTTGTTGAAATGTCTAGCAAGAGGTCAAGGTCAAGAGGTTTTGAAGGAGATACACGAAGGCGTATGTGGGAATCATGCAAGAGGGCGAGCATTGGCATACAAGACAGTAAGGCAGGGGTACTACTGGCCAACTCTACTGCAAGATGCAATTAAAATTGCAAAGATATACCACAGATGCCAGCTGTTCGCTCCCAGCATCCATAGGCCGCCAACAGAGCTGATTTTGGTAAATAGCCCATGGTCATTCGTAAAGTAGAGGATAGACATCATAGGACCTTTCCCAACTGGAAAGGGGAATGTGAGATTTGCAGTAGTGGTCGTGGACTATTACACGAAATGGGCCGAAGTAGAGGCACTTGTGACAATCACACAAGAAAAGATGATAAATTTTATTTGGAAAAATATCGTGTGTCGATTCGGGATCCCACAAGCAATTTTAACAGATAATGGGAAGCAGTTCGAAGGAAAGAAAATAATGGATTTCTGCAAAAAATGGGGAATTAAGAAACACTTTTCAACACCCTATCATCCTCAATCCAATGGCCAGGTCGAGGCAGTTAACAAAATAATCAAACATATCTTAAAAATTCGCCTGGTTGATAAGAAAGACAAATGGTCAGAAGAACTGCCAGAAGTACTTTGGGCATATAGGGTGTCATATAGAACGAGCACCGGGGAAACACCATTTACTATGGCATTTGGTACTGAGACAGTCATACCTATAGAGCTCAAAGTACTAACTAAAAGAGTAGCTGGGTTCGACGAGCAATTAAATAATAATGCTCTAGCTGTAGAAATGGATTTGATTGATGAAAAAATAATCTCAGCAGAAATGAAGAATGAAATATACAAAAGAAGAATCGCAAAGTACTACAATTCACAAGTGAAAGTCAGAGAATTCAAAGTCGAAGATCTGGTGCTCCGAAAGGTTCTAGCACCACCGCCAGGAGTATTTGGACTGACTTGGGAGGGCCCATTCAGGGTGACGCACAAATGGTACAACAACACATCCAGTACTCCTGGAATGCGACTTTATTGAAAAAGTATTATCAGTAGTCAGGAAACCGGTATAAAGTTCTTTTTATGATTGATTGTATTGAAATAATATAAGTTATTAGTATTGTGAAGTTTAGTGAAATTTTCAATTTTTTAAAGAAAATATGTAAATAGGAGAATGAAGGTAGTCGTCTGTTGTATTATATGATTAAATAAACTAGAAGGCATCAAGACCCAATTGTTCGCCCAATGAAAAGTTGTTCGCCAAAAATAGAAAGATGTCGTAAGTTTAGTATAGGGCGAGCAGCAGGGTTCAAGAGTCACAAAAACCCACCTGATAGCCCTAGAAGCACAAGTTGCTCGCCCAAAGCTAAATGCATTAAAGCACAAACATAGCATGCGGCGAGCAAGAAGACATAAGAATAAATGTAATAAAGGTCAAGTTCTTAGAGAACCAAAAAGACCCATACGTGATCAACATACATAAGTTTACAAAAGATAAGTATTTTACTTTCAACAAATAGAAAGAAATACTTAAGCAAAAGACAAATAAGGAGCGAACGAACAAGGCAAATGCAAAATGTAAAGAAACAGGGATAAACATAAGTACGATTTCATTAGCAGATTCCAAAAAAGAGTACATGAAAAAAAAGGAAAGTACATCACTCTTAAATACATAAACTAAAGAAGCAAAATAAGTAAAGGATCTTCAAGCTTGAGGAGCTGGTGGAGCCGAAGGAACTTCAGTAGAGAGAGGAGGAAGAGCATCGAGGTTGGTCGCCATAGGGACTTGCTGCTTGCCTACTGCAGCCGAGGTGCCCGCCCCATCTAAAGGGTTTGGAAAGAGAGGACTTAGGGCATCGAAGACTGTGACATCCTTATTCACTTCCTCAGTCCTCACCTTAGGGGCGACCACTCGGACATCATCTTTGAAGATATCCAAGTTTACACCCATCTCCCCTAGATCGGCAACGGGAACGTCGAAACCAGCGGCCGGAGGGTTCTCAATGATATAGTCCGCAAAGTCTTTAATAGTACAGGTCATAACATCAAGACCATTATCTAAGGCATACTTTACGGACCTCACACAGTCTGCATACGCACAGATGTAACCAAAGTTGGTGTTATCGATTACATCATGTACATACGTGGTGTATGGAATAGCCCGCTTCTTCTCCTTCTCCAACCGGTCGACGTGAACCTTCAGAGATTCAACCCGTTCTACCAAACCCACTCGTTCAGTCTCCAGGACCTTGAGGCGGTCAGTCGCAACACCCAAGTCCAACTGGAGCTTTTCAGAAGTGTTGAGAGCCACCTGCTCGTGCTCCTCTATAGCCTTCAGACCTCTCTCCCAATTGAGCTTGGCCTTCTCAAATTCAGCCTTCAGTTTGGCCATCTCATCTTCCTTCTTCTTCAACTGGGTATCCTTGTCCGCCTCCAGCTACTCGATCCTCCGGCCCAAGCCCCGGTTTGTCCGCTCCAGCTCAATAGCTTGGTCAAGAACCCGCTGAGCAGATATGGCTTGATGACTTGCGTTGTAGCTCAGAAGGTGATCATTATCACTCAAGCTCTGGCTTTGAAGAATTTCCTCGCCCAGCTTCGTCCAGGAGCGAGGAACAAGCTCCGTTGCTCGTCGTACGTGGGAATCTTTTATATCCTGGTAGGCGGGGGCAGACTTGACGCAGCTAAGCTGATGGAGTACCTTAGCTCGTCCAGGATACTCTTCCTTCTTGTACGTAAATAAAATAACACAAGTTAGACATGGCAGATAGGAGGCGAACAACCAAGCAACTGAGAAGATGCTTACTCTCTCAGCTTAACTGGGTCGTAACCCAAGTAAGAGCTGTCCGGCGAGGAGCTCCTTCCCCGTGCACTAACCATGTCGCCCACCACCTGTTGTTCGCTCACCTCTTCCATGGAGGAGGAACGAGTAATAGTGTTGCTCGCCTGACTCTAACCCCTTGCCCGCTTAGAGCGATCATCCTCCTTCCTGGTGGGGGCAATCTCCTTGGTGAGTCTCTTCTTTCCCCGATTGTCTCTTGGGGGCGAGGAGCGAGGTGAGGAACAGGGTCCTGAGTAGGGGGAGCTTCTTCTTCATCTTCTTCAGCCCTTAACTTGATGAGAGAAGTTGGAGGATCGAGTTTCTTCTTCTTCGAAGGTTGGTTGGCGGTCATTTGCTTAACACGACAGGCGAGAAGATGGTAGCACTCGGGGATCACAGGAACGGCAACGGTTTCCCTTTATGCTAAAAACAAGACAAACATAAAAATGGATTAGTAAATGAAGCGACCAGGTGACCAGTCGAGCAGGCAACCAGACGGCCAAAGAATATTAAGATAAAAGGAAAACTTTATACCTTTTGGAACAACAGCTTGAGCCTCTAAATGATGAGCAATGGTGGTCAACTGGGCAAGCTTCCGACAATGAGGTTTGGAGAGGTGCTTGATGCTACGATCACTAGGGTTCCGGAGAGTGATCACGGTAAGAATGTATAAGAACTCCTCACTCAGTTCAGGGTGTCCCCACTTCAAGATACGCGGGCCTGCAAAGCGAAAAGATAGAAAAAATTAAAATTAGTTTTCACTTTGTTCATGGAATGTAAAAAGGGGGAAACCTACGCCTTATTTCGCCAAAACCCTCAGGGGAGTTTATACGCCCAGGTCCACCGAAGAAATCGGAAGACGCTCGCCAATCGCCACCAATAAAGAAAAATTGCTTATGCCAGCTTTTCACTTTATTTGGCACCCCTTTAATCAACTTCACGCCACTGCGGGCCTTAAGATAGTACCACCCTAATCCGTCCTCATTAGCAGCCAAAGAGATAGTCATTGCATAATGTATCTCTACGGTGCTTATTTTGTTCTTATAACCCTCAAGCCCGAAAAGGGTTATGAAGGCCAGAAGGTTGCTCCATCCATTCGGGGTAATCTGTGTAATGGCCAAGTTGGTATCTTCAAGGAAACGGACGATTACAGGGTGTAGAGGCAACGGAAGACCAGCGTTCAACACATCTAAGTTAATGGCGGTACAACTAGGGGGCGGGCGGTCAGCTCTCTCATCCTTCTGCGGAGCGTATAAATGAATATCATACGGGATTCGATAAGACGAACGAATCTGAGCGAGATCGTCCTCAGTGATCAGACTTGGTATCCGACTCGCGGTATAAGAGGTTTCCTGAGCAGTCATAATAGTCCGTGGGGGCGTTGGGAAAGAGTTGTGGTAACGATTAGCATAATCGACGCATTCTTGTCTGCGAACAACCGCTTTGGGAATTTAAGACTCAGGGGTAGGCTTCGAGATAGGAAAGTTGATTTCCCTAAGGAACTCCCAGGTCAACTTGTCAGAAGGATGGCCCTGTTGGTCGCCTGCCCACTTGCTCGCTGCTCGCTCCAGTATCAGGGACACTCATCTCGTCAATTTCAACAGCAACTTCAGCGGAGTCCTCACCCAAGTCAGAGGAGGTATTTTCCCTTGGAGAGAAGTGAGCAACATGTTGGATGACATCCTGCTCGCCCGAGCTATCTACGGCATAAAAGGCGTCTACGGAGCGAACAATGGAGCTCGCCTCCGAGCCCGTATCTTCATCAATGAGCAAGGTCCGCGGATTCAAAGCAATTGCTTGGTGAAGCGAGCGGCGAGGAGCAGGGGGCGACGATTCATCTTCCATTGGCCGTTTTCCAGGATTCCGGCCAATGGTCTCAGTGGAGAGTGTGTTGCTTGAAGAAGGAGACGCCATCTAAATCGAAAGCAAGGATTTCTTCTTCAATAAAAGAACTCAGACAACGGAAACAAGGGGAGTAGTAGCGGTGGCGACGGCGATTACACGGCGGCGCTGGTAATTAGGCGGCATCAATGGTGGTGGTGTGGTAATAATAAAAATCGAAAGGAAAAATTGAAGAACGAAATGTAAGGAATTAGAAATTAAAAACAAAAGAAACAACGAATTCACCTCCGATTTTGAGCAGAATAGGCTAAAATCTGAGAGGAATTGAAAAAGAAAAGCTTCAAATGTTCAACAATGGAGAATTTACGTATGGAAATCGAGGAAAGGAAATAAAGAAGAGAAGGATGGCTATTTATAAGAGGAGAAACCGAGGTTCAATCGAAAGTTTACAAAAAGATTAGGCCCCTATAGGCAATTTTAGGGGCACACGCGTGGGCAGCGGTGATGTCACCAACCGCCCACATCATTTCATAAAAAGGTGCCTCGGGAACTGAAGCGTCGCAAGCTCAAATGTCGCTTCCCAGTTGTTCGCTCCAGATATTCCCGCTTAACAATACTCGAATCCCCGTTGCTCGCTCAGGATCCTAATTGCTCACCTAAACTTTAGTTTGACCTAAAAGTGATAATTCTCATCTTAATAGGTCAAACTAGGGGGCATTGTTGATAGGCGAGCAGTCGGGCAATAAGATTAAGATAAATAAATACTAAAATAATAAATCAAGAAGTCATTAAGAGCAAAAATTAAAGAAGGACGAGCAGCAGGGAATAAGTCCGAGGAGGTGAGCAGCAGGGAATAAGTCCGAGGAGGCGAGCAGCTGGGTGATAGCCTAGGTTAAATGTGGACGAACAATAGGTCAGACGAGCAGCTGGTCACCAATACGCAAAAAGAGAGGCGAACAACATGACCAAGAAGAGTCAAAGGGGAATCAAAGAGGCGAGCAGGCGAGCAGAAGGGCATCTCGGAAGATCACCATAAATCCCACTAATTATGCATTACTTTAGGAGCAAACAAGTGTTTTAACACTTGTCATTGTAAAAGATGTAATAGCTTAAGGATATAACAAGTGTCTTAACACTTGTCAAGATGTAAATGAAAGTGATTAAGGAGGTGACACCCCATGCTTGCTTGTACTCTATATATACCCCTTCATAGGATAATAAAAATAAATTCAATTATTCACAACAAGACCAAACTCTTGCAAAATTGTTTCTCAAGCCTTACTTAGATTAATCCAACGTTTAATCCCGAATTATGTACCTTGTTTGATGATCACCTAAGCTTAACAGCCACTAAACATATACATTGAATCGAGGTCATCAACATTCTCATCACACCTTCTTCTCAATTACACTCAAGCATTAATAATTCTCCTTTCACAACTCAACTCGACCCCTTTCTCATTCATAACTTTTCCTATTCTCCACTCAAATTGGGACAAAAAGAGTTTAAGAATTTGGTTAAGTTTAAATGTGCTAGCAAATAAAGTAGGCTAAGGCTCAAACGGGCTAACAAGGGATAAATGTCATTGGTAGGGAAAAATTTGGCCAAGTGACTCAATCAAATCAAAGATGACCTAAAATCACTTTCGGCATATCAAACTAAACACAATCAAGAAGCGAGAGCACACACAAGTTCTAGCATCTTCTAAGGTGGCGATCCACTCTCAAACGAAGAGATCAATTTATGCATCTTTATCTCACAAAGGCTCAAATCTCACAGCTTTCACATCCATGCTAGTCCTAGTGAATTTTCACTCTCATCACACAAGTATTCAAAAGAAATTTTTGTAAGTATACGAGTTCCCTCTCAAATCAACTCTAACTCCTACACTCACACAATCTAGCTCCCAACTAAACTTCACAACTCACTAACTCATAAAATCACACTCAAAGATAGCAATCAACGAGCATAAGAGAATCGATAGGCATGAAATATGTAGTAGCACCCAATAAAAACAGCTCAAGGAGCATCTCAAGGCACAATATATAACCTAACTCAACTTAAAAAGAGGGTGTGCGCTTGTGCAATGTCAAATAAACCTCTCAAGTGCGCCGGTGCATATGTATGCCATAAAATATATAAATACTCCACCACCCAAACTTCGACCTTGTGAAGCGGTCTAAGTTTGGGGTTGTGGGTTACCTAATACGCATAATTCCCTTTGCACTTGGCAATGTAGCACACTCCCTTGCTTGAGTTCCTCCCTTTTGAATAACTCATTGATACATTTACTTCCTCAAGACCACCCTACAAGCAACTCACTCAAAAATGAGGTTAGAACATACGACTAAAAAAAAAAACTCAAAAAAAAACTCTAATACTAAAAACACTCAAAAGAAAATAAAAATGGGTTGCCTCCCACTCAGTGCTATTTTTAAGGTCCTAATGTCGGACCGAGCTCAAAGGAGCTTATGGAACATGATACTCAAATTTACCCCCCTTACTCTCATAAGAGAAGTTGTCTAAGTTTTTCGCTCGATCCCCATCTTCCTTCTTCACATCGGGCGGTGGTTTCACTTTCTTTTTCGCTCTCCACGGAGGTACCCACTTCTTGACTTTTGGTTTCTTCAATTCAACTCCTCTTTTCTCTTCTAGTTTAGCCACATCCATTCTTTTCAACTCTCCATCCTTCAACTCCTCTTTGCCTTTATCCCTATCAAAGCAATCAAGATCATAACGCTCATAGGTTATATCATCAAGTGAAGGACTATCAAAATCATGAATAAAAGAAGGGTAAGGATTTAGAGATGTGTCTTCAACACAAGGGTCAATAGCATCAATGGAATGACAGCTCTCATCTTCCTTCGGGTATTTCATGGCCTCATACAGGGAAATCTTCACCTCTTTGTCATCTACCTTCACCGTGATCTTCCCATTCGCCACATCTAGCACCATGCCGGTCGTGGCTAAGAAATGCCTTCCTAAAATCAAAGGCACGTGCTCATCTTCCTCCATGTCGAGCACTATGAAATTAGCTGGAAAAATATGAACTCCAACCTTAACAAGGACATCTTCAACCACACCTTGAGGTCGAGTAATAGACCGGTCGGCGAGTTGAAGCGTCATCATTGTCGGCTGAAGTTCTCCACCTTCCAACTTCTTGAATAGCGACAATGGCATCAGATTAATACTCGCTCCAAGATCGCACAACGCTCCCTTCTTGACTCCATTCCCGATATCACATAAGATCGTAAAACTCCCGGGATCTTTCAACTTCGGGGGAAGCGCTTTGTGCACTAATGCACTCACCCCATGGTTCAGCTGCACCAACTTGGGCTCATCAACTCTCCTCCTCTTAACTATCAAGTCCTTCAGGAACTTGGCATAATTAGGCATCTGTTCCAAAGCATCATAAAAAGGTATGTTAATATGCAACTTTTTAAAAACATCAAGAAACTTGGCAAATTTTTCATCTAATTTCTTCTTCATGAATTGTTGCGGGTATGGGACCGGTATCACAGATTTGGGTACCCCCCTATTCGTCTCGCTCGGTCTCTTTCACGTTCTTCCTTGCTTTCTTCGCCTTCTTCCACTTTGGAATTCTCTCAATCTCTTCCTCCTTATGTTCCTTGCTTCTCTAAGCATCTTCTACCTCATCCTTCTTCTCAACCTCCACCTCAACTGTCTCACCTCCATCTTTCTTATGTTCTTGTCCCTCAATCTCAATCTTCTTATGTATCTCATCCAAATCAGCAGGCATTTAGGACCGTCATACTTGGTTCCACTTCTTAGTTGGATCGTCTTGCATTGCTCTTTCGGGTTCCCCTCCAGCATAGAAGGATATTTCCCTGGCTCTCTACCCAATGATTTCACGATTTGGCTAATCTGATACTCTATGGAAGTGAATCACCTATTGTTCTCTTGCTGAATTATATTCAGCTCCATATCCCTCTTCTAAAGATCTTGATCACGCTGATCATTCTTCTTACTCATCTCTTTCACATCATACTCCAGAGAGGATAGCCTCTTACTACCTTCCTCCATCTTCTGGAGAATGGCACGTAACGTCTCATCAGTGGTAGCACCTCCTTCTCCTCCGGGGAGTTTTGAGCCAGGTCGACATTTGGAGGTACAGTTATCCCCGATCTCGGATTGTTATAAGAGAAATTTTCATTCTTCCTCCATTGATTCTGAGGAGGCTGCTGGCCTCCTTGGTACCCCTGAGTATTCCTCCATTGATTCTGAGGAGGCTGTGGACCCGGTGGTACAAACGGTTGATCATAAGTTGGCCGCCCCTGATAATTTCCACCTTGATAGTCATTCTAATTATAATGAGGCCCTCCCATATAGTTGACCTACTCATGCTGGCTTGCTGGGAGGTCCACTTTCTCACTCACTGCAGTATTCCTCCACTCAGATTCTGCACAACCTCTAGATTGCTGATCTTCTCCATCATTGTCATCAACAGCTTTCTAGTACCCTCACTCTCTTCCATCTGATAAGCTCGCTGAAACTCTTGTGCCTCATTCCATTGCCCCACATTCTTGACAATGTTATTAACAATCTCTCTACACCGAGATGCACCACAATTCAGCAATGCTCCACTAGCACATGCGTCAAGGTGGTCTTGACCTGCCTTGCTGGCTCCACAGTAGAAATACGCCATTATATCACCTTCGTTGTACCCATGTTGCGGACACTCAATGAGCATATTATAGTATCTTTCCCAAGCTTGACGTAAGTCCTCTCCTGGCTTCTGCTTGAAAGATGAGATCTCAAGCCTTGCTTTGATCGTTCTAGACGGAGGGTAGAATCGCTCGAGGAACAGACGCTCGAGCTCGGCCCATGTGGTTACACCTCCCCTTGGGAGCGTGTTATCATACCACTCCTTCACGATTCCAGTTAAAGAGAACTGGAACAACCTGAGCCTCTTGGTATCTTCAGACATGCCATTATGGTCGAAAGTTGAGGCAATCATGAGAAAATTCCTCAAGTGAGTATGAGGATTATCCTTTCCGACCTACCCCTTGAATTGATCCTCGACTAACATCTTCAGGATCCCTGGAGAGATAGAAAAGTTATTTTCATCCACTGGTGGCAATGCTACACCATCATAATACCGTTGTGGCTGTGCCACAAACCTTCCACGAATTGCCATACCAGGATCAGCGTTCTGAGGAACGTGCTGAGGATAAACTGGTGGTAGAGGTACTTGCAGAATAGGAGGTTGGTTATAAGTAGGGTGTGGAGGGTAGTATGGTGGGTACGGATATGGTAGGTATTGGTAAGGATAAGGTGGGTTGTGTTGTGGGTAGACAGAGTTATTTAGAGGATTTTGGACTAGGTTTTGAGCTGGATCGTTTTGATTCTGTGGGACCGGGTTTTAGCTCTGGCTTTCCCCTGAAGGGACTTGATTCTGACTGTCATTTCCTCCAGTTCCCTCAACCCGTTTCACTACCTAATTGTACTTAGCTGCAGCTGCATCCGACTCATTCCCTAAGTCCATGTTTGGATTGTTCACACCACCGGTAGTGTTCATCCTTCTATTGAAGGCTCTGTTTCTTCTGGCGATTGACTCATGGTCTAACTTTGTTCGGTCTTCGCTCGATTCTCCTTGTGAGCGAGTTTTCATATACCTGAAACACCAAAAGAAATATCAAAATGCATCTGCTTGATGTCTACTAATAAAACAGAAAAAATAAAAGCACTCACTACTAACTACTAAACTATCTCCAAGTCCTACTCAATGGACATACATCGTCATCCCCGGCAACGACGCCATTGACTTGAACACAAAATACTAGCTATACTAGTAATTACCCCACAAGAGTATGGGATCACTGTAGTATGTGCAAGTATAGGGACCAAGTAGTATCGAACCCAAGGGAAGGTATGTATGCGAATAGAGCCCTGAAGATCTAAGCGTCGTAGTTAATATGAGTGTACGTTCTGGGATAAGAATTGTATTAATCTACTCTATATTCTACCACTATTAATGCAAATAATGAAAGTAAACGAATACTATGGTTTTAATAAAGTATGAGATGATGATGCTCAGGATAGGAATCCCCACGTATACTAACGAAGCTAGTACGATAACTAAAATAATCGTGATGTGCAAGTATTAATCCTAAGTGTACTAAAACTAGGCAATCAACTTCCCTAATCTAGCACCAGATTGAAAGACTAAAAGCTCAAGAATTAACCCTAATACTTCGTCATATCAACCTACTTCACAACCCACTAAACAAGTTATATGGATTATGCTTAATTAATGAGACCCTTATTTACCCAAGGTGATGCGGTCGTCCTCCCTAGATAAACTGGTAGATTATAAACCCCTTCTAAAACCCTATCGTTAAGCCTATTCATTATTAAAGAGTGATAAGATTGTCCTCTCTCTAATAATTTTCGTACTCAATTCCAAGATAATTCTAGGGTTTATTTTAAGAATTCAATGAATTAAGAGAAATAGCCCTAAACATCACGAGTTACCCTAATTATGTACCAACATCCTACTTCTACGAGTTCATCCTACCCCAAGCATGCAAGGGTTCTATCCTAACATGGTAATTTGAAAAACGAAAGCAATAATAAGAACGATGAACATTTGTATAATTGAATAATCAAAATACTTGGAAAGCATAAACGAAAGAATATCTCAAAATCTCAATAAATTTGATAAAATAGGGTTTGGAAGTCTCAAAGGTTCAAGAACGAAAGAATTAAACGAAAAGAATCAAAAGAAGTATCTAAACTACGAATTCGTAAGATCAAAACCTCGATTACAAGTGTGAAACTCTCCAAAATCTCTCTACCAAGCTCTAAGTATGCCAAAAAATGAATCGGGATCAACAGGTTTCCAAAAACGAGCTTGAGATAAGGTATTTATAAGCAACGGGCTGAAAACGGGTGAAAAAGACCAAAATCTCGCAAAACTGGGGTTTGGTCGAGCACTAGCGCTCGACCTCATATTGGTCGAATGGATGTCTTTCCAGAGCTCTTAAGGCGCTCGACCAGGTTGAGCGGGGGCATTCGACCACTACTGGTCGAATGAATCAAGAGGTTGAATAGGGACGTTCGACCACTTTTGGTCGAGCACTTTTCGGCTGTTGTACACTTGTTCGAAAAACCTTCATATCTTCTCAACCGGGAGTCCATTTTGGCCGATTCAAAATCCTACGAACTCCTCTTTTCATCCTCTATCCAACTATGAACACCAAAGAGACAAATTAATGAGTTTATGAAAATAATATTCAAAGGACTCTAAACACTCATAAAAACACGCTAAACACAAGCAAATCAGGCTACAAAACATAACAATTTCACGCCTAATCACCGAGTTGGCCCGTTAGCCCAATTTATTTATTTATTACCTTAAGTTAGTCAGTACTAGGGATGTTAAATTTATTTCTTACCTTAAGTTTTACATAATTAATAACTAATTTATATTTTTTACTCCCTCCGTCCCTGAGTAAACTTTCCACTTTCTTTTCGGGCCGTCCCCCAGTAAACTTCTCATTTTATAAATGACAAAAATAACACTTTATTACATATAACCTTTAACCCTCAAATTCACACAATATTACCAAAGTGACACTCATTCAATTCACTTTTCAACACTATTCATTACTTTATCCAAAAGTCAACATGTGACCCACCATATATTAATAAACAAATACACTTTCTTAAATCATTCAACAAAAATAAGTGGGAAGAAAGCTCGGGGACGAATGGAGTATATGTTTTAGAAGATGATGATGATGATTTGGAAGATGATTGTTGATAGGCGAGCAGAATCAGCAGTTGGGCGACCTGGCTTAGCACAAAACACCCAAGAATTAAGACGAAATTAACTCAAGATTCACTTAACAAGATATTTGGCGAGCAAAACTTGCATGCTACACAAAGGCGGATAGGCAAGCAAAACCAGATCAAAAGCTATATGACGAGCTCAATCGGCATCCTGCCGACCAGATCCAACCACAGTGCCAAAATAACAATTAAGCAAGACAAAAGGCCATCAGAATCAGACTAAAGACTCCTCAAGGACAAGTCCAACATGACGAGCAGCTCTTGACTGCGAGACAGTCCAACAGATAAGGATAGAATTTAGTTTAGATAAGGTCAACTTGGTCAAAGCCCAGGTGTCGTGTATGCAGGCCTGGTAGGCCAAAAGTCACGACACCTCCTGCTAGGCAAATGTCTATAAATACTTAGATTTTTTTAGCTAATAAAACAGGCACAAATTCATATAACGTCCAAACTTCGATTATACACCCAAAGCAGCTCGATTCTCTTATATACGAATTAAATACGTAATCAATACACGTGTTAATTCTACCTCAATCCAGATTTTCATATTCACTAATTACGTTAGTGATCAATCACACGTAATTGTTTGGTGATCTAATTAACGATTAAAAACAACCACTAATCCTTGTGATTAGAATCGATCATCAACAAATTGGCGCTAGAAGGAGGGTTCGAACCTCCGATTCATTGAATACGGGAAGATTACCCTTGGATTGTGGAATAAGTTTGAACCTTTGAAGAAAAGTTTTCTTGGTGTTCTTAGTGTTCTTCATCAAAGAAATAAGGAACAATACTTGAAGTCTCTTGTAAACATGCCTCAATCACGAGAAACACAACATTCCCAACATATAACAAGGGATTCACACTCCCGAACGTCTCAGGCTGGTAGGCGAGCAAGGGCGAGCAAGAATAACCATGAGAATCAGACCACTATTGCTCGTCAATTAATGCCACCTGAGTTGGACGCTTTTGCTCGCGACCCAGACGAATTGGCGCGGACAATAGCCATGCTCCAGGCTCTACAAAGACAACAAGCCCAACCTGGCCCCTCTTATGTGCGGGCAAAGCTTAACCCCATAAAGACCCGTGAACATGAGAAGGCCAGGGGTGACCATTTGAACGAGGCAGACAGCGCCCAAGCTCGTAGGGTAAAGGGCAAAGATAAACAGCTCGCTGAGGCTGCCAGCCAGGGGGGTTCAATCCAAAATCCGGTTGTGGGAGTGAGTCAAGGCACCCGTCAAAGTGCTTTGGAAAGATTAGGTTGCCACGGTCGGGGTATCGCGGAGTTGCATCCGACAGCCAGAGTAGCTCGCCCAGCCGCTGAACCTGTTCGGCAGTCAGTCCATGAGAGGCTGACTAGGTCAGCTTTTGGTCGCCTTGGCCCAGACGCAGAGCCCAATCCAGGGGATTCCCACGCCAAATGAGGGACTGCAGCGAACAGATGGTCGCGCACCTATGCTCGCTGAACAATCTCAGAGTCAAGGGGGATCTTTTGAGGAGCTCGCGTCCATGAGAAAGGCCATTGAAAGCATGCAGGGCCAGCTCGACCAACAAAGAGGGTATGGGAGTATAACTCTTCCGACTTTTCCTCTATCTTCGATGATTCTGAAAGCCCCGATTCAGAAGAAGATCCAATTTCCTACTAGCATTCAATATGAGGGCACGGCGGACCCCCGAGTGCATTTAATGAAATATACCAATTATATGGTATCAATGGGGGCAAGTGATGCAACTCAGTGCCGTAACTTTTCCCTAACTCTGGGGGATCGTGTCCATAAGTGGTTTTCAGCTTTGCCACCGACCTCAATTTATTCATTTGTCCAGCTGGGAAAAGAGTTCTTATCCCACTTCTCTACGGCCGAGTCTTATCTTTCCCAAAGATATCGATTATCCGACTTGAAACAAACTGATGATGAGTCGGACCGATCATACTTGGAAAGATTCGACAAGGTCCTATTAGAAGGGGAGTCAGTCAGCGAAGACACCAAAATCGTGGCCGTCCTAGCTGGACTTAAGAAGGGTACCGAACTCTGGAAAGATGTACACCTTAGATGCCCGAAGACTTATGCTGAGTTTCGGGACCGGGCAGGAGTCTTTGTCTCCATGCATGAAGCACTACAAAAGGACATGGGGGACAAAAGAGAACAGAAAGAGGGTGCAAAAAAGCCTGGTGGTAGTGGTTATCGAGCTCCCAAAAACATGAAAGCATTTACTGAAGGAACAGAGCTAAAGGATAAATTGAACCACATTCTAACTGTATCAATTGATACAGTCTACAATAATATCCGGGACAAATAATTGCTCACACCTCCCCGTAGGATACGTCAAGATACGAGCAAGTTAAACCAGAATAAGTATTGTGCTTACCACCAAAGTGTAGGGCATTTTACGAGTGAATGTCGTGACTTGCTAAAGCAATTATGGCGTTTCTACGAGGAGGGGAAGTTATTCGAGTTCGTGAAGAGACAACCTAGCAAAAGAGACAGAGATTAGGATTCTGATGGGGAGGACCTAGAACAAGCACCTCGTCGGAATCGAGCGCAGGAGGTCCAGTTCCGGACATCCAGATGATGGAGCCTGCAGGACCTGTTGGTGGTTATTCTGATGGACGACCACCGATTTCTAATCGTAAAAGAAAAACCGAATTATGAGCAATCGGTCATGTACAGGAAATGAGGGTTATTCCGCCCATCATGCAAACATCGGAATTAACCTTTACCGAAAGAGACTTGAAAGGAATACTGACCCCTCACAACGATTCGCTCGTGATATGTGCTAAGATCATGGAAACAAGAGTGCATAGACTGTTGGTGGATACTGGAGCCTACACAAATGTCCTTTTCAAAAAGACGTTTGGTCAAATGGGAGATTATGTAGGCTACATCAGAGACACAAATCATCGAATTCTGGGATTTGGAAATGCTGTGACAGTCCCGCTGGGGATAGTTACTTTCGCTATGCAACTTGTAACGGTCAAGGAGCCCGAGAAAAATATTGCGAGAATGGTAGATTTCTTGGTCGTAGATCAAGAGTCGACTTACAACGGGTTCCTTGGTCGACCTTTCTTAAATGAATTCAGGGCTGCATGTTCAACTTATCATTATTGCATAAAATTCCCAACAGCAAGTGGAGTTGGCACAGTAAAAGGAGACCAAAGAAAGGCTCGAGAGTGTCTCCTACAAATCCAATCGAAACAAGAAGAAGTGTCAATGATGGAAGCGTCCACCAGTCAGCTCGAGAATGAACCATCAATCTTGGAAGACATCCTGGGGACCCAAATGATCAGATGGACATAGATGATCATCCTTCATCTATGGGTGATCAGATACCGCAAGATGGCGAACAGGTGCTGCAAAATGGCGAGCAGACTTTGCCAGAAGTAATGTTGCCACCTATTATTGACAGTACACGTCCAAATGATGACCAGGAGGGCCCAGTCATGACGACCAAACCCTGCTCGGGGCCCATTGAGGATTTTGACCCCCGTTTGGGGGCCGAGCCCATGAACACCGAGGATGAACTAAACCCCGAAGGGCCAATAATTGATCCCCAGTGGAAGGGACAGAAGCGACGGGCAACTCCGGTCGAAGAATTGGAAACTATCAAAGTTAATCCCATCCGGGATGACCTTGAATTATACATCGGATCAGAGCTCCCTGAGCCTTATAGAACTCGAATGGCGGAATTCTTAAAGGCCAACCTTGACGTATTCGCATGGTCACACTCCAACATGGAGGGAATCGATCTGAGGGATGCTTGTCATAGGTTGATTATCAACCCAATCCGAAAACCTGTCCATCAGAAACGGCAAAAATATGGACCGGACACGTATCAAACTCTTAATGAGGAAGTCAAAAAGTTATTGGACAACGACCTAATTAAACAGGCGTTGTGTCCACAATGGGTTGCAAACCCTGTCTTGGTGCGAAAGCCGAATGGAACCTGGAGGCTATGCATAGATTTTACAGATCTTAATGCAACATGCCCAAAGGATAATTTTCCGCTCCCGCACATTGATCAACTAGTGGACAGCACTGTCGGGCATGAGATGTTCACATTCATGGATGCCTTTGCAGGTTACCACCAGATCCCGATGCACCCAGATGACCAAGAAAACATGGCCTTCTATACTAATAAAAATTTACTATGCTGGAAAAGGATGTCGTTTGGTCTAATCAATGTTGGAGCGACCTACCAGAGGCTGGTGAACAAAATGTTCGACGAACATATTGGGGAGACGATAGAGGTGTATGTCGACGACATAGTCATCAAAAGTACACAAAAAGAAGACCACTTCCAACATCTTTCCCAGACATTCGATATTCTCCAAAAATACAATATGAAGTTAAATCCGAAGAAAAGTAGTTTCGGAGTACATTCCAGAAAGTTCCTGGGCCATCTGGTCAGCAAGCGAGGAATCGAAGCCAATCCTGTTAAAGTAAAAATGATCGTTGATATGGAACCTCCACGCTCTATCAAAGAAGTGCAGAGGCTAACGGGTTGCCTAGCCGCTTTGAACAGGTTCATATCGCGATCGGGAGACAAATGTCGTCCATTTTTTTAGGCTATCAAGAAGGGCAAATTTGCATGGACGGGAAGCTGCCAGAAAGCTTTTGACCAATTAAAAGACTATCTGGGGGATGTAAAAATTTTGACAAAACCAATCCCCGATGAGAAGTTATACTTATACTTGGCAGCATCCGATACGGCCATAAGTTCAGTACTGGTACGAGCAGAAGGTAAATTTCACTTGCCAATTTACTATGTCAGCCTGGCTCTGTATGAAACCGAGGTGAAATATTCACCCACCGAAAAACTGGCGTATGCTCTTGTCATGAGTGTAAGAAAGTTAAGACCGTACTTTTTTTACCACCAGGTTGAAGTACTAACAACTTTCCCGCTCAGACAAATACTACACCGACCCGACACAGCTGACCGTCTTTTAAAATGGTCCATAGAGATAAGCCAGTTTGGCGTGACATACGCACCTCGAACAGCGATTAAGGGACAAGCATTAGCCGACTTCATAATCGAGTTAACTTTCCCTCAAAATCCGACGAGAGGGCTAGATCACCCATGGCATCTTTATGTGGATGGTTCATCAACAAATTTGGCCTCGGGGGTAGGAATAATTCTTATCAGCCCCGACCGGCAAGTATTCACTTCAGCGGTCAGATTCGAGTTCATGGCCACCAACAATTAAGCGGAGTACGAGGCCCTCATTGCAGGTCTCCACTTATCATTAGCCGTCGGGGTAAGAAGACTCCAGATTTTTGGAGATTCCCAGCTTATCGTAAGCCAAGTACGAGGTGAATACGAGGCCAGAGATGAACAAATGATCGAGTATCAACGAATAGTGGCTCACTTGGTGTCTTTGTTAGACCAGGTGGACATCCAACAGATACCTCGAGCAAGCAACACGTAAGTTGATGCCCTAGCAAGGTTAGCGACCAGTGACGGGCCAGTAGATCTAACAGACATCGTCATTACTAGAAAAATCCAACCGTCTACGATGGATTATGAAGTAAATCAAGTAGTTGAACAAAAAGATAATGAAGATTGGAGAACTCCTATAGCCAAATACTTGAAAGACGGGGAACTACCAGGCAACTCTTTTGAAGCTGTGAGAATCGCGAAGCAAGCAGCCAGATATACTTTGGTAGACAAACAGCTTTACAAAAGAGGCTTTTCAGTTCCGTTACTCAAGTGTTTGTCTAGGGGGCAGGGAAGGACAGTTCTGGAGGACGTATATTCTGGAGCTTGTGGAAATCACGCTGGGGGGCAAGCTTTGGCCTACAAAACCGTAAGACAAGGTTATTATTGGCTGTTGGTCCCAAAAAGGTTATCCAGCGGAAAGCGTTTTGAGTTTATTTTTAAGAAAACCCTTTTAAATTAAGTGCTAAAAGAAAAGTGCAGAAAACTTAAAAGCATAAAGTAGAGAACACCGGATTTATAGTAGTTCGGACAACAAGTCCTACGTCCACTCTCCATTTCTCCAAAGGGGACTTTCTCTCCAACCAACTTACTAACGAACCACTGGAATTGGGAAGTACCAGCTCCTTCGTACACTTTCTTACAACAACCTTTCAAGGTGAATAGGTTGAGTAAAGATTCCAACTAAAAACTCCTAATGAGTATATAAACTTGAATTAACAAGGTGAGTAAGTGGAAGAGTTCGTGTGTCTTGTGTGCTCTCGCCCGACTCTTATGTAGAACTCATCCAAGCACTCCTATTTATAGTTGTAGGAATTAACTAGCCGTTGGAAAGCTAGCAATTCAAACAACCATAATTGGAGGGATATAATCAATCAAAGATTGATTATATGATTGATTAGTTGACTTTTAATCAAGCAATCAATCAAATCCTCCATCAATTGACTCTCTAGATTGCCTTCATCTCCATCAAAAATCTCCTTGTCTCCAGATTACGCACAACCTCTAAGCGGGGTGAACTAATCCATCTCCCTCATCTGGTCAGGACTCGTCTGGTCTGGGGTCTTCTGGTCTGGTTTGGTATGGTCAGGTAACACTTCTGCTCTGAACCTCATCTTAGAGAGGTCTTCTGGTCAGACTCCTCTGGTCAGGCTCCTCTGGTCAGACTCCCCTGGTCAGGCTCCTCTGGTTAGACTCCTCTGGTCAGACTCCTCTGGTCAGGCTCCTCTGGCAAACTCCTCTGGTCAGACTCCTCTAGTCAGGCTCCTCTGGACCTCATCTGCTCTGGTGACTCTTCTGCTCTGGTCTGGACACCTCATCTGGTCTGCACAGATTTCTTCCCCCTTAACCAAAGGCCTATTCTAGACCTAGACTAATTTGTAGCTGACTAACAGGTTCAGCTAGTCCTATTACAAGTTCTTGTTTTAACATCTTCAAAACATCTAATCTATATCCTAACAATTTCCCCCTTTTTGATGATGTTAAAAATGAAAGAACTGAAATAAAACAAGGCAAGAAAATTTTGAAATCTAAATAGAGATTCTAGCAGGCTGGGTCAGCTGATCTTCCCCCTCAAAGTATGCTCAGCTGATATTGGGGCAAAACATCAGCTGGTCTTCTTGTGTATCTGCAGGCAGTCAACTTTTTGGTACCCTTCTGGGTCCAGGGGGGTTAGCACAATTTTTAGGAAGCCACAAGAATAGATCATCCCTTTTTGGATCAGGTGATCTTATCTTTCTTCCATACATATCCACAAAAACACACTGAACACAAGAAGCTTCGACATGGTTATTTCTTCTAGAGGCTCTTCTTCTCTTATGAGCTTGTCCAGTAGAAGGAATAACTTGTCTTAATGCAACAGTCTTGAAATTTTGTTGATAAGGATAAGTCTTACTAGAACCATCAAAAGTTCCAGCTGGTCTGGCAGATGACTTAAAAGTCTTCTGCAGCTGAGTAGGAGTCAGTTGGGACTGCCTCTTTTGAGAAGATCCAGACTGTCTTCTACTCTGCTGGCCTGGCTGAGGTCTTTTAAGATTCCTCCTCTGCCTTTTGGGTTTTTGAGTTTCAGTATTCATCTGCCCATTAGGCTGAGTTGCCTGGTCAGCTGACCTCTTGCCCTTATCAATAAAATTTCTAGGCTATTCTTCTTTCTGAACATGTGAGGATTCAGGTTTGGAATAACCAAGGCCTGTTTTATCATGCTCTCTTTGAGATGAGGCAGCTATGTATGACACAACATTGTTTGCTGTAGTCAGCTGCTCCACTCTCATCTTGAACTTGTCCTCACTTTCTCTTACAATTTTGTTTTGGTGGAAGAGTTCATCAAACTTAGCTTTAAGCAGATTATATTCATTGTCTTTCTCAATGTTTTCAACAACCAACCTTTCTATCAGCTTAAATTGTTCAGTACACCTGGTTGCCAAGTCAGAAGACTCTTCGACCAGTGTATGATTTTGTTCAGCTGGTAGATCAGCTGAGTTGCCTAGACATTGTGAAAGCTTCCGATTTTTTGCTTTCAACTTTGAGTTCTCATCTTCCAACTTTTGATAAAGTTGTATAGAAATTTGGAGATCTAATAACATCTTCTGCATACCAGACTCCTCTGATTGTCCAGAAAAAGAAGAAGATGAAAAAGAAGAGGAGGTTCGATTACATACCTCGTCTGTTACAAGACATATCTCCTCGTCTGGTCCAAAATTAGATAATGAACCAGAAGTGGACACCTCTTCTTCCTCATCTGTGAAGCTTCTTTTGGAGAAACTCCTAGTGTATCTTCTATTGCTTCTCTTCGAGCCCATTTCTGCAAAAATTATTAGCACAACAAATATTTGGGTTTTCAAAAAAATGGATCTGCCCTGGTGACCACCAAAATATTTTCAAAACAGTGGTCTGTAGGACACACTGCTCTGATACCACTTGTTGGTCCCAAAAAGGTTATCCAGCGGAAAGCGTTTTGAGTTTATTTTTAAGAAAACCCTTTTAAATTAAGTGCTAAAAGAAAAGTGCAGAAAACTTAAAAGCATAAAGTAGAGAACACCGGATTTATAGTGGTTCGGACAACAAGTCCTACGTCCACTCTCCCTTTCTCCAAAGGGGACTTTCTCTCCAACCAACTTACTAACGAACCACTGGAATTGGGAAGTACCAGCTCCTTCGTACACTTTCTTACAACAACCTTTCAAGGTGAACAGGTTGAGTAAAGATTCCAACTAAAAACTCCTAATGAGTATATAAACTTGAATGAACAAGGTGAGTAAGTGGAAGAGTTCGTGTGTCTTGTGTGCTCTCGCCCGACTCTTATGTAGAACTCATCCAAGCACTCATATTTATAGTTGTAGGAATTAACTAGCCGTTGGAAAGCTAGCAATTCAAACAACCATAATTGGAGGGATATAATCAATCAAAGATTGATTATATGATTGATTAGTTGACTTTCAATCAAGCAATCAATCAAATCCTCCATCAGTTGACTCTCTAGATTGCCTTCATCTCCATCAAAAATCTCCTTGTCTCCAGATTACGCACAACCTCTAAGTGGGGTGAACTAATCCATCTCCCTCATCTGGTCAGGACTCGTCTGGTCTGGGGTCTTCTGGTCTGGTTTGGTCTGGTCAGGTAACACTTCTGCTCTGAACCTCATCTTGGAGAGGTCTTCTGGTCAGACTCCTCTGGTCAGGCTCCTCTGGTCAGACTCCTCTGGTCAGGCTCCTCTGGTCAGACTCCTCTGGTCAGGCTCCTCTGGTCAGACTCCTCTAGTTAGGCTCCTCTGGACCTCATCTGCTCTGGTGACTCTTCTGCTCTGGTCTGGACACCTCATCTGGTCTGCACAGATTTCTTCCCCCTTAACCAAAGGCCTATTCTAGACCTAGACTAATTTGTAGCTGACTAACAGGTTCAGCTAGTCCTATTACAAGTTCTTGTTTTAACATCTTCAAAACATCTAATCTATATCCTAACAATTTCCCCCTTTTTGATGATGTTAAAAATGAAAGAACTGAAATAAAACAAGGCAAGAAAATTTTGAAATCTAAATAGAGATTCTAGCAGGCTGGGTCAGCTGATCTTCCCCCTCAAAGTATGCTCAGCTGATATTGGGGCAAAACATCAGCTGGTCTTCTTGTGTATCTGCAGGCAGTCAACTTTTTGGTACCCTTCTGGGTCCAGGGGGGTTAGCACAATTTTTAGGAAGCCACAAGAATAGATCATCCCTTTTTGGATCAGGTGATCTTATCTTTCTTCCATACATATCCACAAAAACACACTGAACACAAGAAGCTTCGACATGGTTATTTCTTCTAGAGGCTCTTCTTCTCTTATGAGCTTGTCCAGTAGAAGGAATAACTTGTCTTAATGCAACAGTCTTGAAATTTTGTTGATAAGGATAAGTCTTACTAGAACCATCAAAAGTTCCAGCTGGTCTGGCAGATGACTTAAAAGTCTTCTGCAGCTGAGTAGGAGTCAGTTGGGACTGCCTCTTTTGAGAAGATCCAGACTGTCTTCTACTCTGCTGGCCTGGCTGAGGTCTTTTAAGATTCCTCCTCTGCCTTTTGGGTTTTTGAGTTTCAGTATTCATCTGCCCATTAGGCTGAGTTGCCTGGTCAGCTGACCTCTTGCCCTTATCAATAAAATTTCTAGGCTATTCTTCTTTCTGAACATGTGAGGATTCAGGTTTGGAATAACCAAGGCCTGTTTTATCATGCTCTCTTTGAGATGAGGCAGCTATGTATGACACAACATTGTTTGCTGTAGTCAGCTGCTCCACTCTCATCTTGAACTTGTCCTCACTTTCTCTTACAATTTTGTTTTGGTGGAAGAGTTCATCAAACTTAGCTTTAAGCAGATTATATTCATTGTCTTTCTCAATGTTTTCAACAACCAACCTTTCTATCAGCTTAAATTGTTCAGTACACCTGGTTGCCAAGTCAGAAGACTCTTCGACCAGTGTATGATTTTGTTCAGCTGGTAGATCAGCTGAGTTGCCTAGACATTGTGAAAGCTTCCGATTTTTTGCTTTCAACTTTGAGTTCTCATCTTCCAACTTTTGATAAAGTTGTATAGAAATTTGGAGATCTAATAACATCTTCTGCATACCAGACTCCTCTGATTGTCCAGAAAAAGAAGAAGATGAAAAAGAAGAGGAGGTTCGATTACATACCTCGTCTGTTACAAGACATATCTCCTCGTCTGGTCCAAAATTAGATAATGAACCAGAAGTGGACACCTCTTCTTCCTCATCTGTGAAGCTTCTTTTGGAGAAACTCCTAGTGTATCTTCTGTTGCTTCTCTTCGAGCCCATTTCTGCAAAAATTATTAGCACAACAAATATTTGGGTTTTCAAAAAAATGGATCTGCCCTGGTGACCACCAAAATATTTTCAAAACAGTGGTCTGTAGGACACACTGCTCTGATACCACTTGTTGGTCCCAAAAAGGTTATCCAGCGGAAAGCGTTTTGAGTTTATTTTTAAGAAAACCCTTTTAAATTAAGTGCTAAAAGAAAAGTGCAGAAAACTTAAAAGCATAAAGTAGAGAACACCGGATTTATAGTGGTTCGGACAACAAGTCCTACGTCCACTCTCCCTTTCTCCAAAGGGGACTTTCTCTCCAACCAACTTACTAACGAACCACTGGAATTGGGAAGTACCAGCTCCTTCGTACACTTTCTTACAACAACCTTTCAAGGTGAACAGGTTGAGTAAAGATTCCAACTAAAAACTCCTAATGAGTATATAAACTTGAATGAACAAGGTGAGTAAGTGGAAGAGTTCGTGTGTCTTGTGTGCTCTCGCCCGACTCTTATGTAGAACTCATCCAAGCACTCATATTTATAGTTGTAGGAATTAACTAGCCGTTGGAAAGCTAGCAATTCAAACAACCATAATTGGAGGGATATAATCAATCAAAGATTGATTATATGATTGATTAGTTGACTTTCAATCAAGCAATCAATCAAATCCTCCATCAGTTGACTCTCTAGATTGCCTTCATCTCCATCAAAAATCTCCTTGTCTCCAGATTACGCACAACCTCTAAGTGGGGTGAACTAATCCATCTCCCTCATCTGGTCAGGACTCGTCTGGTCTGGGGTCTTCTGGTCTGGTTTGGTCTGGTCAGGTAACACTTCTGCTCTGAACCTCATCTTGGAGAGGTCTTCTGGTCAGACTCCTCTGGTCAGGCTCCTCTGGTCAGACTCCTCTGGTCAGGCTCCTCTGGTCAGACTCCTCTGGTCAGGCTCCTCTGGTCAGACTCCTCTAGTTAGGCTCCTCTGGACCTCATCTGCTCTGGTGACTCTTCTGCTCTGGTCTGGACACCTCATCTGGTCTGCACAGATTTCTTCCCCCTTAACCAAAGGCCTATTCTAGACCTAGACTAATTTGTAGCTGACTAACAGGTTCAGCTAGTCCTATTACAAGTTCTTGTTTTAACATCTTCAAAACATCTAATCTATATCCTAACAATTTCCCCCTTTTTGATGATGTTAAAAATGAAAGAACTGAAATAAAACAAGGCAAGAAAATTTTGAAATCTAAATAGAGATTCTAGCAGGCTGGGTCAGCTGATCTTCCCCCTCAAAGTATGCTCAGCTGATATTGGGGCAAAACATCAGCTGGTCTTCTTGTGTATCTGCAGGCAGTCAACTTTTTGGTACCCTTCTGGGTCCAGGGGGGTTAGCACAATTTTTAGGAAGCCACAAGAATAGATCATCCCTTTTTGGATCAGGTGATCTTATCTTTCTTCCATACATATCCACAAAAACACACTGAACACAAGAAGCTTCGACATGGTTATTTCTTCTAGAGGCTCTTCTTCTCTTATGAGCTTGTCCAGTAGAAGGAATAACTTGTCTTAATGCAACAGTCTTGAAATTTTGTTGATAAGGATAAGTCTTACTAGAACCATCAAAAGTTCCAGCTGGTCTGGCAGATGACTTAAAAGTCTTCTGCAGCTGAGTAGGAGTCAGTTGGGACTGCCTCTTTTGAGAAGATCCAGACTGTCTTCTACTCTGCTGGCCTGGCTGAGGTCTTTTAAGATTCCTCCTCTGCCTTTTGGGTTTTTGAGTTTCAGTATTCATCTGCCCATTAGGCTGAGTTGCCTGGTCAGCTGACCTCTTGCCCTTATCAATAAAATTTCTAGGCTATTCTTCTTTCTGAACATGTGAGGATTCAGGTTTGGAATAACCAAGGCCTGTTTTATCAGGCTCTCTTTGAGATGAGGCAGCTATGTGTGACACAACATTGTTTGCTGTAGTCAGCTGCTCCACTCTCATCTTGAACTTGTCCTCACTTTCTCTTACAATTTTGTTTTGGTGGAAGAGTTCATCAAACTTAGCTTTAAGCAGATTATATTCATTGTCTTTCTCAATGTTTTCAACAACCAACCTTTCTATCAGCTTAAATTGTTCAGTACACCTGGTTGCCAAGTCAGAAGACTCTTCGACCAGTGTATGATTTTGTTCAGCTGGTAGATCAGCTGAGTTGCCTAGACATTGTGAAAGCTTCCGATTTTTTGCTTTCAACTTTGAGTTCTCATCTTCCAACTTTTGATAAAGTTGTATAGAAATTTGGAGATCTAATAACATCTTCTGCATACCAGACTCCTCTGATTGTCCAGAAAAAGAAGAAGATGAAAAAGAAGAGGAGGTTCGATTACATACCTCGTCTGTTACAAGACATATCTCCTCGTCTGGTCCAAAATTAGATAATGAACCAGAAGTGGACACCTCTTCTTCCTCATCTGTGAAGCTTCTTTTGGAGAAACTCCTAGTGTATCTTCTATTGCTTCTCTTCGAGCCCATTTCTGCAAAAATTATTAGCACAACAAATATTTGGGTTTTCAAAAAAATGGATCTGCCCTGGTGACCACCAAAATATTTTCAAAACAGTGGTCTGTAGGACACACTGCTCTGATACCACTTGTTGGTCCCAAAAAGGTTATCCAGCGGAAAGCGTTTTGAGTTTATTTTTAAGAAAACCCTTTTAAATTAAGTGCTAAAAGAAAAGTGCAGAAAACTTAAAAGCATAAAGTAGAGAACACCGGATTTATAGTGGTTCGGACAACAAGTCCTACGTCCACTCTCCCTTTCTCCAAAGGGGACTTTCTCTCCAACCAACTTACTAACGAACCACTGGAATTGGGAAGTACCAGCTCCTTCGTACACTTTCTTACAACAACCTTTCAAGGTGAACAGGTTGAGTAAAGATTCCAACTAAAAACTCCTAATGAGTATATAAACTTGAATGAACAAGGTGAGTAAGTGGAAGAGTTCGTGTGTCTTGTGTGCTCTCGCCCGACTCTTATGTAGAACTCATCCAAGCACTCATATTTATAGTTGTAGGAATTAACTAGCCGTTGGAAAGCTAGCAATTCAAACAACCATAATTGGAGGGATATAATCAATCAAAGATTGATTATATGATTGATTAGTTGACTTTCAATCAAGCAATCAATCAAATCCTCCATCAGTTGACTCTCTAGATTGCCTTCATCTCCATCAAAAATCTCCTTGTCTCCAGATTACGCACAACCTCTAAGTGGGGTGAACTAATCCATCTCCCTCATCTGGTCAGGACTCGTCTGGTCTGGGGTCTTCTGGTCTGGTTTGGTCTGGTCAGGTAACACTTCTGCTCTGAACCTCATCTTGGAGAGGTCTTCTGGTCAGACTCCTCTGGTCAGGCTCCTCTGGTCAGACTCCTCTGGTCAGGCTCCTCTGGTCAGACTCCTCTGGTCAGGCTCCTCTGGTCAGACTCCTCTAGTTAGGCTCCTCTGGACCTCATCTGCTCTGGTGACTCTTCTGCTCTGGTCTGGACACCTCATCTGGTCTGCACAGATTTCTTCCCCCTTAACCAAAGGCCTATTCTAGACCTAGACTAATTTGTAGCTGACTAACAGGTTCAGCTAGTCCTATTACAAGTTCTTGTTTTAACATCTTCAAAACATCTAATCTATATCCTAACAATTTCCCCCTTTTTGATGATGTTAAAAATGAAAGAACTGAAATAAAACAAGGCAAGAAAATTTTGAAATCTAAATAGAGATTCTAGCAGGCTGGGTCAGCTGATCTTCCCCCTCAAAGTATGCTCAGCTGATATTGGGGCAAAACATCAGCTGGTCTTCTTGTGTATCTGCAGGCAGTCAACTTTTTGGTACCCTTCTGGGTCCAGGGGGGTTAGCACAATTTTTAGGAAGCCACAAGAATAGATCATCCCTTTTTGGATCAGGTGATCTTATCTTTCTTCCATACATATCCACAAAAACACACTGAACACAAGAAGCTTCGACATGGTTATTTCTTCTAGAGGCTCTTCTTCTCTTATGAGCTTGTCCAGTAGAAGGAATAACTTGTCTTAATGCAACAGTCTTGAAATTTTGTTGATAAGGATAAGTCTTACTAGAACCATCAAAAGTTCCAGCTGGTCTGGCAGATGACTTAAAAGTCTTCTGCAGCTGAGTAGGAGTCAGTTGGGACTGCCTCTTTTGAGAAGATCCAGACTGTCTTCTACTCTGCTGGCCTGGCTGAGGTCTTTTAAGATTCCTCCTCTGCCTTTTGGGTTTTTGAGTTTCAGTATTCATCTGCCCATTAGGCTGAGTTGCCTGGTCAGCTGACCTCTTGCCCTTATCAATAAAATTTCTAGGCTATTCTTCTTTCTGAACATGTGAGGATTCAGGTTTGGAATAACCAAGGCCTGTTTTATCAGGCTCTCTTTGAGATGAGGCAGCTATGTGTGACACAACATTGTTTGCTGTAGTCAGCTGCTCCACTCTCATCTTGAACTTGTCCTCACTTTCTCTTACAATTTTGTTTTGGTGGAAGAGTTCATCAAACTTAGCTTTAAGCAGATTATATTCATTGTCTTTCTCAATGTTTTCAACAACCAACCTTTCTATCAGCTTAAATTGTTCAGTACACCTGGTTGCCAAGTCAGAAGACTCTTCGACCAGTGTATGATTTTGTTCAGCTGGTAGATCAGCTGAGTTGCCTAGACATTGTGAAAGCTTCCGATTTTTTGCTTTCAACTTTGAGTTCTCATCTTCCAACTTTTGATAAAGTTGTATAGAAATTTGGAGATCTAATAACATCTTCTGCATACCAGACTCCTCTGATTGTCCAGAAAAAGAAGAAGATGAAAAAGAAGAGGAGGTTCGATTACATACCTCGTCTGTTACAAGACATATCTCCTCGTCTGGTCCAAAATTAGATAATGAACCAGAAGTGGACACCTCTTCTTCCTCATCTGTGAAGCTTCTTTTGGAGAAACTCCTAGTGTATCTTCTATTGCTTCTCTTCGAGCCCATTTCTGCAAAAATTATTAGCACAACAAATATTTGGGTTTTCAAAAAAATGGATCTGCCCTGGTGACCACCAAAATATTTTCAAAACAGTGGTCTGTAGGACACACTGCTCTGATACCACTTGTTGGTCCCAAAAAGGTTATCCAGCGGAAAGCGTTTTGAGTTTATTTTTAAGAAAACCCTTTTAAATTAAGTGCTAAAAGAAAAGTGCAGAAAACTTAAAAGCATAAAGTAGAGAACACCGGATTTATAGTGGTTCGGACAACAAGTCCTACGTCCACTCTCCCTTTCTCCAAAGGGGACTTTCTCTCCAACCAACTTACTAACGAACCACTGGAATTGGGAAGTACCAGCTCCTTCGTACACTTTCTTACAACAACCTTTCAAGGTGAACAGGTTGAGTAAAGATTCCAACTAAAAACTCCTAATGAGTATATAAACTTGAATGAACAAGGTGAGTAAGTGGAAGAGTTCGTGTGTCTTGTGTGCTCTCGCCCGACTCTTATGTAGAACTCATCCAAGCACTCATATTTATAGTTGTAGGAATTAACTAGCCGTTGGAAAGCTAGCAATTCAAACAACCATAATTGGAGGGATATAATCAATCAAAGATTGATTATATGATTGATTAGTTGACTTTCAATCAAGCAATCAATCAAATCCTCCATCAGTTGACTCTCTAGATTGCCTTCATCTCCATCAAAAATCTCCTTGTCTCCAGATTACGCACAACCTCTAAGTGGGGTGAACTAATCCATCTCCCTCATCTGGTCAGGACTCGTCTGGTCTGGGGTCTTCTGGTCTGGTTTGGTCTGGTCAGGTAACACTTCTGCTCTGAACCTCATCTTGGAGAGGTCTTCTGGTCAGACTCCTCTGGTCAGGCTCCTCTGGTCAGACTCCTCTGGTCAGGCTCCTCTGGTCAGACTCCTCTGGTCAGGCTCCTCTGGTCAGACTCCTCTAGTTAGGCTCCTCTGGACCTCATCTGCTCTGGTGACTCTTCTGCTCTGGTCTGGACACCTCATCTGGTCTGCACAGATTTCTTCCCCCTTAACCAAAGGCCTATTCTAGACCTAGACTAATTTGTAGCTGACTAACAGGTTCAGCTAGTCCTATTACAAGTTCTTGTTTTAACATCTTCAAAACATCTAATCTATATCCTAACAATTTCCCCCTTTTTGATGATGTTAAAAATGAAAGAACTGAAATAAAACAAGGCAAGAAAATTTTGAAATCTAAATAGAGATTCTAGCAGGCTGGGTCAGCTGATCTTCCCCCTCAAAGTATGCTCAGCTGATATTGGGGCAAAACATCAGCTGGTCTTCTTGTGTATCTGCAGGCAGTCAACTTTTTGGTACCCTTCTGGGTCCAGGGGGGTTAGCACAATTTTTAGGAAGCCACAAGAATAGATCATCCCTTTTTGGATCAGGTGATCTTATCTTTCTTCCATACATATCCACAAAAACACACTGAACACAAGAAGCTTCGACATGGTTATTTCTTCTAGAGGCTCTTCTTCTCTTATGAGCTTGTCCAGTAGAAGGAATAACTTGTCTTAATGCAACAGTCTTGAAATTTTGTTGATAAGGATAAGTCTTACTAGAACCATCAAAAGTTCCAGCTGGTCTGGCAGATGACTTAAAAGTCTTCTGCAGCTGAGTAGGAGTCAGTTGGGACTGCCTCTTTTGAGAAGATCCAGACTGTCTTCTACTCTGCTGGCCTGGCTGAGGTCTTTTAAGATTCCTCCTCTGCCTTTTGGGTTTTTGAGTTTCAGTATTCATCTGCCCATTAGGCTGAGTTGCCTGGTCAGCTGACCTCTTGCCCTTATCAATAAAATTTCTAGGCTATTCTTCTTTCTGAACATGTGAGGATTCAGGTTTGGAATAACCAAGGCCTGTTTTATCATGCTCTCTTTGAGATGAGGCAGCTATGTATGACACAACATTGTTTGCTGTAGTCAGCTGCTCCACTCTCATCTTGAACTTGTCCTCACTTTCTCTTACAATTTTGTTTTGGTGGAAGAGTTCATCAAACTTAGCTTTAAGCAGATTATATTCATTGTCTTTCTCAATGTTTTCAACAACCAACCTTTCTATCAGCTTAAATTGTTCAGTACACCTGGTTGCCAAGTCAGAAGACTCTTCGACCAGTGTATGATTTTGTTCAGCTGGTAGATCAGCTGAGTTGCCTAGACATTGTGAAAGCTTCCGATTTTTTGCTTTCAACTTTGAGTTCTCATCTTCCAACTTTTGATAAAGTTGTATAGAAATTTGGAGATCTAATAACATCTTCTGCATACCAGACTCCTCTGATTGTCCAGAAAAAGAAGAAGATGAAAAAGAAGAGGAGGTTCGATTACATACCTCGTCTGTTACAAGACATATCTCCTCGTCTGGTCCAAAATTAGATAATGAACCAGAAGTGGACACCTCTTCTTCCTCATCTGTGAAGCTTCTTTTGGAGAAACTCCTAGTGTATCTTCTATTGCTTCTCTTCGAGCCCATTTCTGCAAAAATTATTAGCACAACAAATATTTGGGTTTTCAAAAAAATGGATCTGCCCTGGTGACCACCAAAATATTTTCAAAACAGTGGTCTGTAGGACACACTGCTCTGATACCACTTGTTGGTCCCAAAAAGGTTATCCAGCGGAAAGCGTTTTGAGTTTATTTTTAAGAAAACCCTTTTAAATTAAGTGCTAAAAGAAAAGTGCAGAAAACTTAAAAGCATAAAGTAGAGAACACCGGATTTATAGTGGTTCGGACAACAAGTCCTACGTCCACTCTCCCTTTCTCCAAAGGGGACTTTCTCTCCAACCAACTTACTAACGAACCACTGGAATTGGGAAGTACCAGCTCCTTCGTACACTTTCTTACAACAACCTTTCAAGGTGAACAGGTTGAGTAAAGATTCCAACTAAAAACTCCTAATGAGTATATAAACTTGAATGAACAAGGTGAGTAAGTGGAAGAGTTCGTGTGTCTTGTGTGCTCTCGCCCGACTCTTATGTAGAACTCATCCAAGCACTCATATTTATAGTTGTAGGAATTAACTAGCCGTTGGAAAGCTAGCAATTCAAACAACCATAATTGGAGGGATATAATCAATCAAAGATTGATTATATGATTGATTAGTTGACTTTCAATCAAGCAATCAATCAAATCCTCCATCAGTTGACTCTCTAGATTGCCTTCATCTCCATCAAAAATCTCCTTGTCTCCAGATTACGCACAACCTCTAAGTGGGGTGAACTAATCCATCTCCCTCATCTGGTCAGGACTCGTCTGGTCTGGGGTCTTCTGGTCTGGTTTGGTCTGGTCAGGTAACACTTCTGCTCTGAACCTCATCTTGGAGAGGTCTTCTGGTCAGACTCCTCTGGTCAGGCTCCTCTGGTCAGACTCCTCTGGTCAGGCTCCTCTGGTCAGACTCCTCTGGTCAGGCTCCTCTGGTCAGACTCCTCTAGTCAGGCTCCTCTGGCAGACTCCTCTGGTCAGACTCCTCTGGACCTCATCTGCTCTGGTGACTCTTCTGCTCTGGTCTGGACACCTCATCTGGTCACCTCATCTGGTCTGCACAGATTTCTTCCCCCTTAACCAAAGGCCTATTCTAGACCTAGACTAATCTGTAGCTGACTAACAGGTTCAGCTAGTCCTATTACAAGTTCTTATTTTAACATCTTCAAAACATCTAATCTATATCCTAACATTGGCCGACCTTACGAAAAGATGCAATCCAGTTAGCCAAAGCTTGCCACCAATGTCAAATTTTTGCCCCAAATATTCATACCCCGGCTCAGGAGCTCGTATCGGTTTATAGTCCATGGCCATTTGCGAGATGGAGAATAGACATTATTGGTCATTTCCCAGCAGGAGTTGGAAATGTTCGATTTGCTGTTGTGGCTGTCGATTATTATACAAAATGGGCGGAAGCAAAGGCCATGATGAAAATTACACAGCAAAATATGATCAATTTCATATGGCCGAACATTGTCTGTCGTTTTGGGATTCCACAAACCATTGTGACAGATAATGGTCCACAGTTTGATGGGAAAGAATTGAGAGACTTCTGTACAAAGTGGGGGATCAAGAAACACTATTCAACTCCCTATCATCCCCAATCAAACGGGCAAGTTGAAGCTGTGAATAAGATCATTAAGCATACATTGAAAATACGATTGGTAGAGAGCAAAAGTAGTTGGTCAGAAGAACTCCCGGAGGTCTTATGGGCATATAGAGTTTCTCCCAGGTCAAGCACCGGAGAAACACCTTTTGCAATGGCTTTCGGAACAGAGGTTGTGATACCAATTGAATTAAAGACCAACACGATCAAGATGACCAGCTTTGATGAACAAGCAAACAACTCTGCTCTAGCTACTGAAATAGATTTGCTCGAAGAAAAAAGATTACACGCCGAGCTAAAAAATGCAACATACAAACAAAGAGTGGAGCGCTATTACAATTCCCAAGTCAAGGCAAGAAAATTCGAAGTTGGTGACCTTGTTTTAAGAAAGAAGCTCGCCCCACCTCCAGACATATTTGGCCCGACTTGGGAGGGCCCGTACAGGGTAACAGACAGGTTACCCAATGGAGCATATGACATAGAGGACTTAGATGGCAACTCGGCACAATACTCCTGGAATGCAGCTAATTTAAGGAAGTACTTTCAGTAGGCGAGCAGTCTTACCTATGAGAGTGTGAATTTGAGATGGGCGAACTACTAAGTCCAGTGGGCGAGCTAGTATGGCAGATGCACAAGATGGATCCAAAAACTTGCCTAATTTTTTAAAAAATTCACCAAGTATAAGTGGTCGAACAGAGTTGAATTAGGCCAAGTTTGGTCGCGATCTAGTATACTAGCCTCTTGTATAGTCTTATTTTCTTTTAAATCTAAAGATGCTTTGACAATGTATAGTGGTCGAGCAACTTTGGTCCTTAATGTAATTTATGTTTCTTGAATGGTTGGTGGTTTGACATTGTTTTGGTCGAGCAAATCCAACCTAGCTAGTACAGGATTACATTTTTGGTCGCTTTCAACACTTGTAATTTTTTAAGATCTTTCCAATGTTAAGTTGTTCGTTCAAACAGAAATGCAAGCTCAAGGCGCAAGTTGATTATACAACCAAGCCCATCAAAGGTTGTTCGTTTTTAAATGAACATAGCCTAAGGCTAAAAGCCCATCAAATTCTAAGGCAAAAAAGTTCTTAAGGAACAAAGCCCAACTACATTAAGATTGTTAAGCATGAGTAAAAGTGCAAAGAACAATTAATGTAAATCAAACAGGATGAGCAAAATAGTTTCATTAAAAACAAGGCTCGATCGCCCAAAACTTACAAAGAAGGCGAACAACAACAACAAAGAAGGAAAAATTACAAAGCCCTATCTAATCCTGTCCGCTAAGATCCTTTCCCGCCAGGTGGGGGAATGTCATCATCCTTGGGGTCTTCCAGAGGAGTCCCAGCAAGAGCAGGATCAATTGGGACCTCTTGAGTCAGCTCGGCGATCAACCCTTCAGCATCAGCTCACTCGCGAAGAGTCATTTCACTTGGCTCGACGAGCTGGATCTTCTCGCCCTCGGCAGCGTCGCCCTCATCTTCCTCCTCGTCCTCCGGAGGATTTGTGATTATGATTACGGGACTGATGAAGTCAAGATTGACCCTATAATCGGGCAGGTCGCCGATCTGGAGGGTTGTGCCCGGAGCTGGAGGGTTCGATTCAACAAAGTTGCAGAGCTCCTTGCCGATCTCTTCAACAACGGCGGGGGCTTTAAACACGTACGCAATGCGAATACTCTCTGTATAACCCGTCACAAAACCCAAGACTGAGCTCACCTCCATCTTAGGAATAAGCTCCTCTTGAGTGATGGAATTAGCAAGTTGGACTTCGAGATCGGCAATTTTAGCCGTTGCCTCAGTCGCGAATTTCTCCGCGACCTTCTTTTGTTGTTGAGCGCGAGCAAGTTCTGCTCGCATCTATTCAAGCTCGGCAGTTTTGACCTTTAGCTCCTCCGAGACCTTAACGTGCAAGTCCAGAGCTCTCTGCTCGCTGGTCTGATGCGCCCTGGCCTTGTCTTCCAGGTCGGCCACCATTTTCTTCGCCTCTGCCTTGGCGTCATCTCTTTCTTTGGCAATACGGCTGACGGTGGCCGCATGCTGGCGAGAGTCCTTCTCGAGATCCTCTACTTGGTTGACCAGACGCTGCACGGCCGCCATGGTGTTGCCCGCCTCGATGAGGCACAGGCGGCCATTGTCACGAGGCGTATGTACCTTAATGGTTTCGTTCAGCTCCTTTGTCCAACTGCGAGCAACAACTTCAGAAGCGTGGCGGACAAAGGAGTCCGGGATTTCACGGAGATTGGCCGGCACCTTTGAACAAGCGAACCGGTGCACCATGTTCGAGCGCCCAGGATATTGCTCGGGCAAGTAGCTAAAAAAATCATCAGTCAGTTGTTGATAGGTGAACAGCCGGGCAAAAAGATTAGAAATAAAAATATTAAAATAATGAGATTAAGAAATCAAGAATGAAAATAATAAATGAAAAGGACAACCAGCAGGGACTTCACACCTTAGGAGGCGAGCAGCTGGGCTTGAAGACCAAGGTCGAGAAGATGAGCAGTTGGTCATAATGCTAGGAGGCGAGCAGCTGGTCATGATACCAGGAGGCGAGCAGATGGTCATAAAGAGCACAAGAAGGTGGCGAACAGCCAGACCAAGAAGACACAAAGACCTAACTAGTGGCGAGCAGGCGAGCAGGAGGGCACCTCGGAAGATCATCAGAAATCCCAATAATTAGGCATTACATTAGGAACAAACAAGTGTCTTAACACTTGTTATTGTGTAAAGATGTAATAGCTTAGGAGATGACAAGTGTCTTAACACTTGTCACAATAAAAATTAAGATGATTAGGGAAGTGACACCTCCTACTTGCTTGTACATCTATAAATACCCTTCATGGGATAATAAGAAAGGGGGTTACTAATTCAAAAACAAGCCAAACTCTTGCAAATTTATCTCTCAATCTTTACTTACAAAAATCTAGCTTTAATCCTACATTGATCTTTGTTTGGTGATCTTTCTTAGCATAAACAGCCACTAATTATCAACATTGATCAAAGGCCATCAACAATTGGCGCTAGAAGGAGGGTCCGAACCTCCGTCGGTTAAAGATTTGAAGAATTCTTGTGAAAAGTCGCCGGAAACTGCATAATTCCGGCAATAAGTCGCCGGAAACTGGAATTTGGAAGTGTACTTGAGTGTTTCAAGTGGTGTTACACAAGACCTACAAGCTTAAATACATGCATGTGTGGATAAAGGTTTGTAAACAACCAAATCCCTACATGCAAGGCTAGTTGTTTCTAGGTCAAAACATCCACAAACATAAGATTTTCATCAAAGGAACATCAAAATCCGGAAAATGGGGCGATCACAAGAACCGCAAGAATCGAGCACTCACCCGTCGAACAAGTCACGAACAAGGGTATCGTCGATGGGTGACCACGCACGAACGGTGCCGGCAACATCCCGGCAAAACGTACAAGTGACAATTGATACTTTACCCCCGGAAGTGGAGGCTTTGGCCCAAAACCCGGAAGAATTGGCCAAAACAATTGCCGTCCTGCAATCCATACAATGGCAACAGGAGGCTGCCAGACCGTCAAGAGCCCGGGAGGCGAGCAACCGGGCAGCAGGACACAGACCTTCTAAAGCCCCAGAGGCGAGCAACCGGGCAACTGAAAGAAGAACTAAACAATGAGAAGATGCGAGAATAGATTAGGTTGACAGTGGACAAGCAAGGAGGGCTAAAGGTAAAACGCCAATAAGCGAACAGCTGGGAAGTCGAGGAGAGTCTACTCCGGGGACGGGCGAGGAGTCGAGCAGCAGGGAGACAAAGAGTATAAGCCACTCTCATACGAGAAGAGCAAGCCATTATGGGGCACGTAGAGAGGAGGTTCATCAAAGAAGCGAGGAGCGAGCACACAAGCAAGCACACCCTGCTGCTCGCCCCTCAGTACATGAGAGGTTGAGAAGGTCAGCCTTCGGGCGTTTGGGTCCCAACGGAGCTAGCAACATCGCTAGGCATGTCACGCAGGAGAAACGTCCCGTTAGCAAGGGACTGCATCAGGAAGAGGTCATCGAACCCGATCATGACGAACAACCTTCTAATGGAAGAACGTCTCCGGGCGAGTGGCAAGCTCTGAAGAAGGCAGTGGAAGAAATGCAGAAACAGTTGGAGACCCAAAAAGGTGTTGGATCAACAATACTGCCATCATCACCCTTGTCCCCGGCTATTCTGAATGCGCCAGTGCAAAAGAAAGTACAATTTCCGGCCATTAATTTGTATGAAGGAAATTCAGATCCGAAAGTGCACTTATCCAAATACACCGATTATATGATATCCGTAAAAGCATCTGACGCAACACAATGTCGCAACTTCCCGTTAACTCTTGGTGATGGTCCGCATAGATGGTTTTCCGCACTTGCTCCGGGTTCCATCAGTTCATTCATACAACTCAGCAAGGAATTCCTCTCGCATTTTTCCACAGTTGGATCCTACCTCACCCAAAGGCACAGACTTGCAGATTTGAAGCAGGGAGAGGAAGAATCCGATAGGGCTTTTCTTGAGAGGTTTGACAAAGTCCTGTTGGAGGGAGAAATGGTGAGTGAGGATACAAAAATTGTGGCAGTCATGGCGGGACTCAGGAAGGGGACAAATTTGTGGAAAGAAATACACCTGGTCTTCCCAAAAACATATTTCGAATTCAGGCACAAGGCGGGAGTGTACATTTCAATGCAAGAGACTCTCCAAAAAGAGCTGGGAGATAAGGCCGACAACAAAAAATCAGGAAAGAAGTCCGGTGAGGACTACAAAGCTCCCAAGAACTTGAAAACTTTCAATGAAGGTTCCAAGTTGAAAAAGAAGTTAAACCATGTCCTATATACGTCAATAGAAGCAGTGTATAACAACGTTAAGGATAAAGACATGCTGTCGGAACCAAGGAAAATACGACAAGAGCGGGGGAAGATGAACCCCAACAAATACTGCGCATATCATCAAACCATAGGTCACTTCACGAGTGAATGCCGAGACCTCTTAAAACAGATGTGGAGGTTTTATGAAGAAGGAAGGTTGTCGGAATTCGTGAAGAGGCAACCGGGTAAAAGGCCAAGAGTCTCAGTTCCATCCAGCTCGGAAGAGGATGAAGACGACGAGCAGCCGAGCAGGATGGATAAAAAAGGCAAGAAGCCGTTTACAGCACCGGCGGAACCCATCCGAGAGATCTTAATGCTCGAGCCATCCGGACCAGTAGGGGGCTATTCTGACGGAAGGCCACCAGTATCCAAGAGAAAGAGGAAGGCGGATTTGAGGGCGGTGGCTCAAGTCAGAGAAGTTGGAGTGAACCAGGCAACTAAGAAGACGGGGGATCTGATATTCTCCGAAAAAGACCTGGACTGGATACTCACTCCACACAATGATTCACTAATCATCTGTGCTAATATCATGGGAGCCCGAGTTCACCGTTTGCTTGTGGACACCGGCTTCTACACAAACATCTTGTTTAAAAGCACATTAGATCAGATAGGTGATTTTGAAGAGTATATAAAGGAATGTGATCATAAGATAGTAGGGTTCGGAGATGCTGTAACAGTTCCCTTAGGTTTAGTAACGTTGCCAGTTGAACTTGTATCGACCGAGAATCCCGAAAGGAGACTGACTAGAATAATAGAGTTTTTAGTTGTAAACCAACAGTCTGCCTACAACGGGTTTCTCGGCCGACCTTTTATAAATGAATTCAAAGCTGCTATTTCAACGTACTACTACTGTCTTAAATTTCCAACTTTGAAGGGTCCAGGTACGGTTAAAGGTGATCAGAAGAAGGCTCGAGAGTGCCTCCTGCAACTCCAACCGAAAGATAACAGTGTGTCTGTTATGGACGAGCAGCCGGGCAACAGGGCTGATGATGAACCTTCCGTGTTGGACGAAATCATGGAGTCCATCGACACAGAAATGATGGAGCTGGACGACCAGCAGGGTGAGGACGAGCAGGAGGGCCATGGCGAGCATCAGGGAAAAGAAGTTGTACTTGAGCCAAAAAGAGTAAACGATATCGAGCCAAGGTTAGAGGCAGAGCCCATGATCGAAGATGAACTCAGTTTGGAAGGTCCGATAATTGATCCTCGATGGAAATGCCAAAAGAGGAAAGCAACCCCGGTTGAGGAGTTGGAAACAATAAAAGTCGACCCGAATCGAGAAGACTTAGAATTGTTCATTGGGTCTGAGCTCCCAGAGCCATACAGATCCAGAATGAACGAATTCCTTAAGTCCAATCTTGACGTATTCGCATGGTCGCATGCAGATATGGTAGGCATTAGCCCCGAGCATGCTTGCCATAAGCTAAATATTGATCCGACTAAAAAATCGGTAAAGCAGAAAAGAAGAAAGTTCGGACCTGACAAATATGAGGTGCTTGATGTCGAGGTAAAGAAGTTACTTGATAATGATCTGATCAAAGAAGCTTTATGTCCCAGATGGGTAGCAAATCCAGTGTTGGTAAAAAAAGCCAAATGGCACGTGGAGGTTGTGTATTGATTTCACAGACCTAAATGCTGCATGTCCCAAAGACAACTTCCCGTTACCACATATTGATCAACTAGTGGATAACACAGCAGGACATGAACTTCTTACCTTTATGGATGCATTTGCCGGATACCACCAGATACCGATGCACCCAGACGACCAGGAAAGCACGGCGTTCTACACCAACAAGAACCTGTTGTGTTGGAAGAGGATGCCGTTCAGGTTGATCAATGCAGGGGCCACGTACCAAAGACTTGTAAACAAAATGTTCGATGAGCACATTGGAAAAACAATGGAAGTATACGTGGACGACATAGTCGTAAAAAGCCCGAGGAAGGAAGATCATTTGGAACATCTTGCACAAGCATTCGAGATACTCCGGGCATATAACATGAAGTTAAACCCGAAGAAAAGCAGCTTTGGAGTACACTCGGGAAAATTCCTTGGGCACCTGGTCAGTCAACGAGGCATTGAGGCAAATCCATCGAAAGTCAAAGCAATTATGGACATGCAACCACCAAGGTCCGTCAGGGAGGTCCAACGACTAACCGGATGTTTAACAGCCCTAAACAGGTTCATTTCCAGGTCCGGAGACAAATGTCAACCTTTCTTTGACGCCATTAAGAAAAGACAGTTCCAGTGGATGGATAATTGTCAGCAAGCGTTTGAGCAGCTGAAGGAGTATCTGAGTGATACTAAAATCCTATCAAAACCTTTCTCCGGAGAAAAACTGTACTTGTATCTAGCCGCATCAGAGGTGGCCATCAGCTCAGTCTTGGTTCGAGCAGAAGGAAAATTTCACTTGCCAATCTACTATGTGAGTCAGGCTTTGCATGAAGCAGAGATTAAATATTCACCTATGGAAAAATTAGCCTACGCACTGGTGATGAGCGTAAGAAAGCTGCGGCCATATTTCTTTGATCACCAAGTGGAGGTCTTAACAACTTTCCCACTAAGGCAAATTTTGCAAAGGCCTGACACTGCTGGTCGCCTCCTCAAATGGTCCCTCGAAATAAGCCAATTCGGAATATCTTATGCACCTCGAACAGCGATCAAGGGACAAGCATTAGCCAACTTCATAGTCGAATTAACCTTCCCTCAAGATCCGACGAGAGGTCATAATCATCCATGGCACATGTACGTGGACGAATCATCAAATAATACAGCAGCAGGAGCTGGGATAGTGCTGATCAGTCCAGATAAACAAGTATTCACCTCGGCTGTCAGGTTTGAGTTCATGGCAACAAACAACGAAGCTGAGTACGAAGCATTGATAGCAGGGTTACGACTAGCTCTGGCTGTGGGGGTTCGAAGGGTTCAAATTTATGGAGATTCCCAGTTGATAGTCAACCAAGTCCGTGGAGAATACGAAGCCAAGGATGAGAACATTGCCTTGTATAAAAAAATCGTTGCTCACCTGGCTTCACTTTTCGAGCAAATTTACATCGAACAAGTGCCAAGAGATAACAACGCTCAAGCAGATGTGCTTGCTCGTTTAGCTACTAGTGCGGGACCAGCGAAACTTTCGGAAGTCACGATAACAAGAATTTCTAATCCATCCACCAGTGACTATAAGATCAATCAGGTCGAAGAAGAATTAACAAAGGACGACTGGAGAACACCAATATACAGATACCTCAAGGATAACATAGTGCCTGAGGATCCCCAAGAAGGTGCAAAGGTGGCCAAGCAAGCAGCAAGATTCACCATCATAGATAACCAACTTTACAAGAGGGGATTTTCGCTGCCCCAGCTGAAATGCCTAGCAAGGGGGCAAGGCCAAGAAGTTCTGAAAGAAATTCACGAAGGAGTTTGTGGAAATCACGCAGGAGGATGAGCACTGGCATACAAAACAGTAAGGCAAGGTTACTACTGGCCAACTCTGTTACAAGACGCAATCAAAATTGTAAAAACATGCCACAGGTGCCAGCTGTTCGCTCCCAACATCCATAAGCCACCAACAGAGCTGATCTCAGTAAATAGTCCATAGCCATTTGCAAAATGGGGGATAGACATCATAGGACCTTTCCCAACGGGAAAGGGAAATGTAAGATTTGCAGTAGTGGCCGTGGACTATTACACAAAATGGGCTGAAGCTGAAGCACTAATAACAATAACACAAGAAAAAATGATCAAATTCATCTGGAGGAGTATAGTGTGTAGATTTGGAGTTCCTCAAGCAATAGTAACCGATAATGGGAGACAGTTCGAAGGAAAAAAGATAAGAGATTTCTGCAAAAAATGGGGAATCAAGAAACATTTTTCGACACCATATCATCCTCAGTCCAATGGCCAAGTCGAGGTAGTTAATAAGATAATCAAGCACATTCTCAAAATCCGTCTGGTGGATAAGAAAGGCAAGTGGTCGGAAGAACTCCCCGAAGTGCTTTGGGCATATAGGATATCACATAGAACGAGCACGAGAGAAACACCGTTTGCTATGGCATTCGGTACAGAAGCAGTTATACCTATAGAGCTCAAAGTACCAACTGAAAGAATAGCCGAGTTCAAAGAATAAGAAAACAACAAAGCACTAGCTGCAGAAATGGATCTGATCGACAAAAAAAGAATCTCGGCAGAAATAAAAAATGAGATATATAAAAGAAGGATCGCAAAGTACTATAATTCGCAGGTGAAAGTCAGGGAGTTTGAAGTCGGGGATCTGGTACTCCGAAAAATCCTAGCAACACCTCCAGGTGTATTTGGACCGACTTGGGAGGGCCCATTCAAGATAACTCATAAGTGGCACAACGGTACGTATGATCTCAAAGACATGAAAGGCAATTCGGCCCAATACACCTGGAACGCAGCTTTATTGAAGAAATATTATCAATAGTTAGGAGACCAATGTAAAGTAAAATTTCCATAGAAATTTTCTCTGTAGATTAGAGTAAAGTTTTTTATGCATATTGTTGTGTGTAAAGTTTTTTTTGCATATTGTAAGATTGATGAAATTTTTTAACTTTTTTAGCAAAATTTCCGAGAAGTTAGATGATTATTCAAGTATATTATGTATATAAGGAAGCAAGGGGTGTTAAAACCCAACTGTTCGCCTAGAAGAAAAGCTGCTCGCCGGAGGATAAGCAAGTGTTGTAAGCACAAGTCCAAAAGGAGGCGAGCAGCAGGGTCCATAAGACTTAGGAGCCCACCTGATCGCCCCATTACACGAAGTTGCTCGCTCAAGATACTAAATGCATAAAGCACAAGTATAGTGGAGACGAGCAACAGGGCATAAAGAGAAGTATGACAAAAGCCAAGTTCTCCAAAAGAACCAAATAGGCTCACGCATACTCAATATACATACATTTGCAAAGGAAAAGTATTTAAACCTTCAATCAAGGAAAGAAATACTTAAGCAAAAAATGAAAAAGGCAAATAGAAGGAGAACAGTAAAGTAAAAGAACGATCTTCATTCATCAAAACAAGGCCACAAGGAAATGGAAAACATACAATCATTACCCTACTACATCACCTAAAAAGGCAGAAAATAAAATCTAAGTCTCGGGAGCTGATGGAGCAGTTGGGGCTTGAGGATCTTAGGGAGGAGGTTGAAAATCTTGCACATTGACCCCAGAGGCCTGCTGATCGCCTACTACAATGGAGGAGCTTATTTCGCCAAGAGGATTCGGGAGAAGGGGGCCCAGGGCTTCAAAGATTGTCATGTCCCTATCCGCCTCCACTCTCTCCTTAGGGGCTATTATGCGGACATCGTCTTTGAAAACACCCAAGTTAACCCCCATCTCTCCTAAATCAGCCACCGGGATCTCTAAGCCGGGAGCCGGAGGGTTGTCAGTGACATAATCCATGAAGTCCTTAATGGTCGAAGTCATCACGTCCAGGCCATTGTCCAAGGCGTACTTCACGTTCCTCACACTCTCAGCATATGCACAGATATAACCGAGATTGGTATTATCGGTTACATCTTGCACATACGTAGTGTAAGAAATGGCACGCTTGTTCTTCTTTTCCAGCTGGTCGACGTGGACCTTCAAGGACTCCACTCTTTCCACCAGACCCACCCGCTCTGTCTCCAGGACCTGCAGACGATCCGTAGCAACGCCCAAATCTAACTTAAGCTTCTCTGAGGCGTTGGACACTATCATTTCCCGGTCCTCGGCAGCTTTCACCTCCCGCGTCCATGTATGCTTGGCTCTGTCAAAGTCAGCCTTCAACTTAGCCAACTCTTCATCCTTCTTCTTCAGTTGAGCAAGTTGAGCATCACGTTCAGCCTCAACTTGCTCGATCCTTCGCCCCAAACCGCGGTTCGTTCGCTCAAGCTCGATAGCCTGGTCCAGAACTCGCTGAGCAGTGATAGATTGGTGGCTCGCGTTATAGCTCAACAAGCGGGCGTTGTCGCTAAGACTCTGGCTCTGGAGGATCTCCTCGCCTGTCTTAGTCCAGGAACGGGGAACATACTCCATGGCTCTTCGGACGTGTGAGTCCTTAATCTCATGAGGCGCCGGAGGAGACTTCACACAACTGAATTGGTAAAGTACCTTTGCACGACCAGGGTAATCATTCTTCCGGTACCTATACAAGGAAGAAGCCGTTAGAAAAACAGTCAAAGGGGTAAACATTGAACAGAAAGGAGAAAGTACTTACTCCCTCATCTTTACTGGGTCATAGCCCAAGTAAGTGTTGTCAAGAGACGTGCCCCTACCCTGACCAGCAATTATGGCGCCAACGACCTGTTACTCAGTCACCTCCTCCACAGGCGAGGAACGAGTAACAGTTTTGGTAGCCTGAGAGGAACCTTGCCCTTTTGCCCGTTTGGCCCGATCATCTTCCTTACGAGGAGCGATCTCCTTCGTAAGTCTCTTTTTACCCCTCTTATCCTTTGGGGGAGGTGAGGAGCGCACTGGGGGGCGAGGAGCAGGGGCAGGAGCCTGAGGAACTTCTTCTTCCTCGTCAGCTTCGGCTCTCAGCTTGATCAAGGAGGTGCACGGGTCAAACTTCTTTTTCCTCGATGGTTGATTGGCGGCCATTTGTTTAACCCGACGTGCAAGCAAATAATAGCTCTCGGGAATTGGGGGGACAGCGACCGTTACCCTTTAAGCTGAAAACAACACAAAAATTATTAGTCATAGGCGACCATCAGGGCCTAGGCGACCAGCAGGGCCTAGGCGACCAACAGGGCAAGAACGAATATTAAGAAAAATGGAAAAATTAACAAATAAAACGTACCCTCGGGGACTTCTGCTTGTGCCTCCAAGTGATGGGCACTGGTAATAAGTTGGGCTAACTTACGACAGTGCACTTGAGAGAGATGTTCGATGCTCCGGTCCTTAACGTCCCGTAGTAAAATCAATGAGAGAACGTATAAAAATTCTTCGCTCAGATCCGGATGCCCCCACTTCAAGAGACGAGGACCTGCAAAACAAGGGAAAAAGATTAAAATTAGTTCACCTAAAAATTCGATGAACTAGGAACTGAGACCTACGCCGAATCTCGCCAAAACGAGTAGGTGAATCTATACGTCCCGATCCTCCCGAAAAATCAGAGGACGCCCGCCAATCACCGCCAATATAAAAAAATTGCTTGTGCCAACTTTTGACCTTATTAGGCACCCCTTCGATTAATTTGACGCCACTGTGGGCTTTGATGTAATACCAACCAAGCCCGTCTTCATTTACAGCCGAGGAGATGGTCAAAGCATAGTGTATCTCCGCCGTGCTGATTTTGTTCTTGTATCCTTCCAACCCGAAAAGGGTCATAAACGCCAACAAACTACCCCAACCGTTCGGAGTAATCTGAGTGATCGCCAGGTTTATGTTCTTCAAGAATCGTCCGATCACCGGGTGCAGAGGGAGAGGGAACCCCGTGTTAAGTACGTCAAGGTTGATAGCAGCGCAGCCTGGAGGTGGATTGTCAGCTCTCTCTCCTGGTTGGGGAACGTACAAGTGGATATCGTACGGAATACGGTAGCGAGACCGTATCCGAACTAAATCCTCCTCCGTAACAACACTGGCTATTTTGCTCGCTGTGTATGTTGATGGAAGAGCCTCCATGATAGGTCGAGCAGGAACAGGAAATGTGTTGTGATACTTGTTGGCGTAGTCAATCCACTCCTGCCTTCGGACTACAGCTTTAGGAACGAGAGACTCGGGAGTTGGCCTTGAAACAGGAAAATTTATCTCCCGAAGAAATTCCCATGTAACTCTCACCTGCTCGCTCCCTGATCCGGCTACTTGTTCGCTCCGGACCGGTTGCTCGCTGCTCGCTCCCGTGTCCCCATGGAGGCTCATCTCCTCTATTTCAGCAGCGACCTCAGCGGAATCTTCACCTAAATCCGAGGAAGTTCCTTCACGAGCCGAGGAGCGAGCAACAGGGCCTTGGACGTCCTGCTCGCCCGAGCTTTCCACAGCATAGAAGGAATCAATAGAGCGAGCAACAGAGCTCGCCTCGGAACCCGTGTCCTCATCAATGAGCAAAGTCGTAGGAACCTGGCCAGCTGCTCGCTGGAGCGAGCGGCGAGGAACAGGGCACGGAGATTCATCTTCTACGGGCCTTTTTCCCGGATTTCGTCTAACAAACTCGAGAGATTGAGTATCACTCGATGAAGGAGAGGCCATCGTCAAAAAAATTTTAGGGTTAAAAGGAGCACAATGGTGGTGTATTCTCAAGCAAAAGAAAATGGCGGTGATGCGAAGGCGACGCGGTGGCGATGCGGCGGTGATGGCGGCGGAACGGTAAAAGAAATGGAAAGTGCAAAATCGAAAGTAAAAACAAACAATTACGGAAAGAAACAAGAAGAATCAAAGAATTCACCTTTGATTTAGGAGGAATCAGTGAAGAAATCAACGAAGAAGAAGAAAGAAATCGAGAAAAAGCTTGAAAAACTCGTCAATGGAAGTCTTGCATGTACGGATCGCGAAAAGGAAGAAGGGAGAAATGAGGAACTATTTATAAATATGGACTCGGGGGCGAAAATGAGAGATTTTGAAAAATGAAGCCCCTAGATGCAATTTAGGGACGCATGCGTGGGCGGTCACGTCGCTTCGAATTCTGCGCCTCGAGAAACGAAACGACGCCTGTACAAGCGTCATTCCCTGTTGCTCGCCTCCGAGAGTTCCCGCTCAAAATTTTAAAAACCTGTTGCTCGCTCCCTTTAGAAATAAAAGACAAATTCCCAGCTGCTCGCCTCCTATCGAATAGTTTAGCCTATCCAATAGTTTGACAAAAAAGGATAAAATATATCCTTATGTGTCAAACTAGGGGGCATTGTTGATAGGCGAACAGCCGGGCAACAATATTAGAAATAAAAATATTAAAATAATGAGATTAAGAAATCAAGAATGAAAATAATAAATGAAAAGGACGACCAGCAGGGACTTCACACCTTAGGAGGCGAGCAGTTGGGCTTGAAGACCAAAGTCGAGTAGATGAGCAGTTGGTCATAATGCTAGGAGGCGAGCAGCTGGTCATGATACCAGGAGGCGAGCAGATGGTCATAAAGAGCACAAGAAGGTGGCGAACAGCCAGACCAAGAAGACACAAAGACCTAACTAGTGGCGAGCAGGCGAGCAGGAGGGCACCTCGGAAGATCATCAGAAATCCCAATAATTAGGCATTACATTAGGAACAAACAAGTGTCTTAACACTTGTTATTGTGTAAAGATGTAATAGCTTAGGAGATGACAAGTGTCTTAACACTTGTCACAATAAAAATTAAGATGATTAGGGAAGTGACACCTCCTACTTGCTTGTACATCTATAAATACCCTTCATGGGACAATACGAAAGGGGGTTACTAATTCAAAAACAAGTTAAACTCTTGCAAATTTATCTCTCAATCTTTACTTACAAAAATCTAGCTTTAATCCTACATTGATCTTTGTTTGGTGATCTTTCTTAGCATAAACAGCCACTTATTATCAACATTGATCAAAGGTCATCAACATCAGTCAAATAAAAAAAGTGTTAAGTGTCCTGGGCGAGGAGAGACATACTTATCGAGACGGCCCTTATCCAAACCAAGGTACGTGGGGTCAGATGAAGGACCAGATCCTTCGCGGGCAACGGCGACCAGAGGTTGCTCGACGTGGCGCTCCACGGAGGGAGTTTGCTGGCTATCAGCCTCGGATGGGCGGGCAGCAATGGTCACCTGCTCCTGAGCAGTTTTTGCTCGCTTGGCCGCCTTCTTAGAGTCGGAGACGGGAGTACCGTCTCCGCGAAGGAGCCTCTTTGTCCTCGGAATTTGAGCCTTGGGCGGACTGGCCACCGGTGCATGTGGCTGCGCCGAACTAGACCCTCCAGCCTGTCTTGGGTCGCTTTTTCCACCCTTAGCTGCAAGGGGAATGATCTTTGAGAGGGGATCCGACTTCTTGCGATCTCTTTTTATCGGCATCTCCCAAACACGATTATCGAGTTCGAGGTAGGAGGGGTGAAGAGCAACGGTGACGAGCTAGTCTGCAAGGAAAAGAATTAAGTCAATAAATTGTACGAGAACGAACAGATCTGTTCGCCCAACAGGGAAAGCCACTTACCCTCCGGAATAGGGGCTTGAGCCTCAAGATGGTGAGGATAGGTGGTGAGATGGGCAACTCGTAGTGTGGCCTCGGAGAAAAGATGGCCAAGGCTGCGATCTTCTCGGCGACGAAGGGCGATCAGACACACCACAAAAAGGAATTGGTCGCTGATGCTGTCTTTAACAGTTCGCCACTTCGAGTTTTTAGGACCTGAAATAAAACAAAAAGAGAATTAAAATTAGTCTAACCACTTCAAAGTTATAGAAGAGGTGAGACTCACGCTTTAATTCTCTAAATTCCGTCGGGGTCTCAACCCGCTCAGGACCACCATAAGGGCGAGCAGAAGCACGCCAGTCTCCTCCAATCCAAAACCAGTCGTGCTTCCAATCTCATACCTTCCCAGGGATGTCCTCCACAAGTTTCTGGCCTGGTAGCGCCTTTAAGTAATACCAGCCCCCTTCGTCCCCGGTGCATCCAGTAATCGTCATCAAGTAACATATCTCCTTGGCGAACAGCTTATTGGGGTATCCTTCTAGGGCGAACAGAACCATTAGAGCCATTAGATTCATCCAGCCAACGGGAGTCAGTTGGGTGATGGCCAAGTTCACACTCTCCAGAAACTTGTCGACCAAAGGGTGCAGCGGCAAGGTGACCCCGGCATTGAGGGTAGCTAGATTGATCGTCATCAACCCGCGCGGTGGGCGATCAGCTCTGTCATCCACCAAGGGAGCATAAATCGGAATGTCGAAGGGAATTTTATAATCCCTCCGAATCCTGGGCAAGTCCTCCTCTGTGATGGCGGACACTATGCAGCTCGCAGCGAATTCGGTCACCTTGAGCCTCCATACTCCGCGAGCAGGAATAGCAAACCGGTCTGAGTGCTCCCTCTCGTACTCGCCCCAATCTATTCGGCGAGCAATAGAGACCGGAACCTGATGCTCAATTAGCCTGGGCATGGGAAAGTGAATATCTCTGAGGTACGCCCAGGTCAGTTCATCAGGATTCACTGGCTGGAGTACCTCAGCCTCCTCATCCTTGTCCTCATGAAGGTCCGAGCTTATTTCTTCCAAAAGCTGGCGAGCAGGATTTGCTCGCTCTTCTCTTTCTCTAGATGGACGGGCTCCCGAGTTAACGGAGCGAGCAACTGAAGCCGCCTCAGGTCCGACTCCAGGATAACAACGGGATTCTCCTCGGTGGACTGTTTCTCTGGGTTTCTTGGATGGAAAGATCCAGTTTCGGAGTGTGACGACATCTAGTAAGCAAGGGTAAAAAAATTCTAAGTATTTGTAGATTCCGGCGACGGAGAACTCGACCGAATAAAACTTCCCACGGCGGAGTTTATGACTTTTGTGGAACCATAAAACGTACACAATACTAGAAAAGCAAAAGAAGAAGAAGAAAACGGAAGAGGAAACTATCTTGCAGTTACTTCGAAGTCGCCAAAAAGTGGGAAGCGTACGCCGGAAGTATGAAAGAGAGAAGAAGGAGAAATTCGCGTTTGATAAACAGTGAAAATGATTAAAATCCCGAAAATTTTCCCTTAAATACTCTCTGAAGAAACGGGGTTCCGGGCGAGTAAGTCCAAGAGTTGAAGGACTAAAATGCAATTTTTGAGCGCGTGCAGCACCTGTCCGACAAAGTGGGAAGGTGCGTCACCTCGGGAACACTTGCGTGTGGGCGGCAGCAATCATTCTGCCCACGTCACACCTCGATCCGTACTCAGGCCTTGGGATCCCAACCGTCACCGACCCAAGTCTGCTCGGCCAATGTTGTCCGCCCGTGAAAAGTTGCTCGCCCCCTCCCAACGTTCATGCTCGCGTCAATAGCACCTAAAATCTGCAAACCCAAGAATTGCTCATTCATCCCCTTCACAATTTATTGATTAGCAAGGGGGCAATTGTTGATAGGCGAGCAGAATCAGCATTTGGGCGACCTGGCTTAGCACAAAACACCCAAGAATTAAGACGAAATTAACTCAAGATTCACTTAACAAGATATTTGGCGAGCAAAACTTGCATGCTACACAAAGGCGGATAGGCGAGCAAAACCAGATCAAAAGCTATATGACGAGCTCAATCGGCATCCTGCCGACCAGATCCAACCACAGTGCCAAAATAACAATTAAGCAAGACAAAAGGCCATCAGAATCAGACTAAAGACTCCTCAAGGACAAGTCCAACATGACGAACAGCTCTTGACTGCGAGACAGTCCAACAGATAAGGATAGAATTTAGTTTAGATAAGATCAACTTGGTCAAAGCTCAGGTGTCGTGCATGCAGGCCTGGTAGGCCAAAAGTCACGACACCTCCTGCTAGGCAAATGTCTATAAATACTTAGATTTTTTCAGCTAATAAAACAGACACATATTCATATACACGTCCAAACTTCGATTATACACCCAAAGTAGCTCGATTCTCTTATATACGAATTAAATACGTAATTAATACACATGTTAATTCTACCCCAATCCAAATTTTCGTATTCACTAATTACGTTAGTGATCAATCACACGTAATTGTTTGGTGATCTAATTAACGATTAAAAACAGCCACTAATCCTTGTGATTAGAATCGATCATCAACAATGATGTTTTGTCATTGTCCAAGGAAGAATCGAATGCCGAAGATTGAAGAGCCTTGAGACATTTATATTAAATTATGAATATTGTTAATGTTTGAACTTAATGAACAATGTTTGATTTTTTTTTTTTTATCAATTATGAACAGTTTTTGAACAATATTTGAATTTTTTAGTTTAAATGATAGCATATTACAATTACAAATTTATATTTTACATTTAAAAAAATTACAGAGTCAGTTAGTGGTCCGTTTAGCCCGCGGACCGATAGGGTTAGAGTTAGATTTCGAGTGTTAGTGGACCGATAAAAATGTACCGATAAGACCCGAAACCGTTTAGACCCGCAGCCTGTAGGGCTAGCCCTATAGAGTTAGGGCCAATCAATTTAATATCCCTAACTACATCCCTCAATTTAATGAGACATAATTCTTCGTTTTTAGCATTCTTCCATATTCAATTTTCAACAATTTTTTTGTTATTTATATTTGCTTAGGATTGAAGATTCTTTATCAAAAGGTTCATGGCCGTAAGACAATTCGACATGTTTCGCACTATTTGTATTGCCTAGGCGAGTCTAAATACTCCTTCTAACCTACTTCATCACAAACTATTCTTTTCTAACCCGTTTTATATTACTAGTATTAAAAAAAAAAGATGAATAACACCATCCAAATTTAGAATGTATATATTCCTTTATCGGTTGTCCAAACTTAAATGCATGTACAAAAAATAAAAAACTATACACCACAACATTTTATCTTCATCCTGCAAACATCTTTATAATTACTTAAAATTATAATAAATTAATTCATAAACAAAGACTTTATTTATAAACCTCACTTTTCAAGAATACCTTTCACTTTTTACTCATCTCATCTACTTTATACATAAATAATTATTATTTTCCAAAACTCAAGAAAAAGAACTAATACCCTTCTAAAAATAAGCATCTATTTAGTTAAAACAACTAATATCCTTTAATGATTCATATATGAACCAATTTCACTCGATACATACTCTACATTAATTTTAAAAAAAATATACAAAAAAAAAAAAATCTAGCCTTAATTATCAATTTCCCATTACGAAAAGATATTGTAATATAATCAATACTCCAAACTTAATTAGTGGAAATGTTCAATTATCTCTTTGCTTGATTTTAGGGGGTGAGTCAACTAATTTTCGTGAATCTCTTATTCATATATTTCTCTATCATAGAAGATTAAATTATAGGAATTGGGTAACTAATTCCTTACATATCTTAATTGTGTTTCCCTATAATAGAATATTACTATTTTTTATTGTAACAGTAAATATATTACATTTAATATTATTTTCAATGTTAATCTATATAGACATTAGAATAAATCATTTGGACTATAAAAGACAAACTCAACCCTTAGCCATCAAAAAGCGTCAATAGAAACTCAAAAAATACAACTTATCAATACCTTAATTCTAAAAAAATACAACTTACAAATACCTTGATTCTAAAAAAGAATATATATAAATTAAAATAAATTCAATATTAGTTTTCAAATTTTAATAGTCAAACATTTCAACCTTAATTATTGAATATATAAAAATAGAAATTGTACACATAATTGTGGTCATTATTTATTATGACGATGTTTTTTTTTACTATAAAAAAAATTGGTTTATTTTATATTTATAGATTAACCACTTCATGATTTTGCACGCATGCAAACTGCAAAGCATATGAATAGCATTCTTGAAGCTAACCAAATATGATCCATGATCCTTTAAAAAAATAAAAATCCATGATCATTGATAAAGTAGATGATTGGTCATTGTCATATGATCATTGATTAAGGAGATGATTGATTATGATCCATGATTATTAATTAAGGTGTAGTCTACTTATAGAAATATTTTTTTGTACGTTAATACAAATTAAGATTTTAAGAATTAAGTAGTACGTAACTCTAAAATCATTTTTCATTTATTTAAATTAGTAATACCTTTTTTACCGATCAAGATTGTTATAACATGCATTATTAATTAAATATTTTTCTTTTTTAAATTTATTTCCAAATTTTATAAGGAATATGTATCAATACATTTTCAAGATTGAATGCCTCGATTATTGATTATTTACGACAAATTTTCTAAAATTACAATGAACCCTCAATAAATCAACAAATCTCTATTAAATGTCTTGAAAACTCTTAAAACCTTTAATGAATACCTTATAATATATTCAAATCTTCAAAACTCTAATAAAACAACATCTCTAAATCATACAAATTTAAATAATTTACCAATATACACCTACTAATATAGTGCATAAAAATAATACAAAATGTGAAATACACATCCAAATATTATTTGATAATCATATCCTAGATTTTGAGACTTTGACATTTTGATCAACCGACCGAACGACCAAGTTTTCCGGCCACTGCATGTGGTGGATATCCAACCATCACCATCAAGCGGGTGTGCAAATTTTCTCTCACCCAATTAACCGCTGAAATCACAGGCCAATTTGATATAATAAACTTCTTCTATATGAATAAGCAAGATTGATGGCAAGGATCGTTTGCAAGGATTTGAAAGTGCTAATATAATAAACTTCTAATAACGTGAAAGAATCGATTGCAAATTGAAGGTGAGTATCGATCGGAAAGTGAATAACATGGGGTAGTTTCTTGTGCAGAAAAAGTTGCAAAAGGAATTTGTGAGCCATGAAAGAATGGGGGTGGGGGAGATCTGTATATATAGAAACAAAGTATAACTGACCCATGAATGTACCAATAATTAAATTCTAATTGAAATTAATTATTAATTGATAGTCAAAATTACCATAATTGTAAAAATAAAAAACGGATGGTTATGATCAAATCTTGAATAAACGATCAATGGTCTACAATCTTTCCCGCCCAAACCTAAATATAGGAATGTAGGGTGATTTATATATTATAGATAGATTAAATTTTTATATAATACTACATCCCTTATTTTTTAATTGTCCCATTTTATTCAAAAATTGTATTTTTTTTTAATTTGTGACTAATTTAATAACAATGCAAATTTACCTCATTTTTTTCAATAAATTAATACCCTAACACTATAAGAAAATATAAAATTGCCTACGGAAATTATCAATAAGGCTACGAAATTTCCAACAAAAAAATTCATTGTGAGGATTACCTACATTGTCTGCAAAAATTTCTAATTGTATAGACATCTTCCTTCTCCACCTACAAATAAAATTGCCTACGAAAATTCCGTAGGCAAATTTTGGTGTAGGTAAAATTTTGTAGGCAAATGACTTGTAGGTAATTATACTTAGGAGTTTTATTTCGTAGGCAAGTTGTTTTTAGGTTGATTAATGTAGAAACTTTCATAAATTTTTGTAGGCAAATGGTAGGCAATTCTTACTACAAACTTTTTTGTTGGAAAATTTTTGTAGGCAATTATTTATTTTTTTGTGGTGTAAGTACTTCCTCCATCCAATTTTACTAGGGTTTTTTTTTTTTTTTGTTATTTTTTGTGATATGTTGGAGGTTATTATTGAGAATTGTAAGGTCATTTTATAAATAAAGTGATTGTTTATGGAAAATTATCAGTATCATATTTTACATAAATAATTACTTTATTCATAAATGGACCTCGCAATATCTCATAATATCCTCCAACATATCAAAAAAAAATATGGTTTCAAATCGACCTAGTAAAATTGGACGGAGGATTAATATTTATTGTGTATATGAATTTAATATGAGTGTAAGAGTCATTTGATACCCTAATTAATGATAAAATTTGTTTGTGTGAAAGGATCAAATGAAATAGATAAAAAGTAACCGAGGAAGTATAGACAAATATAATTAGGACTGGAGAAAAAACCGAAAAATTCGGTATACTGAGCTTATCGTATTGAAAAATACCGAATTTACCAAAAAAATTGGTATAGCAAAAATTTCGGTACGGTATATTGCCATACTGAAAATTTCGGTATGATAACGGTATGAAAAGTGGCATCCCGGTGTATATGCTGAAATACCGAAATTAATTTATAGTTTTAATAATATTTAATATTGTGTCATTATCAATGATTAGATGGTAGTCTTATTATTAAAAATATGGAAGCTCAATCGCTCTTATTATTTGAAAAGAGCACAAACTACTTATTTTTTTAAACTAGATGAGTGTCCCGCGTATTACGCGGAATATTCATAAAATATTAATTATACATTATGCATTACATATACAATAACATTATAAATTTGTTCACCATAAAATTAATGTAGTTATATTATATAATAAATATATTCAAAATAATGTCACATGTTAAACACACTTAAGTCAATATAATGATATATTAAATTTATTTTGAGATTAAAAAAATCAAATAATTAAATTTTGGTGCACTGTGTTTTCAAGACAATAAAAATTTATCAGTTAAATGTTAACTTTTTTATTTTAAAAAAATTCAATCAATCATTTAATCGATAAAAAATTCAAAATTAATTAATATATTTAATTCCATTTTTTATTTATTTTAACAAATTAGGAATTTCTAAATTGGAAATCCTTAAATATAGTGAGACAATAAAAATAAATAATTAAACATTAAAATTTTATATAATTAGAGTTTTAAATATAATTGATCAATTCAATTTAGTATATTTTTATAGCATCAAGTTATATACAATAGATATTCCAAATTTGTATATATTCATAGTTTAGCTTAGTTGGTTAAAATTATAAGTTGTGCTCAAGTGGTTCTGTGTTCGAATCCATGAATTTGCATAATTTTTTAAATTAGACTATTTATTACTCCCTCCGATTCAAAATGTTTGATGTTTTAGAGTGTTTTTTTTGTTTCAAAATATTTGATGTTTTAGGGTAGTTTGCACCTTATTTTCCTATTATGCCACTATTTAAATTCCCCTAAAATAGCACTCATATTTTCTCCTTACCTTTTAATAATTTTACACCATAAATAAACTAGTTGACCTTCCATTAATTTCTATTCAATCAATATATCATAAGGGTATAATAGTCATTATACACTACTTCTTAATTCTCACAACAAATCCTAAAACATCAAACATTTTGAATCGGAGGGAGTATATAATGACACATAAGCATAATATTGACACGTAGGATTTTCACAAGCATGCCACGTAGAACATAGATGACACATAAGCATATGCCACATATGCAGAATCAACCACATGACGACACGTATGCAAAATCAACCATATAATGACAAATAAGCAAAGACTAACTCCCTATTAGTATAATAGAGATTAATATAACCATAGGCCCATAGTTCATCCTTATACAAGAGGTATGCTTATCACTTTCCTACTTCCTTCAATCTCTACCCTTTAACACAATCAAAGGTTGTCTCTCTCAATCTCATTTCGCTAAAAAAAATAGAAAAAAGATACCAGTGGTCGAATATTGAATCCAGAACGTTGAAAATCTTTATTTAAACCAGAAGTTAGTCTTATTCAGTTGTTGTCCGGTGAGTAAATTCATGACAACAGTAACAACATATGTGGACTGTGGAGTAAATTTGAAATCTATTTTCTCTTTTGGAAAATTATTTGCAGAATATAATTCATATTTTTCTCTGCGGTTCTCACTTGTTAAGATTTTGAAGATGTCTTTTTTTTTTCCATTTCCTAGTAGTTTATTTTACAAAAATTTTGGCGAAGAACGGTATACCGAAATCATATCGATAATATACTGAAATTTCAGTATATCGAACTATGGTATATCGAAATTTTCGGTACGATAATGGTATGACTTTTTTTACATACCGATATTTTCGGTACAAAATACTGTATGAACTAAAATCTAAGGTATACAATACCGAACCACCCCTAAATATAATATATAATTATTATATTTTTCATACTTATTAAGCGTATATAATATAAACAAAAATAATTCAACTTTATAAATATTAAAAAACATATTATCATATATTGATAAAACATAATATGAAATACAATGTAATATTTCAACTAACTTTTCGTGATATTAATGGTGAAAATAAATTCATAAACATACATCGAACAAAATTTATTTATTTATTTATTTTTATATTAAAATTTTAGTTCTATTTTTAATATTAAAAAGTTTACGTGATATTATTACAATTTTTTAAAATAGTTAAAATATGTCGAAATATCAAGTTCTACAGTGGTCAAACTGCCCCATTCACACGATGGGAAGGGTTTTAATTTTGGGTCCGACTATATACCCCTCCATACTTATTAGATACCCCCACCTAATTTATATATTATTATAATATTATTTATTAAATGACTCTCATGCCCTTATTATTCAAAAAACAAAATACTGTAAATTTAATACACCCACCAAGAAATTCAAGAGTCACGATCAAACACAAGAAGCTACGGAAGAGTCGGAGCCGGCGCCGGCACTACAATACCGGAGTTGGAAACCTTCTTGTGGGTGCTGCAACCATTACAAGTTCGATGATAAGTGTATTAATATTATTCCTACACTTTAAAAAAAAAAAATTCCCGACATTGATTTTTCGAACCTGGTTTTTCGAAAAATGGTTAGGGTTTCGGCAAAAGATTGTCGAAATGTGGTTAGGGTTTCGGAAAAATCTTGTCGAAACAGAGATTTTCGAAAATATTTTGCCGAAATATTTGTCATTTTTCAACAAGTTCTTTTCGAAACTCTAACAGTTTTTCGAAAAACCAGGTTCGGAAATTTTAAGCGAATTTTTTTTTTTTCGAAACGATTGTTCTTCGAAATCTCAGCGATAAAATCCACTACTTGACCCAAATTGAAATATTAGGGCATCAGACCCACATAAATCAACAACACAGTCATCTTCTTCATGAAGAAAAAATTGTCACAAAGGCTCTTGTCCTCTTCCCAAGATGGAAATTCGACATACAACGTCGGGTTTCATCGAGACATGGAGCAAAGAGAGTAGACTGTAAGGTAATCGGTTGGGCGGATAGGAGTGGCACCGGAAAAGCTTCTGGCGTTTGCGGCGGAATTCTAGAAGGGAAGAATGAAGTGGGAAAAGAGCAATGAAGAATGTAGAACGTGGGGAATGGGAAGGGGTTTTGTGGGTGTATCAAAACTTTAAAATAATATTAGAGGTAAGGGTAATGTAGGTATATTATAGGGTGTGTATCTAATAATTATTTAAAATATGGTGGGTATATTAAGTGGGTGGGGGTATCAAATAAATATGGAGGGGTATATAGTCGGACCCTTTAATTTTTAAGTACCGATCCACCTCATTTCCATCTCTGTGACTGATCCAACCCATTGATAATATTATTGTATTTGTGTCGTCGCTTTCAATCAAAATACATTGTATTTGCAAAATTTAGCCCAACAAGAAAAACAAGTTTGGGAGGTCAATTTCTTATGATTTGGATATATTCATAAAGCTTAATTTAGCATTTTTGTTACCATGATAGCGGACTCCATTAACCCAAACCATTTTCGACATCTAAACACACATAGAAATGAAGACCAAAGCCGAGTACCACTCAATTGAGATTTCCAACACTAGGCCTAAATATAAAGATCTATTTGGAATTATCTTAACCAAAGAGCGATTTTACATATTTTCTTCAACAAGACCCTATCAAACAAAAAAAACCATAACGACTAAATATAATTTATCATTTTAAAATGACATAGTATAAATCCCATAAAATCATAATTACACACTCTGGGTATAATATGCATTAATAAACTAAAACATTATCACACAATAAAGAATCGCGGGAATGAAAATATACTTGGAAGTTAGAATTAGATATAAACAGAAAAAAGGAAAGGGAACAGACATTTCAAAACGATTTCCATTTTCTCCATCAGATAAAATGTTCTGTAGTTCAAATTCAAAACCTACATTCGGACTAAGCTCCGAAAACCCTCCCTAAACAAAATTCTGATATAAAAAAGAAAAAATTAACCGGGACTAAACTAATTTGATGGAGAACAAAGAAGGAACAAACCTTGACGAGTCGATATGACTAACATTTTGCTTTTTCGAGGTGATCAAAATTGGCCGCCAACATTCCAGACATCGACGTCCTAAGTCGCAGCAGAATTCTGAGTGGGGCTAGGACGACGACCCCCCCTCCCTCTTCCTTGCTGGTGGTAGCCTTCACCACCACGCCCACCACTATAGTTCCCACGCCCCCGAAAGCTATCGCTTCTAACATACGTCCTCCCACCGTTAAAGTTACCTCCACGTCCTCTGAACCCCTCATTGCGGAACCCACCCCGCGAAGAACCGAACCGACCCCTCCCACTCCCAACTGTTAAGAAACAACAGCTATATAATAAGATCAAGTCTCCAAGAACTGAACTTCAAATATGCAAGGAATTATAAGGGATAATGCATCCCTACACACGGTGCATTGCAGCAGGTATGAGTACCCACCAATCATTTGACACATACCCACATGGATGTGTGTGAACGTGTGGTGGTTACCGGCTTACCCCACTGGTGAAGGGTTACCACTATGTAATACTAAAGTCGCTGCATATTTCTAGACTTGGAATAGAGAAGATGAAATTTAATGCCTGGCTCCGACTCACCTCGAGTAGTTGTTCTCTTAATCTCCACCGTAACTTGATGATCACCGATCGTCATGGGAGAAGCCTGAAGTGAAAACAAGATTACAACAATGTGGAGGAGGAGATAAATCAAAACATAATTTGCGTTCCCATCCTAACTTTTCTCAAGATCAAATACTACAGAGATCTTTTAGTGATACTGATTTCACATCTATTATGTCGGATAAAGAGGCTTCAATTCTAGATGAGAGTGCCCAGTGTTTTTTCAATGAAAAACTAAATTTTATTAAGAGAAGAGGATAGCATAGAGGAGGAGCAATCCTTCAAACTGTCAACTTTTGTTCTAAAGAAAGACTAAGGTGGCTATTCAATGTATATAATCTTGACCATGTATGCAAATTTGATAGCCAGGCCAAACAAGAGTAAGAGAGTGCAATCTGAAGAGCTCATACCTTAATTGCACTTTGCATGGAACTAATGTCTTGGAATTCAACAAAACCAAAACAAAAACCTTGTTGCTGAAAGAAAACAAATATGGTGTGAAGAACAACACACTAATCAAGTTGGAAGATATAGTAAAACAAACCATGATGAAGCCAACCTTGTTACTTCTAACTTGAACCCCATTTGGCTTGATAGCTCCGAACTTCTGAAATTCTGCTTCTAGCTGAGAAACTGTAAGATTTAGAGGCAGATTGCGCACATATATAGAGTGGCCTTCAACTGTAAGAGATGATTAACGAATCAGAGATCCAAAAAGAAATGCAGATACATCCAACAATTCTCATCACATCTCGGTGAAGGTTTTTCCTAATTTATTAATCCGAGGTCATATATATAAAGGTTTTTGGTGCTTATCAGTTCACATAATATGGCATATAGCAGCCACAATACCTTCATCCTGAGTATCTTTACTGTCTGGCACATTATCAGGTGCGGTAGGGGCTGAAGATTCAGAGCCTGGCACCTCTGCAGATGATTTGAGTGGTGGTTTCTCAGATCTTGGAACTACTTTCGATGTGTTAGCAGGAACATAGATTTTGGTTGGGCCCTTCTTCGTCTGTGAACTGACAATTGATGCATATGATTTCTTTGGTGCGTCCTCCTGGGGTGATGAAGCTGATTCTGCAACTGCAGATACATGATTCTCATTTAAATGAGGACCAGATTCTACTAGGTTATCTGCATCATTAGCTTGTCCCTCATCAATCACTTGGCCATTCGTTTCCTCCTCAACAATCTCAACTTCCTCCACTTCGGAAGGTGCATGGTTTGCACGGGGGGAATCAGCCACTTGAACGGGTTCTGATTAAAAGGCTAAAAGAAATGAGTTGAAATTTATAATAGCAAAACCAAAAGACAATGATAAAACAAACCTGGGTTTGGGTCCGCAGAACTAGACGGTATCTCAAGACCTCCAATAACCAAATTCCCACTGGTATCGGGTTCATTCTCTTCCACATACCTAAAAACATCATTCAAAACATAGTACCCTTTGTCTTGAGGAGCAAGAAAAAAAGTCTGTGAAAATTTCCTGCGCTTATTATCTTTTCCCGTCAAGCAGCCAGTTACTAGAACAATCACTCCATCTTTATGTGAGTCCTGTGCATCAGCAGTCTTTATCTCCGCCTTGTAGTTCTTGTAGTCCAAGGAACATATTGTCTCATTTATACTCTGGTACAACATGAAAACAGAGAAAAACATACATCAATCATATTATCAAAAAATAAGGAGGAAGAAGCCTTTACAATCATGATATTCAAAGTTTTTAAGTAAATTTTCTTAATATTGTGACCTTCAATTTTATATTCCTTTTAAGTTTTGACCTCACTCCCATTTGACAAGTCCTATTCATTTATTATTTTCATCACTACAAGCTATAGAATATAATCTACATTGCAGGAGAAAAACACAGTACGCATTTTTCCTGAAAAAAATTGTTCCATTGAGTTTTCTTTTACTTTGCTAGGAGACATGGCATAGTAACTATACCTCCACGATGACATTCCATATACCAAAATTACTCCAGCATAATAGCATTTTCAGAGATGAGTTGTGATAAAGATCTTGCATGAACAATCATCATTTTGCCTCAAATTCAATTCAATTAAGCATCCTAAAGTATACAATATAATTAGACAGTTTTCTTTTACCAACTTTCAGGGAATCATTATCAGGTCAGCAAGATTAGATTATTTTACTACAAAAGTAAAGTATCCCATTCAGACATTCTGCCAGAAACTGACTAGTGACTCCTATTGCATAACAGATGTGCCGCAACCAAAAGGACAGCATTTTCACAAATGGAGCAAGCATAGTATGAGAGAGCAATGCAGGCAGAGGTAGTCATAGCAGAATGTATTATCACGGGAATTCCTTAACCAATATCATAAGAGCTGCAAACATGTGAAGCTCTACTAAACTAGATGGCCTTTGAAAAAGCATTGCCCAATGTCCAAATAATTCCCAGCAATTCCACAACCAAAGAGGGAAGAATAAAAGTGCATGTTGGCGGAGTGGATAGGGAAAGCAAATCAAAACCAAACTTAAAAATGAAAAGAATCACATTCACGGATAAAATCAACAATTTATCGGTGATAGGAAACTACCTTCATAGTTGTCACAGTTGTCATAAGGTCATTAGGACCTGGGCGACTCAACAAACTGGTCTCCTGATAAAATCGATAAACCAATTCAGGAGAGTGATGGAGAATATGGTAATACTGCTCAACGAACGCATTCCCAACCACTTGAGCACTTGGAGCAGGCGCAGGAGATGCAGTTTGTGCAGCCATTCCTGCCAGAAACTAATTAACTCAATGTTAGAATTGGATCCCACTTGAACTCATACAAAGTGGAAAATAGAAAAAAGAACACAGAACTATCTGCATTCTGGTGCATATTTTTGAACGTATTACTTTACCATGACTCCGCGGGCCAGTCATTTATATTTTCTTACTTGTAACTTAAATACCAACTATCATCGTCATGTTTTGGTCTAAAGATTTTAAAAATTCTCACAGCCATTAATTGGATTAATGAAGCCAAATAATTTTTTTACAAACACACACAACGTTAGCCAATGTAATTAAAAGGCAATTTCTGTAATTCAAAGGTCAACAAAAACAATAAGTTGCAAGCAAAAAGGCCCTAATAGTTTTACCCTCCAGTAATTAAAAGGCAAATTCTATAACTGAAAGGTCAAAAAAAAACAATAAGTTGCAAGCAAAAAGGCCCTAATAGTTTTACCCTCCAGCACAAAGATAATTCTAAATCTCGATAAGTACAGATTACTTCTTTTTAAGTTATTATTACATATAAACAATATAAAGGCTAGTTTTTCAATCAAAACACAAAACCAAAGCAAAGAAATAAAAACTTAGACAAGAAAAAATATTAACAATTAATTAATTGCAAACATTAAAAAGAATCAACAATTTACTACAATCATTAATTGGTTAATCTATTAATCACTCTAAACCTAGACGAAGTTTCCAGAAATGTGTCTAATGGAATAACATTCGTGCAAAAAAACAAACCCAACGAAATGGACCATTTATCAGTTTTATACTGATTTCAATAACAGATCTAACAGCGTCATGATTAAACAACAAAAAATTGGAACGAAAATGGGAGGGTGAATTCAGAAACACCCTATTCACGCAAAACACATTTCCAATCACTTATAAGATGGAGAGAAAAGCTATCACTAATATCATTCATAAATCGAAAAAGGAAATCAACTACGCAAACAGAAGTGACCCAAACATCATCTGATTACGTAAATGCTATGCTACCTTGTTAATGAAACTTTGTTCGAAATCTGGAGAGAGAGAGGTTAAGGGAGGGAGAGACAGAGGGAGTGAGTGAGTGAGTGACTGATGAACAGTGAGCGAGCAACAAAGTGTTTATATAGAGCAGGAGAGGAGAGGGAGCGTATTGAACACCAGTTACGGAATCTTACAGTACAGCATTTGACAGCTAAGAACTGATTAGATACCTACCCACCGCGTTCACTTGACATTAATTCAACTTCCCATTTAAAAGTTTAAATCAATTTTTTGAAATAATATGTTGCCTTTACCTTTTCCAGGTATTGAGATAATAATAGTAAATGATACATGAAATGATGAAAATGAATGAAATGGCTCTAGCAATAAAGCACAATCTACGGTTGAGATCTTAGGGTCCATCAGGATATTAATCACGTACAAAAGATAATACATGATAATCAATTTATTATTAACTGCTGAAAAGGTCAGAAGCATATGACATATAACCACTCGAATTTCTAATGACATGTTAGTATACATGTCCAGTTTCTATAGTGCAAGGTTTTCAGATAATTCATACCTAGTAAAAATATATTTACAATTCTCTACCATGAATACTTTATAGGTATACACAAAAGGTTACCTCACCAACTGACTTCAATGACACCTCATTCTAGCATAGCCTGAAAATGAAAGAGGAAGTTTTTGGAAACTTACGGCTTTGTTTGTTTCTAGATTCCCACAACATTTACTTTATTTCAAAACCAAATACTTGTTTGTTTATCCGGATTTTAGTATAGGATTTCAAATCAACCCTCGAAAAAAAATTTACTCTATAAGTCCTACAATAAACCTATTTTAAACACAATTTCCAATATACCATTATCATCAATAATCTATCACATACTTCTTAATTGATATTGTTTTATCCAACTTAATACTTCCTCTTCTCCTTTTTTACTTTACAAACTCCCTCTACTACTTATACCCAATTTTCAATACAAAATCAATCATGTATCACATACTTTTTAAAATCATACCCTATCATGTCCTAAAAAATCCACACTCCCAAACATATACAAAATTCAAATACACCATTTTACTATTCATCAAATCCACCCTACTGGATTTAAAATCCTCCACAATCCATAAACAAACAGATACTAGGTGAGAAATTCTCTTAAATAATATAGATATTTGAACCTAACAGGACGTTAATATATTGTAACAGGATTATTTCACATTGTGCCTAGATTCTTATAACATTTCAAACTTGTGCTCCAAAAGGTACACACACCATTAACATTGGATAATCATAGATATTGACAATAAAGTATGCTAGTTTTTCAAGCCCTGAGACTCAGCGGATTGTAACAACGAAAAGGATAAAAAATTATCAGAAAAAGAAATGTGTATGTGTGCAGTGTAACCAGAGGGCAGAGGCGAGCAAAGACAAATTTGATACCCTCCAAAACAACCATAAACCCAAATCCCCTCGAATATATATTATCCATAACTTTTAAACAGATGAGCTGAACTAACATTAATCAAAACCAAAGCACAAAACAAACAATCAAAAGGATCAATAATTTAGCAGAAACCCTAACTACTTAATCCCTGCATCAATCCATAAACCCCGACAATGTTTCTCAAGAATGCGAGCCTACTATGCAGTAAGGTTCGCATAATACTCAAAATCGAATACCGAAAACTAACCAATTATCAGTTTTCAGTAATTCCACCAGCAGATCTGAGTGTGAGATGATTTTAAGAACAAAACCCTGGAATCAAAAGGCACAGTGAATGCAGAAATCAATCAGAAAATTTCTCGATTCATACATATAAGCACACATTTCACATCACTTGAAAGACGAAGAGAGGAATAACTTCACGCATAACTGATCACGGTTCAGGAGGAAAAAAACAAAAAACGTCGAGTGATATCGACATGATCCAGTAAATTATAATGTCAATGAGTACCTGATTAATTGAACTTAGTTGAGATATGGAGAGAGAGAGCGAGGAACAATGAGTGAGATTAAGTGTAGAGAGAGAGAGAGAGAGGATTTGAACACGAGGAAAAACAAATAGGGACTGATCGTGAGAGAGCAAATGGAGTCTCCACTCCAGTATAGTCTTTCAAATACCAAATACTACCCTGCTAACGCAAAGCCTCTTTTAACAAATTTAATTTAATTACTATTTACCTTTTTTTGGTTAAGATCTTGAAGATTTATAATAAATATTTTTTTAATTTTAATATAATACTTTTTTATACTGAAATAGGGGTGGTTGGTGTAAGGGAAGATTACGGTGGTTTTGGGGTGGGGTGAATGGTTGGGGACGAGGTGGTTGAGAAAATAAGTTAAGAAATTCTAACATAATTTTTTTACTACTTATAAGTTGTTATGAATTTTTTATTTTTTTTTTATGATTTTATAAATTGTTAAACATCTTATTTTGCCTAACACATTGATAGTGCTTATAAGCTCTTAAACAATTTATAAGTTGTTTTAAATAGCTTACAAACTTGGCCAAATACGTTTTTTTATAACTTATAAGTTGTTAGGAGCTTATTATGGTCTTATAAGCTGTTAACCATCTTTTTTTGTCAAATACATTAATAATACTTATAAATTTTTAAGCAACTTATAATTTTAAAGAGCTTATAAGATCAACCAAACATCCTCTTAGTCTTATTCAATTAATCAAGAGTAAGACTTTCCCTTGTATTGTTTCATTTTCCATAGACATATTATCATTTTTAGGATAAATTATAGCTAGTATTAGTTTCTAAAAGGACAAATATAGGGTAAAATGAGTTCATACATGAATTACTTTGAAGGGTATGAGTCTAATGGTACAAATTATTTTCAATAAAACATATGAATAAAGGGTATGAATTTGATTCACTATATTACTAATTGTTTTCACTAATTGTTCTGCTAAAAATGTATTACAAAATAATTTTTGTATGAACAACTTTCACATTGAACATGCCCTTTAAAAATGTATGTTAACTATTATTTTAGGATAAAATAATACTACACTTAAAATGTGATAATAATTTACTGTGAGTCGTGAGATGATCTCACATGCTCCCTCCGTCCCAACACTTATATACAATAAAATGTTTTTCTTTTGAATTGCGCGAAATATCGTAAATTGATTTGTAATAGTTAATTTTGGTTAATACGACATAAAATTATTATATAATTAATAGATAACATATAAATTTATTAAATTTAATGATAATCATTAAAATTATATATGTGAAAATTTGTATAGAAGGTCTCATACATAAGACAACTATCATTTAACTCCATCCGTCCCTGAGTAAACTTCTCACTTTCTTTTTCGAGTTGTTCCCCACTAAACTTCACATTCCATAAATGACAAAAACAACATTTTACTATATATAAACTTTAACCTTAAAATTCATACAATATTACCAAAGTGTCACTCATTCAATTCACTTTACACTATTCATTATTTTATCTCAAAAGTCAACATGTGACCCACCATATATTAATAAACAAATACACTTTCTTAAACCATTAAACAAAAAGAAGTGGGAAGTTTACTTTGGGACGAAGGGAGTAATATATTACATGATATGTGAGCTTATGAAGCTTCAGGAGTCCAAATCCAACTATGTTTTAAAGGAATTTAAGATTCAAGGGGTGCTTGGTTGGAGCTTTTAAATCAAAGTCATAGTATCAAAACCAAAAGAATTCACCAATGTTCACCTATTTGAGTGACATGGCTTTGATTTTATACACTTTCAATTCCTTAATTACCATATAACGAGCACCCTTAAGGTAGGCATTGTCTCATATATGAGATTATCTTATAATCTCTATTAAATAAAATTATATATATATATATATAATTTTTTTACTATTGATTTTATCTGATAACAAATGAAAAGTCTTGTGTGAAACAATGTTATGTACATAATGAAGCTCCACTTGAATATTTACACCACACTTTGTCTAAAAATTTGATTGGAAGAGACTCGCACTTTTAGATTTTGTTTGGATGGAGGGAATTAAACTATGAATTTTAAATTCATAATCTAAATTCACTCCACTTATTTGACTAAAATATTTAAATGGATAAATTTCAAATTTCTATTTTTAATTATAGTTTACATTGGAGGAATTTGAAACGCCTAACAATACCATATCATTTAAAATCTATAAAATTTTAAATTCACTTATTTTTAAATTTCTTACATTTCAAATGAATGCAACTTTATGGACCGGTAAAGACCATATGGTATACACGGAAATGATTATTGCCCACCGATGGGCACACTATAATATACTCACCGTGAATGTAATAATGACACATAAACAGTGGGTTCACTATAATTTTAATTGATAAATTTTATGTGCTTATGTGTCATTATCACATTCGCAGTGGATATATTATATTGTATCCATGATGAACATATGATATTTTCGATGATATATGTCCGTCTTAAAAAATTGTAACAAATGGCATTTTCATGTTTATTACGGAAAAAAAATTAACCTAAACAAACTAAGAGAGGTGAATTGGTTATAGAGTTTGTAGGATTTTTTAGATTTTTAAAGTTTGAGGGTATTCAATTTGCATTTTCAAAAGTTTTTAAAAATTCTGAGGTATATCTTTAGATATTCAACAGTCTATGGATTTTCATATTCCATGGATTTTCTTTGATTCTCTTCTAAAATATAAATATATTTCACTCTCCAAATTCTCTTCAAATAACCAGAGATTTCTACGAATTTTAAAAAGTCTTAAAAATCTTTAGTTATTCAACAATTTATAGATTTTCTTTGAGCATGACATTATAAAATATTTATTTATAATTTACTTTTAAATTTAAATTATATATATATAAATATATTAATTATATAAAAAAATAATGCGGCTCCCCGTGGGGAACGAGACGGGGATACCCCGGGGCTGGGAATACTATCCTGGTTCCCGCCTACGGGGAAAAAAAAATTCCGTCCCCATTTGCTTTGGGGATTCCCCGCCCTGTTCGGGACGGATCCCCACGGGGATCGGGATTCTCCGCCACGTTGTCAAATCTACTCTTCAAAAATATAAATAAAGTTTACTCTTCAAAATCTCTACTAACAACCAGAGACTTCTAATGAGGGTGAGGTATAACGGTGATGAAAATGAAGATGAGAATAATAATGATGAATAATAATTTTTTTTAACTAACGTATTTTTTTTTCTAAATAATTTGGATAAAAAAAAATTATATACAAGTGTGTTCCATATACATTTGCATCAATGGTTCCAGCGTCGGAGTCTATGAAAATTCATGTAAATCAATAAAAAAAAAAAGTGTATTCCACAACCCTGTAAAGTGTATGAAAATCCAAGTAAGTCAATAAAAAAAAATCAGTCAAACTCTACATGGAGTCTACAGATTTTTTAAATTCACGGATTTTTTAAAGTCCAAAAAAATCCAATAGGAATCGCAATTGAATACACCCCTCTAACTCTCTAATAGAAGATAGAACAAACACATGTCATAGCCGACTCTCCATACATACTTTTGATATGGATAGAAATATGTATTTGGAATTTCAAAATCTAAATTCAACTATACTTTGAGATTTTATAATCAAATTTTGAAAAATCTAATACAATCACTCTTTACTAGGGCTGTTTATGGAGTTCGAAGATTATCGAATCCGTACCGAAATCCGCACTGAAAAAGAACCGAACCAAAAAAAATATAGATTTTTTTACTTTAACCGAACCGAATATTTTTTGGTACGGATATAGATATTACCTAATTAACCGTACCGAACCGAATAACCGAAATAAATATGTATTATATTTAATTTTTATTTATTTTTTATTTATCAAATATTATTATAATATTATTGAATTCAAGTACAACTATACAATTGCATAAGTTCTCCTCATTTTCAGAATACAAATACTATATTATTTATCTTATTAAGTTCTTAAAACATTAACTTATGTTTAGGTGTATATCAAAATAATTTAAAATTTATTTTTTATTCTTTTAATTTCAGTGTTCATGTATATTCATTTTTACAAAAAAAAATGGATATGGTGTATCCTGTATCAGGAATTACGATCAACGTGATTTTAATATTGTGTTTTCCATTCACAAGATATTTTACACGAATTTTATAAATATATATTTTATGTACTGTATTTTAAAACACTCTATTGATAGATTGCATTAATATTTTAACCATCAATTATCATATAATTGTTGATGATCGATTCTAATCACAAGGATTAGTGGTTGTTTTTAATCGTTAATTAGATCATCAAACAATTACGTGTGATTGATCACTAACGTAATTAGTGAATACAAAAATTTGGATTGGGGTAGAATTAACACGTGTATTGATTACGTATTTAATTCATATATAAGAGAATCGAGCTGCTTTGGGTGTATAATCGAAGTTTGGACGTGTATATGAATTTGTGCTTATTTTATTAGCTGAAAAAAATCTAAGTATTTATAGAAGTCTGCCTAGCAGGAGGTGTACATGACCTTTGACCTCCCTAGTGTGCATGTATGACACTTGGGCTTTGGCTAGTTTGCCCTTATCTAAACTAAATTCTATCCTTCTACACTGGACTTGCTCGCAGTCAGGAGTTGCTCGTCCTGTTGGACTTGTCCTCGAGGAGTCTTTAGTTTGATTCTGATTGTCTTTAGTCTTGATGAATTGTAATTTTGGTATTGTTGCTAGATCTGTTCGACAAGGTGCTGACTGTGCTCGCTAGGACCTCATCTGGGCCCACATGGTCTTTTGATTAAAGTTGCTCGTCTGGTTAATATTGCTCGGCGGGCAAGGTCTGCTCACCCGACACCTTTCGTTCAGCTTGGCTTAATCTCATCTTAAGCGTGGGTAATCTAGGTTAATCATGATCGCCCGAATGGCGATTCTGTTCGCCTATCAACAATTGCCCCTTGCCGATCATTAAATTATGATCTGGTAAAGCGAACAACTTATGGGTTGACAAATATTCGATGACACGGAGGCGAGCTGATGTACTATGATGCGAACAATCTTTCACTGGCGAACAACATTGGTCGAGCTGACCAGGGCGGGTGACGGTTGGAATCCCAAGGCTCGGGAGTGGCTCGAGGTGTGATGTGGGCAGAATAATTGTTGCTGCCCACGCGCACACGATCCCGAGGCGACGCACCCCCAATTTTGTCGGAATGAGCTCGCACACGCAAGGTAATTGCACTTTAGTCCTCCAACTTTCGAACTTGCTCGCCAGGTACCCTGTTTTCTCAGATACTATTTAAGGAAAAAAAATCATTTTCACTCACTTTCACTGTTCACTCAGCGCGAAAATATCTCCTTCCTAATTTCGAATTTCCGGCAACTGCACTCCAACTCCGGCGACGTTTTCTTCGTACCAAGGTAGTACTTTTTTCTATTTTCTTTCTTCTTTTTCATTTCTATAACCGTGTGTGTGGAAAAACATCATTAAACCCCAAACTCTACCACCTGAGATTTTGAACAGCCGGAAACCACCATTAACGTCACCTTGAACCTTCTAAATCCCAATATCCTCACACTCTGAGACCGGATCGTATCCTCCCCGCAATCCTGGGAAACAACCCATCGAAGAACTCCCCGTCTTCGTAAATCTAGAGTCTGACCCTGAGGCGGCCTCAGTTGCTTGCTCCGTGAACTCGGGAGCTCGTCCATCTGGGGAAAGGGAAGAGCGAGCAAATCCTGCTCACCAGGTCGTGGAGGAGACAAGCTCTGATCTTCACGAAGGCGAGAACGAGGAGGCTGAGGTACTCCAATCCGTCAACCCCGACGAACTGACCTGGGGGTTTCTGAAGGACATTAACTTCCCAATGCCAGACCTAATTGAACATCAAGTCCCGGTCGCCGTTGCTCACCGAATTATCTGTGATGAGTATAAGAGGGAGTACTCAGGTCACTTCGAGGTTCCAATTCGCGAGAAGCGAAAGCTCAAAGCAATTGAGTACGCGGTGAGTTGCATCGTATCTGCCATCACCGAGGAGGAGCTACCTCAAATTAGGAGGGAGTACAAGATCCCCTACGACATACAAATATACGCCCCTCTGACGGATGATAGAGTTGATCGCCCACCACGCGGGCTTACGACGATCAACTTGACAACATTAGACGCCGGTGTCACACTGTCTCTGCACCCCCTGGTCGGTAGGTTCCTGGAGCAGACAAACTTAGCAATAACCCAACTGACTCCGGTGGGATGGATGAACCTCATGTCTTTGATGGTTCTGTTCGTCCTGGAGGGGTATCCAAATAAACTGTCCGTCGAGGAGGTATGCTACTTGATGACGATCACAACCTGTACTGGAGAAGAGGCGGGCTGGTATTACCTCAAAGCGCGACCAGGCCTAAAGTTGGTAGAAGATATTCCTGGGAAAGTGTGAGACTGGAAGCACGATTGGTTCTGGATAGGGGGTAACTGGCGTGCTTCTGCTCGCCCATATGGCGGCCCCGAGCAGATTGAAACCCCGACGGAGTTTAGGGACCTAAAGCGTGAGTCTTATCCCTTCTATTTATTTGAAGTGATAAGACTAATTTTAATTTTTTTCTTTTTGTGTTTCAGGTCCCAAGAATCTAAAGTGGCGAAGTGCTAAGGACAGCGTCAGCGATCAGTTATTGTTCACTGTCAGCCTGATCGCCCTCCGTCATCGGACAGATAGTAGCATCGGCCATCTCTTCCTCGAATCCACTCTTAGGGTTGCCCACTTCACCACCTACCCTCATCATCTTGAGGCCCAGGCCCCAGTTCCCGAGGGTAAGTCTCAATTTTAGCGAACAGATATGTCCGGGTTTTAATGTATATCACTAACTGTATTTTTCTCCTTTGCAGATCAGCTCGTCACTGTCGCCCTTCACCCTTCGTACCTAATTCTAGATCAACACGTTTGGGAAATGCCGACCAAACGTGGGCAAAAGAAAGCTGATCCATTGGCGAAGATGATCGCCCTTGCTGCCAAGGGGGGGAAAAGAGGACCCCAGGCAAGATGGTGGGTCGAGCTCGGCGCAGCAGCTCGCTCCAATAAGTAGTCCGCCGAAGACTACAACCCCCAAATCGAAGAGACTTCTTCGAGGAGATGGCACTCCCGTCTCCAATACTGAAAGGGCGGCCAAGAAGGCCAAGGCGGGCCAGGAGAAAGTGGTCGCCGCTGCTCGTCCATCTGAGCTCGAGAGCCGACAAACTCCCTCTGTGGAGCGCCACCCAGAGCAGCCTCTGGTCGTTGCTGCTCGCGAAGGACATGGTCCTGCTTCTAACCCAACCTATCTAGGATGGGATAAAGGACGTCTCGATACGTACGTTTCTCTTCGCCCTGGGTACTTCAATTTTTTTATCTCATGATTGTTCTTTTTTCCACAGTTATGAGGCCGAGCAATACCCGGGGCGATCAAACTTGGTGCACCGGTTCACTTGCTCTAAAGTGCCGGCCAACTTAAAAGAGATCCCAGACTCCTTTGTCCGCCGCGCCTCCGAATCTGTCGCTCGAGGCTGGACAAAGGAGCTGAATGAGACTGTTAAGGCACAGGCACCTCATGATAATGGTTGTCTGTGCCTTATTGAGGCGGGCAACACCCTGCTGGCTGTGCAAAGGCTGGTCGACCAGGTAGAAGATCTCAAAAGAGATGCTCGCCAGCACGCTGCCACGTTGAGCCGTATTGCCAAGGAACGGGACGAGGCCAAAGCTGAGGTGAAGAGAATGGTGGCCGACCTAGAGAATAAGGTCATGGCCCATCAGACAAGCGAGCAGCGTGCTTTGGACCTGCACGTCAAAGTCTCTGAAGAGCTCAAGGTCAAAATGGCCGAGGTCGAGTAGATGCGGGCAGAGCTTGCTCGTACTCAAAAGCAAAAAGAGGTCGCCGAGAAATACGCTACTGAAGCAACTGCTAAAGTAGCCGACCTCGAGATCCAGCTCGCCAACTCCATCACTCCAGATGAACTTATCCCAAAGATGGAGGTGGGCTCGATCATAGGCTTCGTGACGGGCTATGCTGAAAGTATCCGGATCGCCCACGAGTTCAAAGCTCAAGCCGTGGTCGAGGAGATCGACAAGGAACTCAGCAACTTCATAGAGTCCAATCCTCCAGCCCCAGGCACAACCCTCCAAATCGGCGATCTGCCCAATTATGGAGTTAATCTTGACTTCATTAGCCCTGGGGTTATAATCATCAGTCCCCCCGAGGATGAAGAGGAGGAGACTGGGGTCGCTGAGGGCGAGCAGACTCAGCTGGTTGACCAAAGTGATAAAGCTCTCCAAGAGCGAGTTGACGCTGAGTGGCTTATTGCCGAGCTCACTCAAGAGGTCCCAATTGATCCTGCTCTTGCTGGGACACCTCTTGAAGACCCCAAGGATGACAACATTTCTCATCCTGCCGGACAAGGCTCTTAGAGGATTAGGGTAGATAGGCCTTTCACTTCACTTTTTTTTTTTGTTGTTCTTCGCTCCTTTGTGGAGTTTCTTGTAATTTTTGGGCGATCATGCCTTATTATCAATGAAATCATATTTTGCTCGTCTTATTTTCTTTACATTAATTGTTCTTTGCATTTATATTTATGCTTAACAATCTTAATATAGTTGGACTTTGTTCCTTAAGAACTTTTGCCATAGAAATTTGAGGGCTTTGGTCTTAGGCTATGTTCATTTAAAAACTAACAGTCTTTGATGGGCTTGATTGTATAATCAATTTGTGCCTCGAGCTTGAATCTCCTCTGAACGAACAACTTAAGATTGAACTTGCTTTCAAAAATTACAAGTATCAAATGCGACCTAACTTATACACTATAATAAAACTAAATTGAAGTTGTTCGACCTGAACATTATCAAACAATCAACTTATCAAAACACAAAATTTACATCAAAAGCTAAAGTAGCTCGACCACTATACATTTTGTCAAGCCAACCTTAAACTTTTAAAGGTAATGAAATTATACAAGAGGTAAGCAGCATTAGATCGCAGATAACTTGACCCAATCAATTCTGTTCGACCATCCGTACTTGGTAGAATTTTTAAAAAATTAGGCAAGTTTTTGGATCTTACTTGTGCACCTACCATTTTAGCTCGCCCAAGGAACTTAGTAGCTCGCCCAGCTAAGCAGCGTCACCTTCACCTTTCATAGGCAAAGTAGCTCGCCTATTGGAAATACTTCTTCAAATTAGCTGCATTCCATGAATATTGGGCCGAGTTGCCATCTAAGTCTTCTATGTCATATGCACCATTGGGTAACCTGTCTGTTACCCTATATGGGCCCTCCCAAGTCGGGCCAAATATGTCTGGAGGTGGGGCGAGCTTCTTTCTCAAAACTAGGTCGCCAACTTCGAATTTTCTAATTTTGACTTGAGAATTGTAGTAGCGTTCTGCTCTCTGCTTGTAAGTTGCATTTTTTAGTTCGGCTGTGATTCTTTTTTCTTTGAGCAAATCTAGCTCGACTGATAGGGCAGAGATGTTCGCCACTTCTTCAAAGTTGGTCGTTCTCATTGTTCTGGTTTTTAGTTCAACTGGAATGACGGTCTCAGTTCCGAATGCTAATGCAAAAGGTGTTTCTCCGGTGCTTGACCTGGGAGAAACCATGTATGCCCATAGCACGTTTGGCAATTCAGTAGACCATTTGCCTTTACTTTCTGTTAGCCGAATTTTAAGAATATGCTTGATTATCTTATTGAAGGCTTCCACTTGACCATTTGATTGTGGATGATAAGGGGTTGAATAATGCTTTCTGATCCCCCACTTTGTGCAGAAGTCTCGAAGTTTTTTCCCATCAAACTGAGGACCATTGTCTGTTACAAGTGTTTGAGGCACTCCGAACCGACAGACAATGTTCTTCCATATAAAACCAATCATCTTTTCTTGAGTAACTTTAACTAGATCCTCTGCCTCTGCCCACTTTGTATAGTAATCCACAGCCACAACAGCAAATCGCATGTTTCCCTTTCCACGCGGGAAGGGCCCAATAATATTCATTCCCCATCGAGTAAACGACCAAGGACTGAAAATCGAAACGAGTTCTTGAGCAGGGGTATGAATACTTGGAGTAAATATTTGACACCGGTGACAAGATCTGGCCAACTGGATTGCATCATTTTGTAAGGTCGGCCAATAGTAGCCTTACCTTATGGTTTTGTAAGCCAAAGCTTGCCCCCCAGCATGATTTCCACAGACTCCAGGATGTATATCTTCCAAGGTAGTCCTTCCTTGCCCCCTAGACAAACACTTGAGTAGCAGGACTGAAAAACCTCTTTTGTAAAGATGTTCGTCTAACAGGGTATATTTGACTGCTTATTTTGTTATTCTTGCAGCTTCAAAAGAATTGTCTGGCAGTTCACCGTCTTTCAAGTATTTGGCTATAGGAGTTCTCCAATCATTGTCATCTTTTTTATCAACCACTTAATTTACTCCGTAATCCACTGTTGATGGTTGAGTTTGTTGGAATTTATAAGCACGTAAACACGTAAACATACACAGCGGAATATTAAAGTTCACCAACAACGAATGATTAATCGCATATTAATTTGCAAGAATATTAAACGAGATTCTTACAGAGCTTCGTACGCGAAGTCCTCTACTACGGTATCCACGCAACACCTATTCACTGATTTGCACCGAGGTGCCAGCTTTGAATCTCTAGATGAACTTGCTAGAAAAACTCGAACAAGAGATTTTATGGAGAAATTATATTTCTTGTGTATCTTTTCTGAATTCCCATGACACGTATTTATAGGGATTAACTTGGCTTAATTCCTAAGTAAGATATCGGGCCTAGCCCATAATATAATCTCTACGGATTATATTTTCCTAGATACGTTCCTACGAATAATATATTTACCATATCTATTATTCTTGTATAATAATATTCCAAATATTATTATTGGGATTTCATATTTAATTAAATCTAATTTAATTAAATAATAATAATAATTAATTCCAAATATAATTATTATTATATTCTCCATAAATTAAATACTATATCCAATATAATACTTAATCAACCAACTATAATCGACGAACAACCATTGCTTATTGTGTGACCCATAGGCCCTCGTATATCGAGCGATTAGTCAAACTAACGGTCTTAATTAAACCCTAGACAATAAATCAGACATTCTCAATATACAAGGTACGTTGCGAGGAAATCTGCAACTACCTGCAATATTGTAGGCTATTGTGATATATTCCTTTCATTCGCGAATACTCGATTAAGCCTTGAACATGATGAAGTGTCTATTCAAATAACTTAATCATATTATCTCAAATCACTAATTGATCGATCGTGTCGCACTTGGCCACAAAGTCCAAGTCGACTTGCATCGGCCGATGTCTTAGATCCAATTATAATGAGAAGACGAGTATTCTCTCTAAATCCACATTGAGGAATGAATCTTATTCTTGGCTCAACTACCAGGCACATGTATTTCGTGATGAACCCAATCCATGCCATATCTACATGTGGAAGGGTGCAAGCGTCGGTTATGGTCAAAGTTCACCACTCCACACATGTTGTACGTATTGACCTCAAGTTATAGGAGTATCACATCGCTCCCACGAGACACCCGTAGACACATTATGTGGAATTACGTCAAACAGTTTCTCGGATGGGTATACCAATACCCTCTAAGGTATTTGTGCATCCATCATGAGATACCCGGTATCTCGTAGTAAGTGAGATCTTACTACACTCTCTAAGAGTATGATGCAGATCGCACACCAATCTCAATTGCATCATCAATATTCCATTCTTGATGATCCTTGATCGGGGCTATTTGAGAATCGTACTTCGGTCATCTGAGTTCTCACTCACTCAATGACAGTATCGATTCAAGGGAACACATATATGAATAATGCAAACAATCAAACATAATATTCAGATAAGTGTAAAGCCATACATTTAATATTAAACCATAAACTAAATATCATCTTAGTATTATATCCTTACAAAGGATTGTCTCTAGGACACTAACACTAACATAGTTTTCCTAGTAATGACGATGTCTGTTAGATATGTTGGTCCGTCACTTGTTGCTAATCTTGCTAGGGCATCAGCTTGTGTGTTGCTCGTTCGAGGTATCTGCTGGATATCTACTTGGTCTAACAAAGATACCAAGTGAGCAACAATTCATTGATACTCGATCATTTCTTCGTCCCTGGCCTCATATTCACCTCGTACCTGGCTTACAATGAGTTAAGAGTCTCCAAAGATCTGGAGTTGCCTGTCTCCAACTGCCAGTAATAAATGGAGGCCTGCAATGAGGGCTTCGTATTCAGCTTCATTGTTGGTGGCCATAAACTCGAATCTGACTGTCGAAGTGAATACTTATCGGTCGGGGCTGATGAGAACTATCCCTGCCCCCGAGGCCGAATTTGTTGACGAACCATCCACATAGAGATGTCATGGGTGAACTAGCCCTCTCGTCGGATTTTGGGGAAAAGTCAACTCGACTATGAAGTCGGCTAATGCTTGACCCTTAATCGCTGTTCGAGGTGCATACGTCACTCCGAACTGGCTGATCTCTATGGACCACTTTAACAAACGGCCAGCTGTGTTGGGTTGGTGCAATATTTGTCTGAGCGGAAAAGTTGTTAGTACTTCAACTTGATGATCGAAGAAGTACAGTCTTAACTTTCTAACACTCATGACAAGAGCATATGCCAGTTTTTCTGTGGGTGGATATTTCACCTCGGCCTCATGCAGGGCCTGGCTGACATAGTAGATGGGAAGGTGAAACTTGCCTTTTGCTCGTACCAACATCGAACTTATGGCCATATCCAAAGCTGCCATATATAAATATAGCTTCTCGCCGGAGACTGGTTTTGATAGAATCTTAACATCTCCCAGATAGTCTTTTAACTGGTCAAAAGCTTTCTGGCAGCTTCCCGTCCACGTAAAGTTGCCTTTTTGATGGCTTCAAAGAATGGACGATATTTGTCCCCCGATCGTGATATGAACCTGTTTAAAGCTGCTAGGCATCCCGTCAGCCTTTGTATTTCTTTGACGGAATGAGGAGGTTCCATATCAACGATTGCTTTGACTTTTGCTGGGTTGGCTTCGATACCTCGTTTATTAACCAGATGGCCCAGGAATTTTCCTGAATGTACTCCGAAACTACTTTTCTTTGGATTCAACTTCATGTTGTATTTTAAGAGAATGTCGAACACCTGGGATAGATGATTGAGGTGATCTTTTTTTCGAGTACTTCTGACGACTATGCCATCAACATACACCTCCACCGTCTCCCTGATATGTTCGTCGAACATTTTATCACCAGCCTCTGGTAAGTTGTGTTGGGTTTTAGTGGCTTGAACACCATGTTCGGCGCAGCAGAAGATCACGATTCACCAACAACGAATCTAAAACACGGTTGTATAACATAAAATATAAAGGATTAATAATAACATATAAATTCTTACAACGATTTGTACGCGAAATCCTCAACTATGGTATCCACGTAACGACTTTCTACCAACCCGCACCGATATGCCAGCGTTGAATCTAGAGACGAATTTGCTAGAAAAATTCAGACTGGAGATTTTATGGAGAAATTATATTTCTTATGTATTTACGGAATTCCCATAAGACTCATATTTATAGGGATTAACTTGGCTTAATTCCTAAGAAAGATATCGGGCCTAGCCCATAATATAATCTCGATGGATTATATTTCCCTAGATATGTTCCTATGAATAATATCTTTACCATATCTATTATTCTTGTATAATAATATTCCAAATATTATTATTGGAATTTCATATTTAATTAAATCCAGTTTAATTAAATAATAATAATTAATTTCAAATATAATTATTATTATATTCTCCATAAATTAAATATTATATCCAATACAATATTTAATCAACCAACTATAATCGGAAAACAACCCATTGCTTGTTGTGTGACCCATAGGCCCTCGTATATCGAGCGATTAGTCAAACTAACGGTCTTAATTGAACCCTAGACAATAAATCAGACATTCTCAATATACGAGGTATGTTGCGAGGAAATCTGCAACTACCTGTAATACTGTAGGCTATTGTGATATCTTCCTTTCATTCACGAATCCCCGATTAAGTCTTGAACATGATGAAGTGTCTATTCAAATAACTTAATTATATTATCTCCAATCACTAATTGATCAAGTATATCACACTTAGCCACAAAGTCTAAGTTGATGTGCGTCGGTCGACGTCTTAGATCCAATTATGATGAGAAGACGAGTATTCTCTCTAAATCCACATCAAGGAATGAATCCTATTCTTGGCTCAACTACCACGCACATGCATTTTGTGATGAACCAAATCCATGCCATATCTACCCATGGAAGGGTGCAAGCGTCGGTCATGGTCAAAGTTAACCACTCCACACATGTCGTGCGCATTGACCTCAAGTCAGAGGAGTATCACATCGCTCCCACTAACCGAGACACCCGTAGACACATTATGTAGAATTACATCAAACGGTTTCTCGGATGGGTATACCAATACCCTCTAAGGTATCTGTGCATCCATCATGAGGTACCCGATATCTCGTAGTAAGTGAGATCTTACTACACTCTCTAAGAGTATGATGCAGATCGCACACCAATCTCAATTGCATCATCAATATCTCATTCTTGATGATCCTTGATCGGGGCTATTTGAGAATCATACTTAGGTCATTTGAGTTCTCACTCACTCAATGACAGTAGTAATTCATGGGAACACAAATAAGAATATATGCAAACAATCAAACATCATATTCAGATATGTGTAATACCATACATTTAATATTAAACTAAATTTGAATATTATCTTAGTATTATGTCCTTTCGATGGATTGTCTCTAGGACACTAACACTAACAATCTCCCACTTGGACTAGAGCCAATCACCTACATGTCTAACCCCTAGACCATCAAATGTCTAGTGTGTACATGAACAGTGAAAAGGATTTGCAAGATTGTCCTTTATAAGAAATATTTTAATTTCATTTCTCCTATCGATATGATCTCTCGGATCAAATGATAATGCCTCGGTACATGCTTAGTTCTGTTATCAGATCTCGGTTCCTTTGCTCATGCAATCGCACCAATGTTGTCACAATACGACTCTATTTGACAACTGGCACTCGGAACTACCCCTAGTTCTCTCAAGAAACTTAAAATCCAGAAAGCCTCAAAGGCTTTTGATACAGCAATGTACTTAGCTTCGGTTGTTGAATCTGCGGTCAGATCTTGCTTGGAACTATTCCAACTTACCGCCTCATCATTGAGGTTGAATATATAATTTGACTGTGATTTGTAATCTTCACAGTCTGACTGGAAACTCGCATCAGCATAGCCCGTAACGACTAGCTTTGACTGGCTACCGTAGATAAGAAAATATTCTTTAGTACGCCCGAGGTACTTCATAACATTCTTGACAGCAATCCGGTGAGGCTCACCTGGATTCCGCTGATATGTACCGATGATGTTGACAACATAGGCCACATCTGGCCTCGTGCAAGTCATGGCGTACATGATGGAACCCAATTGCAGATGCATATGGAGCGTCCTTCATGTGCTCGATATCAGCTTCACTAGAAGGATAATCCTTCTTCGACAGCTTTATCCCATGATTTGCTAGTAGAGACCATCTCTTAGAGTTCTCCATCGCAAAATGCTTCAACACCTTATCTACGTAGGTGGATTGTGACACCCCTACCATCTTCTTGGATCTATACCTATGGATCTTGATCTCTAAGATGTAGAATGCTTCACCAAGATCCTTCATCATGAAGGCCTTTGATAATCAATCTTTCATGGACTGCATTAGCGAAATGCTATTTCCTATAATTAATATGTCATCGACATATACGACTATAAAGACAATACTCTTCCCGCCGCATTTACAATAAACACAAGGATCTTCCGAATTTCAGATGAAGTCAAAGGATTTGACAGCTTCATCAAATCGGATATTCCAATTCCTAGAAGCTTGCTTCAATCCATAGATGGATTGTTTAAGCTTGCACATAAGATTAGATTTTGGCTTAGATATAAAACCTTCCGGTTAAGTCACAAACACTTCCTTATCAATGTTACCATTGAGAAAAGTTGTTTTGACATCCATCTACCAAAACTCATAATCGTGGTGTGCTGCTATCGCAAGTAAAATTCGAATGGACTTGATCTTAGCAACTGGCGAGAAAGTCTCATCATAATCGATACCTCGTATTGACTACAACCTTTCACCATCAAACTATCTTTATAGGTTTATACTTTGCCATTTGCATCGGTCTTACCCCTGAAGACACACTTGCAACCTATGGGTCTAACCCCTTTTGGCAACTCAATTAAGTCCTAGACTTAATTGGTGTACATCGAGTCCATCTCGGATTTCATGGCTTCATGCCACTTCTCTGAATCAACATCTAATGTTGCTTCAGTATAAGTTCTAGATTCGTCTTTATCCGAAACCTCCACGTCATCATGTTCCTCCACGAGGAACCCATAATACCTTGTGGGTGGATTACGAATCCTAGTTTACTTACGGAGTTGTGGTTGTGCAGGTTGTACATTCTGATTGTGAAAATTTTATGGTGCAGCGACTTCATCGTTGACCGGAGAGTCCTCAAGAGCGACACTTTCAAATGCCTCTTGGGCGGGAGTTTGAACTATGTATTTCTCATTCAGCCCACTTGGAGGTTGTTGCGAAGGCAATGCAACTCCAATCATGCTCCCACTGGCTGAAAGAAGATCACCTAGTGATAAACTTCCACCATGAGAGTCGATGAATGCTCCCACTGATTCTTTGTCATGTTGCTTTTGACAAATCATCAGTCTCTATGTTAATTCGTGGTTCTTGAATTTATCAAGTTCTATCTTCTTATGACTTTGTTCCTTAAAGTCGTACTCGTCTTCTAGGAACTTAGCTTGCCTAGAAATAATCACTGTTGGTTTCTCCGGTAGATAGAAGTGATATCCTCTTGTCTCCTTAGGATATCCCACAAAATAACTATTTTCACCTTTGGATTCCAACTTATCAGTTTAGCATTTTCTTCACAACTGCGGGGCAACCCCACGTTCTAATGTGTAAAAAAGATGGCTTCTTGCCATGTCATAGCTTGTATGGAGTCTGCTCAACTGATTTGGACGGAGTCCTATTCAGAATATAGATTGAGGTTTGTAATGCGTATCCCTATAAGAATGTTGGAAGAGAGGAAAAACTCATCATGGATCTTACCATGTCAAACAAGGTTCGGTTTCTACTTTCGAACACACCGTTCATCTGAGGTGTTCCGGAAGGAGTCCATTGTGACTGGATCCCATGAAGCTTCAAATAATCCATGAATTCATGGCTAAGATACTCACTTCCTCGATCCAATCGAAGAGTCTTGATACTCTTACCAAGTTGTTTCTCTACTTTGTATATTAAGAACATCATGTCCATAACTCAACAAATGCCTAGCACTTTGAACTATTAGTGAACATGTTTATCTTAATAATAACCATACTTATTCTAGCAGCTAAAACACCTTGTGTTTTCTTCTTGGTTGCTAGAACCTTACAATCCTTCCAATGCCCCTTTCTATTGCAGTGGGGCACACATTCTTATCAACCCGCTTTTACTTTTGAACTCCACTTTTCGCCTTTCGGAAGTTGGGCTTGAATCCCTCTTAGCCTTACTCCTTCGCTTATTCTCACCTTTCCGGTCAGAAGAAGTAGAGTCACTCACCATGAGTACGGGCTTTTCCTTAGCAGTGGAAGACTCAAAAGTCTTAAGCATGTTATGAGGCTCCGGCATCGTCGCTCTTCCGTCTTCTTCATATTAAAATTTACTACGAAACTAGAATATGAATCAGGGAGCAACTTGAGGATAGCACATGAGGTAAAATCTTCCCTCCTTTCGCTAATTGACATCTGAATAAATCTATCATCACTTCATAAATCTCAAACGAGATCTAGAATCAAAGAGATCCTTTCAGACACTTAAGCATCTCGAAGGTATCCATTTTCTCATGTTGCCTTGCAATTCGGGAGTCATGCCGAGCAAATCATAACATAGAGCTGGGAAACATCATCTTGATGCTTCTTCTGAGTTGTAACGTCAAACGATGCAGCCTCAACTGAACCAGCCTCAGGGGTAAAGGGATTGTTGTGTCCAACACGTACTCAATCTCTTCTTGCCTTAGCACCAAACACACGTTTCAGTGCTAGTCCAAAAAAATTTGGCCCAGCCAATTTGTTTATTTCCAAAATATTTCTCAATGACAAGTTATTTATTTCAACAATTTTAGAGAAATAAACTAAAACAAGAATTAAACACATAATTCCTATGATCAATATTCAGCAATCAAAATAAACATGGTCTTTTAATTTATTTTGTCTCCATTATTTTTACATAGTCAACGACCTCATCGGAAAAGTACGAATTTATATCTAATATAAATTGTAATGGACTAGGATCCACATTCCTACTATTACAATGACTGCTTGGGCTGAACATTGCAATAACAGAACTGGTAGGTCTCTAAACCAATTGCCTCACGCAATTCCTAGTTGATTGAACCTAGTTCAATCGGATGTCACCTAATTCTCGTTTCCCTGCTTGGGCTGGTGAAACAGAATTAAGTTGGTTTACAACCATTAAGCGGCGACAAACATGTCCCTATAAAAGTCCCGTTAGATGTAGATCCGAGCAAAAGACTTGGGCCTTAAATACTCATTGGAACGAAATTTCCAGTTTACTTTTAATTTTAATGGAAGACACTTTTCAATCTAATGAAAAACCATATTTTAGTGAGGATCATTTTAAAGGCGGGGTATTAATTGCTTAATCGAGATCCAACATGATAACTACGTCTTATTTGAGCAACTATTGGGCGCCGCCTACGCAAACATCACATGTGCGGACAAGCATATATTGAGCGTCGTCTATCCAAACATTTAATACAGTCCGACAAATATTGGGTGCCGCCTACCCAAACAATTTAATGCGGGCTATATAACTAATAATGTAAATATCGATTCACATAAGCAGTTATACAAGTGGGGAGCAACTAATCAAGTTCTCATGCTTTATTTCAAAAATAAAATTTGCATAAATAAAGCATCTAATAAATATTTAGCACATAAATCAAATAAACGTGCAAAAATATTTAATAACACGTAAATCAAATAAACGTGCTTAACAATTAATTATCTGTAGGTAAAATATTGCTAAAATTAGAAATACCAACAAGCTTCAAGCTCTCGGTCAATTTCTAAAGTCATTTTCAAAATTATTTTGCTCAAACTATTATTTTATCAAATTATCAATATTTGGTCCAACCAAACATGACTCAATCTTTTAAAAGAATTTGGTCCAACCAAACAGCCCTTAGTATTAATTTCAAAAATTTATCCAAACAAACATGGTCTAACTTTAACTCCCATAATTTATATAAATTTTATGTAATTAAATAAGTCCTTATTTGGTTATCAAATTTTCAGAAATTAACATGAGCCAAACATGGCCTTAAATCCTATCCAAAATAGTAGAGGCTTATTTTTTAAAAAAAAATTGAGTTAATTGCACATGAGGGCCTGGGAGAATCATATTCTCAACCAGGCCCTAGCCTATCAATCTCTGCCAACACCAGCAGTACCTACCGGCCGCCGCCAACCTTAAGAGTCCCATGCCGTAATCGACCCCCAGCACAATCCCAAAGGACTCCCAGCATCCCCCAGTCTCCAGTCAACGAGTTTCGATCGATGTGGTTCTATGACTTAGGGCTGGACTCGATCTGAAAGTGTCCAGGGGAGTTTTCGCGACGGTCTTTCTACCACCGTCGTATCAGCCGAAATAAAACTCGCCCAGCAAGTCGAATTTCTGACCGTAGGACTTTCAGTTCCCCTGGTTTCGCCGATGATTTCGATCAGCCGGACGCGCCTGTGATCGATGCCTAGCCCTCGATCGATCGAGCTCCCAGTGACGCCAGTCACGGCGTTGCTTGCCTTAGCAAGCCTCGATTTCAGCAGCGCCAGTTCTAAGGTCGGACTACTGCGGCGGAGGATCTCGCCAAGCGAGTTCCGGCGACGGTGCTGCGCAAGTACAAATCGCCTAGCGATTTTACAAATTGCAGCAGTCAATTAATTTGATGTTGTAATTCCGATGCCGATGGACAATTTTCCAGCGAACAAATTAAATTTGGCATCTACTTTACAAATCTCGATGTCGGGTGCAAAAGGGAACCCAATTCCTTAATTTCTCTTGTTTTTTTTAAATAAAATCAAATTTTGTTTACTAGGTCAACAAGTACGGCGAAGGCATGTACCTTTTGAAAAGAAAAATTAAGAGAAATTCAATGTACTGTTCAACAAAAAAAACGTTTTTTTTAATCGGAAATAACTTTGACTTCTAAAATCAATAATTCCCATAAACAGTTTCGATTTTAACCGGGCAAAACAAATTTTGAAAATTACCTAATATTTTACACAAGAATAATAAACATAAATCTTATACAACCAATAAAAGAGCATGAAGCTCTGATACCACTGTTGGGTTTTAGTGGTTCGAACACCATGTTCGGCGCACCGGAAGATCACGATTCACCAACAACGAATTTAAAACACGGTTGTATAACATAAAATATAAAGGATTAATAATAACATATAAATCCTTACAATGATTTGTACGCGGAATCCTCAACTATGGTATCCACGTAACGACTTTCTACCAACCCGCACCGATATGCCAGCATTAAATCTCGAGATGAATTTGCTAGGAAAATTCCGACTGAAGATTTTATGGAGAAATTATATTTCTTATGTATTTCCGAAATTCCCATAAGACTCATATTTATAGGGATTAACTTGGCTTAATTCCTAAGCAAGATATCGGGCCTAGCCCGTAATATAATCTCTACGGATTATATTTCCCTAGATATGTTCCTACGAATAATATCTTTACCATATCTATTATTCTTGTATAATAATATTCCAAATATTATTATTGGAATTTCATATTTAATTAAATCCAATATAATTAAATAATAATAATTAATTCCAAATATAATTATTATTATATTCTCCATAAATTAAATATTATATCCAATACAATATTTAATCAACCAACTATAATTGGTAAATTGTCATTACTTGTTGTGTGACCCATAGGCCCTCGTATATAGAGTGATTAGTCAAACTAACGGTCTTAATTGAACCCTAGACAATAAATCAGACATTCTCAATATACGAGGTACGTTGCGAGGAAATCTGCAACTACCTGTAATACTGTAGGCTATTGTGATATCTTCCTTTCATTCACGAATACCCGATTAAGTCTTGAACATGATGAAGTGTCTATTCAAATAACTTAATCATATTATCTCCAATCACTAATTGATCAAGTATATCACACTTAGCCACAAAGTCTAAGTTGATGTGCGTCGGCCGACGTCTTAGATCCAATTATGATGAGAAGACGAGTATTCTCTCTAAATCCACATTGAGGAATGAATCATATTCTTGGCTCAAATACCACGCACATGCATTTTGTGATGAACCAAATACATGCCATATCTACCCATGGAAGGGTGCAAGCGTCGGTCATGGTCAAAGTTAACCACTCCACACATGTCGTGCGCATTGACCTCAAGTCAGAGGAGTATCACATCGCTCCCACTAACCGAGATACCCGTAGACACATTATGTAGAATTACATCAAACGGTTTCTCGGATGGGTATACCAATACCCTTTAAGGTATCTGTGCATCCATCATGAGGTACCCGGTATCTCGTAGTAAGTGAGATCTTACTACACTCTCTAAGAGTATGATGCAGATCGCACACCAATCTCAATTGCATCATCAATATCCCATTCTTGATGATCCTTGATCGGGGCTATTTGAGAATCATACTTAGGTCATTTGAGTTCTCACTCACTCAATGACAGTAGTGATTCATGGGAACACAAATAAGAATATATGCAAACAATCAAACATCATATTCAGATAAGTGTAACGCCATACATTTAATATTAAACCAATAATAATATTAAACTAAATTTGAATATTATCTTAGTATTATATACTTTCGATGGATTGTCTCTAGGACACTAACACTAACAAGTTGCTCCTGCATTGATTAATCCGAACGATATTCTTTTCCAGCAAAGTAAATTCTTGTTTGTGTAGAAAATCGTATTTTCTTGATCGTCCGGATGCATTGGAATTTGGTGATAACCATCAAAAGCATCCATGAATGTGAACATCTTATGCCCGGCTGTGCTGTCTACCAGTTGGTCAATGTGCGGAAGTGGAAAGTTATCCTTTGGGCATGCTGCATTCAGAACTGTGAAATCTATGCATAGCCTCCAGGTTCCATTCGGCTTCCGCACTAGTACGGGATTTGCAACCCATTGCGGGCACAACGCCTGTTTGATTAGGTCGTTGTCCAACAACTTCTTGACTTCTTCATTCAGAGCTTGATACTTGTCGGGCCTGTACTTCCGTCATTTTTGGTGGACGGGTCTTCGGGTCAGATTGATGTTTAGTCTGTGATAAACATCTTTTGGATTAATCCCCACCATGTCAGCGTGCGACCATGCAAAGACATCGAGGTTAGCTTTTAAAAATTCTGTCATTCGAGTCCTGTAGGGCTCAGGGAGCTCGGACCCGATGTAAAGTTCGAGATCATCATGGTTAGGGTTAACTTTGAGGGCTTCCAGGTCTTCGACTGGAGTTGCTCGCCGTTTCCGTCCCTTCCACCGTGGATCAACGATTGGCCCTTCCGGGCTGAGCTCATCCTCGATGTTAATTGGGTTGCACCTAACCGTGGGTCAAAATCCTCTGTTCGATTACTGTCGTTTTTGGTCGCCACAACTGGGCCCTCCAGGTTGATGTATGGGCTTGGTTCATTAGTGACTGCTGATAACTTGGTCTCCGGCAAGGTTTGCTCACCGTCCAGTAGCTTCTGTTCGCCCATAGACGAGGGTTGTTCGTCTATATCCATCTGATCATTCTGGGTTCCCAGAATGTCTTCAAGAATTGACGGTTCATTACTGAGAGGGTTGGCTGACGCCTCCATCATAAATGTATGTTCTTTGATAGGATGAAGTGAAGGAGATATTCCCGAGCTTTTCTTTGGTCTCCTTTTAGCGTTCCTGCGCCGCTAGCTGTTGGGAACTTAATACAGTAGTGGTAGGTTGAAAATGCTGCTTTAAATTTATTCAGAAACAGACGACCAAAGAACCCATTGTAGGTGGATTCTTGATCTACGACCAGGAAATCCACCATTCTAGTTATGTTCTTTTCAGGATCCTTGATCGACACCAATTGTACCGACAACCTAATTATGCCTAACGACTTTGTTACAACATTTCCAAAGCCTAGGATTCAGTGATTGGAATCTTAAATGTAGCTAGCATAGTCGCCTAGCTGATCAAGCATTTTCTTGAAGATGATGTTAGTGTAGGCTCCGGTGTCCACCAACAGTCGGTGTACTTTGGTTCCCATTATCTTGGTGTAGATAACGAGGGAATCATTATGGGAAGTTACGATTCCTTCCAAATCTTTTTCAGTGAAGGTCAACTCTGTTGTGTGAAGAACGGATAGGTTAACACCCATTTCCTGCACCTGGGCCACTGCCCGTAGCTCAGCCTTTCTTTTTCGATTTGAGATTGGTGGTCGCTCATCAGAACAACCACCAACAGGTCCTGCAGGCTCCATCATTTGAATTTCAGGAACTGGACCTCCAACTGGTGCCTGAGCTGGTCGCCCAGCTCGATTCCGGCGTGGAGCTTGCTCCAAATCTTCTCCCTCGGAATCTTCATCTCTGTCTCTCTTGCCGGGCTGTCTCTTCACAAACTCAGATAGTCTACCCTCCTCGTAGAATCGCCATAACTGCTTCAGCAAGTCACGATATTCACTTGTAAAATGTCCCACACTTTGATGGTAGGCACAATACTTGTTTTGGTTTAACTTGCTAGCATCTTGACGTATTTTTTTGGGAGGAGTGAGTGGTTCCTTGTCCCGGACATTGTTGTACACCGCATCAATTGATATGTTAAATACATGATTCAGTTTATCCTTCAGTTCCGTCCCCTCATTAAATACTTTCATGTTCTTCGGGGCACGATAACCTCCACCACCAGTCTTCTTCCCACTCTCCTTCTGCTCTCCTTTGTCCCCTATGTCTTTCTGCAAAGCTTCGTGCATGGAAACAAAGACTCCTGCCCGGTCACGGAATTCAGCGTAAGTTTTCGGGCATCTGAGATGTACATCCTTCCAAAGTTCAGTATCCTTCTTTAATCCAGCTAAGACGGCTATGATTTTGGTGTCTTCGCTGACTGACTCCTCTTCTAGCAGGACCTTGTCAAATCTTTCCAAATACGAATGGCCCGACTCGTCATCAGCTTGTTTCAAGTCGGATAACCGATGTCTTTGGGACAGATAAGACCCGACCGTGGAGAAGTGGGATAAGAATTCTTTGCCTAGCTGGGCAAACGAATGAATTGAAGCTGGCGGCAGGGCTGAAAACTATTTGTGGACACGGTCCCCCAAAGTCAAAGGGAAATTGCAGCACTGTGTTGCATCGCTTGCCCCCATTGATATCATATAATCAGAATATTTCATTAGATGCACCCGGGGGTCCGCCGTGCCTTCATATTGTATGCTTGCCGGGAACTGAATCTTCTTTTTAACATGAGCTTTTAGAATTACCGAAGATAATGGATAGGTAGAGAGAGTGGTATTCCCATAACCTCTTTGCAGGTCTAGCTGTCCCTGCATGCTTGCAATTGCCTTTCTCATGGAGACCAGTTCTTCCAAGGACCCCCCTTGACTTGGAGGCCGTTCGGCGAACAGAGGTGCATGACCATCTATCCGCCGCAGTCCCTCGCTTGGTATGAGAACCCCCTGGACTGGCCTTCTAGGATTGGGCTCCGCATCTGGGCCTAGACGACCAAAGGCTGACCTAGTCAGCCTTTCATGGACTGACTGGCAAGCTGGTACGTAGGTCGGGCGAGCTACTTCTGCTATTGGGTGGACCTCGGCTGCTCCCCGACCAAGGCGACCTAATTTGTTCAGTGCACTTTGGCGTGTGCCCTGACTAACCCCCAGAGCTTGATTTGTAGTTGCTTCTCCATGGCTGGTAGCTCCAGTGAGTTGTTTCTCCTTGCCCTTCATCTTACGAGCTTGGGCACTGTCTGCCTCATTTTGATGGTCACCTCTGGCCTTCTCATGTTCACGAGTTCTTGTTGGGCTATGCCTTGCTCGAATATGAGAGGGGCCAGGCTGAGCCTGTTGCTTTTGCAAAGCCTGAAGCATTGCGATTGTCCGAGCTAGTTCATCAGGATTGCGAACAAAAGCATCTAGTTCAGGTGGCATTAGTTGATGTGTAGCTCTTGGACAATTTTCTTGCTCGTTCCTGGTTGTTTCTGCTCGCCTACCAGCCTGGGACATCCTTGAGCGTGAATCCCTTGTCACGTGCTGGGAGTGTTGAGTCTCATGAGATTGAGGCATCTTTGCCTGATGTTTGGGTATTAATCTTTAAAAGTTCGTGAATGGAGAACACTAAGAACACCAAGAACACCTTTCTTCAATTCTTCAAGCTTAAGTCCGTAATTCTTACTTAGTTACACTTTAATTCTTAAAATCCTTAGACCGAAGGTTCGAACCCTCCTTCTAGTGCCAATTTGTTGATGATCGATTCTAATCACAAGGATTAGTTGTTGTTTTTAATCGTTAATTAGATCACCAAACAATTATGTGTGATTGATCACTAACGTAATTAGTGAATACGAAAATTTGGATTGGGGTAGAATTAACACGTGTATTGATTACGTATTTAATTCGTATATAAGAGAATCGAGCTGGTTTGGGTGTATAATCGAAGTTTGGACGTGTATATGAATTTGTGCTTATTTTATTAGCTGAAAAAATCTAAGTATTTATAGAAGTCTGCCTAGCAGGAGGTGTACATGACCTTTGACCTCCCCAGTGTGCATGTATGACACTTGGGCTTTGACTAGTTTGACCTTATCTAAACTAAATTATATCCTTTTACGATGGACTTGCTCGCAGTCAGGAGCTGCTCGTCCTGTTGGACTTGTACTCGAGGAGTCTTTAGTTTGATTTTGATGGTCTTTAGTCTTGATGAATTGTAATTTTGGTATTGTTGCTAGATCTATTCGACAAGGTGCTGACTGTGCTCGCTAGGACCTCATCTGGGCCCACATGGTCTTTTGATTAAAGTTGCTCGCCTGGTTAATGTTGCTCGGCGGGCAAGGTCTGCTCGTCCGACACCTTTCGTTCATCTTGACTTAATCTCGTCTTAAGCGTGGGTAATCTGGGTTAATCATGATCGCCCGAATGACGATTCTGCTTGCCTATCAACAATAATGTGTTATATTTGAGCTTGTAATGATATATGTTTGATTGTGGTTGAAGATGTGTAATATTATTGTGAGTGTGCATGCATCAATATATATATATATATAAATGATTAAAAATGAGAGAATGATAAAAAATGATTAAAAAATCTGTTTCTCCGCTCCGTTCCGTACCGATCCGCTCCATTTATAACCGAAAATCCGCTCTGATCTGTACCGAAAAATAAAATATCCATATTGTACCGTACCGAAATTTCGGTATGGATACATATACTCAAATTTTAAAATAACCGAACTTTGGTACGAAGACGAATATTTTCAAATATCAATTTTGATTCGTACCGTGAACAGCTCTCTACAAATACCTGCAAACCATATACACATGTTATTTTACTCCACCACGCTATCTCTAATCTCTAATGATAAATCAATACAAATATAATTTTGACAAAAAAAATATAGTTCGTCTCTAAATAATTCGTTATAATGTTAGTCAGGGCCGGGTCCTGACATTCTTTACACCTAGGGAGAAAAAAAAAAGACCCTTTTGAAAAACACCAAATAAAATTAGCTATATACGTACAAAAAACGAAATAAAGTATAAACATAAAAAAAATTCAAATGCCATCTTCTAATATTTTGGAAAGCAAACTCTCATTACTATCATCATCATAGTTAATTGTTCCAACGTATCTTTCACGATATATAAAGTTGTTAATTCATTTAACTTTTTTTGTGACATAGTTGATCGTAAGTATATTTTTAACAATTTTAACTTTGAGAATATTCTTTCTGAAGATGTCATCGTCATAAAAATAGTCAATATTATTCTATAGACAATCAATAACAACCCAAAATATATACAAACTCACTTGTAGCACTTTCAGTTCAGAAAATAAATTATTTGAATAAATATTTAAAGAGTTTTCATGCTTTAATTTATTCTTGAGATTCTTATAACATTCTTTTAAACTATTCTCATCAAAGATTTCAATTTATTTGAATAAAAAAGAAACTCAAAAATATTATCATAGGGTTACAATTGTTCAAATATATTTTTTAGGTATATATATACACACACATATATTAGTAGACCCTCTAAACCTAGGGTTTTAGGGCGGTCGCCCTTCCCGCCCCGCCTCAAAACCACCCCTACCCCTAGACCCTCTAAACTTAAGGGCCCTAGGGCGGTCGCCCTTCCTGCCTCGGCTCAAGGCCACCCCTAACCCTGATGTTAGTGTCGCATAGTGTAATTTATCGTTTACTATTTGATTAGAAATAACCGTTCTAAAAAAAGAAGATAATAAGAGAGAGAGAGAAAGAAAGAAAGAAATGAACAAGCCCTTAGCACTCTATGTCGCTATTAAGCAACTTGCGACTCTGAATTGAATCGTATTCATTTCTACGATTCGTTATTATTCTCTAATCTAATCTCCATTCTGAAACAAGACTCGAAACACATTGAAGGAAAATCCCCAATTCTGCAATGGCCTCCGCTGCAAAATCCCTAATGCAGACCCTTCGTCGCTACATCAAGAAGCCATGGGAATTCACGGGCCCCGTCGCCAGTCCAGAATACCTCCCCGCCGTCCCAAAGGCGACGGAGTACCGTGTCTTCTGCCCCGCCACCGCCTCCGCCAAAGCCATCGTGCCCACCTCTCTCCCGGAAACAGTTTACGACATCAAGTATTTTGCCCGCGACCAACGCCGCAATCGACCCCCTATTAAACGAACCGTTTTGAAGAAGGCCGATGTGGAGAAGATGGTGAAGGAGAAGACGTTTGATCTGAGCGATTTCCCGAGGCCGTACTTGACTGCAAAAGTTGTCGAGGATGATAATGCAATCGGGGGCGGCTACCAGAAATAAAACATTGGTATGGATTTTAAGTTATATGCTTAGTTCGAGTGTTTTGTTCTTGATAGATTGGTTTCTAGTTATTGTGATTAGTTAACTTGAATGCTTGTTATCCGTTTCAATGTTGATTAGAATGGATAAGAGGTTTTTCCCGAATATTATTACCCATAGTTGTGGTTTTTTCTATCAAATCAAATGTGATGATATTGGTGATTAAATAAGATTTATGCTGTGAGACCATTTATCTTCGAATTTGAGATGCACCAAGCTGCTTCATCCTGCCCTAGTGGGTCTTGCCCTATTTTCTTCATGGAATATATAGGTTAAGTAAATTGTGTCTTAACTTTGCCATACTTTAGATGTTTATGTTGTGTAGCTAATGAAGAATAAAATGTTGCTGATAATTTAAGTATGCTTCAACAGTTTCTGGCAGGTATTAGCTGATATAGTACACTAAACAAAGTTTTGATAATTTTGCTCTGCAACTAAATCATGAAGACACAGGCACTATATGGTTACCTCTATATTGTTCCTGAATGCTGATTTATATAGCTCAGTTTTATCAAGTGGATTTTGATGTGTGGTAAGAACTATGTCAATGGTAGGTGACGATGTTAATGGACTGAAGCTTATGATATTGATTTGTGGGTTAAGAATCCTTCAAAATATTTCTTGTCATCTAGGAATTATGGGCTTGAAACCGTAAATTATAGATAGAAGAATTTGGACACTTCCTTACCCCTTTTTAGTGCTGTAGAGGCTCTTTTGATTCTCTAATGATATATAAATGTTGAAATTTAGTTATTGTATTAAATGGTAGATTGGATTCGTAAACAAAAAGGTCAAGGATATAAGGTTCCCCATGAGATCTGTCCTTTGATTAGGGCTTTTAAGATGAGTTTTTCTTTAAGATTGGACTTGTATTATCATCACAAACTTTTTACTTGATGCACAATCTATATTTTAGTCCAAAGTTTGAACCAACCTTTTTCTGGATGAGTTTTGAATGTGTTTCCTGTTTTTACTTGCTACGTTTGTTTTGACACTCACACGGATGGATATAGAACTTTGTGATCCACGTCATGTTTTGTTTCGGGATTTCCATATCCGGCTTTCACATCCACTCCTATAAAATATAACCACATATCTATTTTCACAAAATTTAATACAATCACTTCTCCACTTTTCTGTCACTCAGTCATTCTCCCTCCCTCTTTTTTTCTCACTCAATACAATATAATAATAAAATATCAATCACTATTAATTATTGATTTGACATAAAACAAAGTCTCGCCCTGCCAAAATCTCAAAACAAACACATACTTTTACCATTCACCCTGCCATAGCAGAGAGCTCTAGCTTATCCCATTGAATAAATACATACAGAATTGCTTTCTGAGGGTAAGACTTGAGGTTGTGTTTTGTTTCCATTGTATGTGACCAATACATTTACTTCCATGAATAACATTTGTGATCTTCAGTTGGAGCCAAGTAACTAGTTAGTCTTCTCCAGTGTTGCAAAGAAGTAGCCTAGTTGTCCCCTAGATTCCCTGCTTTTGGCCTAATCGGCTTTTTGGTGCCACTGCCAGCTCTATCTAAGTGTGGTTAGGTGCTGACTAGGCGACCCAGGCTGAATTGCCATCTGTATCTTTAATTTCTATTAAAAGAAATATATCTAATATAAAGTTGAAGTTACATCAGATTGACTACACTTTCGGTTCCATGACTGATCATATTACCTGTCTTAATCTGGTTAGGTGCCATACTGTATTTTAATCCTATTTCCAGACAACTTGTGTAATTGAGTAGCTACATGGAAGTTGTTTCCACTTGGGGACGGCTTGATATTCTTTTCGATTCCTTTTATAATTATCAATCTCTTGCATTGATAGATATAAGTGTAGAAATCGGTAATAAGAATCAAGATATTCTGGATCTTGAAGGGACACAAACTGAACAATTTCTTATCTCATATTCATTCAAATCTTTATTTCTTGGTTGATATAAGAAATTTCCCATCATCACCTAAGTATGAACTGCCAGGTTTGCATAGTTTTTTCTTTTGGAAAATTTTTGTGCTGGTAGCTCCAATTGAGGTGACCTTCTTGTTCTCCTTTTCTTGCTTTAGAGATCACCAGACCCGGAATTTTGAGTTACATTAAGATTATTTTCTCTATGTAGGCTTGTAGGTGTGACAGCTAACTGGCTGCTCAAAGATTTCTTGGATGGGATTTTGAAAACCAGCATAGTTTGATGCAGCAGGTTTTTTCTGTTCAAATATTATCTTAAACAAGCAAAGGTGTATGCCATGAAGTTTACCTTTTTGTATCAAGTTACTTTCCAATAATGTATTGTTGCCTCAACAACATTTTTTGACTTCCATGCTGTGTTATGTTTGAAAAGAAGTGGCTTTCTAATTCTTCTGTGTTTGCAAATTTGAATTTATTTAAGGATCTTGAAGTTTGTACAATTTCTTGAGATGATCTGCTGCTATCTACATGTTATAATTTTCTGCTTTGTGAATCATTTGAAATGTTGTCACTTGTCAGTTCTATATATTTTAGCATAGAAGACCTGGTTTCTAACAAATGTAAATGTGCTTCAACTGGAGCATTACTTTTTGGTCAATACAGAGCATCTCCATTTCAAAAAAAATTCTTATTGTACCTTTTGATGGCTGCTTATATGCTGATTAGTCTGAACATCGCATTTACCAAATTATATCTTGTAATTGCGCTGAAGCTGGGAAAGATTAGGATATCATGTATTTGCATTCTGAAGGTGAGAGTAGGTATATGTATCTGGGCCAGAGCACATTGCTATCCTCTTTAACCCACCCACCCCCACCCCTCTCTCTTTTCACAGATTACAAAATTAAAGAAAACAAACGACAAATGAATGAAAACAATATCATTTGGAGCTTGTCATGACAGGAATTGACAAGCACCAAGGATTGTCTGGTATATTGTGATAGTATAGTACTCTCTCTGTGTTCCACAACGATAGTCCACATTCCCTTTTTTATTTGCCTCAAATTATAGTTCCTTTAAAATGTTTAAACTACTCCTATTTAATGTATATTGGGATTAAATGTCGTTTTTGTATTCAATAGATGAGAGTATATCAGAAACTTTAGAGGTAAAATTAAGAATTATAAGCATAATAAATATGCTGTTTTATTAGTCAGTGTAGAAAATGAAAGTAGACTATCTTTCTGGGATGGAGGTAATACTAAGTACTTGGGGGACAAATTTTGGTTTTCTAGGTTGGAGTTGTTGCCCAGGAATGCTGTAAGGTTTCTCTCCACCATCATTTCATCTATTTCACTTACTCTGTAGCATGTGCTCAGAAAGCCAAGGAAGAAATAAAGAAACCAAACTACAGTATCTCATGGAGTAATTTACAATACCACATTTATTTGTCATTTAGGCATTTACTATGATCAATTTGCTGTCACATTATTTTTTGTGCAATCGTGGTGATATATGTTCATAAGATAACCTTGATTTTCATCTCTTTTAGTGACAAGTACCGTGGATTAGAATGTTTTGTCCTTGTATGTTCCATTATCTTCTACATTTCATTTTCACTGGTATGATTTTCAAATGTATAGTATATTATGCTAAGGTTAATCGACAAGGATGCAAGTCTAGGTAAAAACTTGTGCGAGACAGTCTCACGGTGAGACGGTTCACAAATTAACACCCACTCCTTCCAACGTGTTAATGTGTCGTGTTCAATTTATACCCCGTCTCACCATTAAATGGTCTCACACAAGACCTATTCATAAATACGGTTATAAATCATAAAACCGACTGATTGGCAGCGTGCACTTGAAAGCGTTGTGCAATACTCAGTGAGTTGTTACTTTCAATCCACAGTTGCAATTCACGCATGCCCATTCCTCCCATCTTTGAGTGCATTTTGTCTCTTAGTATGATGTGCCATTATTTAATTGTTCTACATTTTCCTACTATTAAAATCAGTTACCATCAAAATTTGAGAGTGTACATATATATTATACTCAAGGCTGGAAACAACATTGATTAGACAAACTAAGGGGGGTCCCTTTACTGCATTTGGCAAGCTCACTATCACCATCACCTTCTTTACATCTCTATCATCATACATAGAGTAATTTAATTTTTCATTTTTTTTAATACGAAACGGTCTCATATAATATATACTCTATGACAACATAAGATATGATATTCTTATCTGTTTATGTAATCAATTTTCAATAGTATATTATAACAATCCGTTGGAATCGTGTTAATTGATACGAGTTTTGGCTTTTGAGGGTTCATTGTAATGTCAAATTCTAAAAGATTTCAGCACCCAACCTGTATTATATTATGACACAAAACATGAAATAATGGCCAACTATTCAACAACAAAAAAAAAATAGTGTGGCTAAACAAAAAAAACAAGCAACAGGAATAATTTTTCTCTACCTCCAAGAAAAAATAAATACAAAATTTCATTGTATTCACTAGGGGTATGTTTGTTTTGGGACTCACACGGATGGACTTTGGACTTTGCAATCCACGCCCCATACGAGTTCGGGATTTAAAATCGGGTTTTCAAATCCCAAACTCAATCCCTACCTATAAACATATTACTATTTTTCATATAATTAAATACAATCACATCATTACTTTTTTATCATCCACTCAACCTCTCTCCTACTTTTCTCTTACACAATATAATAAAATAATACAACATCAATCACTTATAAACATTGATTTGACATAAAGTAAAATCTCACCCTACTAAAATCCCAAAACAAACACATACTCATATTATTCATCAAGATTTTCACATCCTAAGATTTCAAAGTCATGACTTCCCCCGCACACTTAAATCTCAAAACAAACGTACCCTAGTATAATTAGACTTGTAAATTGAATTTTTTAATGTAAAATGTTATGATATCAATAAATGCATTTAATGATATTAATTTTTTATTATGAGCAAATTTAACAAGGGATCTACTCAAAAAAAAAAAAAAAAAATAGAAGAAAGTAGGAGAAAGAGAAAACACTAATGATGAGACATGTGAGACAATATTTTATGGTTCCACAAAGGGAAAGGAATTTGACCAATCCCTTTATGAGGAAACTCAGAAGAATTGTCTTATCTCTCTACTGTTGTTCTGTTTCCACACTATGTGCTGCAGTTATCAAATTCATATCTTTGCCCATGACTAAGACGTATGTATGCATACATGAATTATGTACGTATAATAAACCCTACCCCAGATGGAAGAAAGGTAAAACAAAGTAATTAAAGAGATTAAATGCTCCCAGTGTAATAATGCAAAAGATGACAGAAAAAAAAGTGAAACTGGACCTCATCTCTCTCTGCCATCACCTATCATTTTACAGGGCAGTAAAGAAGACAACAATATTAAAGTGGTACCTTCTTTTTGTAATTTTCCCTCATTTGAACTTTCTATTAACAAGTAGTTGTTGTTTTTGCCACAACAAAAGAAGTGAGCATCCCTAGGATCGATTGATTTGTGATTCCTAAGACTACATTCCACTTCCAAAGATCAATTGAAGTTTGTGTCTACCACTAGTAGTGATGAGTTGGGTTGGGCTCCTGCGAACTAGTTGCACCGTGCAATCCGGTGTAAGAGTGAAATATGCAAATAAATATAATTAAACGTATAAACTCATATAACTGGACTAAAAAATGTGAAATGAAAAGTGCAAACTAATATGAGTAGGTATTATATGAAACTTGTTCATTATATGAAATTTATATAATTACATGCAATCACTGATATCATTACATGTATCTACCGATGTCATGACATGTTACACTATGAAATGTTATAATATCAGTGAATACATGCAATGATATTAATAAATGCATACAATAATATATATTTCATAAAATTGGTTTCACCTAGATATTGCGAACGGATATAACTAAAACGTTGCATATGAAACTTGGTGTCCTGTATACGCACATATGTATGTGTATATTTATTGCTCGATCTTCATAAAAAAAAAGTAGTAAATTAATTTTCTATTTGACAAATTGAATTAGCTTAAGTTAGGTAACCACATTGCATGAATTGATTATGTGTAGGATTCTACACGATATTTTTACTAATTGCTCGTTCAATTTAGTAGTTGATTTTATTTATTTTTAAATGTTAAATACATGATAACTTTATTGGTACAAGTACGAGCAGCACAGCATGTTTACGCTTTAAGTTTTCGACAAGGGCTTGCATGCTCAGAATTGTCAACTAAAATAAAGAGAAAAAGGAGCAGAGTACCTTCTATAATATTTGCTTTAAGAGTGGTCCCTTTAAGTCCATTGAGTATCCTTTTTCCTGTTTTAATTTGTATCGATCCCAACACATAATTATTTAATTTAATCAACTTGATTAATTAATGGCCTTAGTCAATCCTGTTGGAAATTTTGGTGCTCAAATATTTGGTGGATAAAATTTTAATATGAGAAATTAATGGTGATGGAATTGTTTTACTCGCGGGGTAGATGATCGTTATATATTTTAAATCTTAAAACTGAATTTTGGTGAGTGAGAAATTAATACGCGAACATAAAACGTCACCATCTCTAATAAGAGGAATATTAGTGGATTGGAGAAAAATTAAGTATAGTTTTTCCACTTGTCCCATATTGTTAAAATGTACAAGAACTTCCTTGTATGTATATTGAAGTAAAGTTCAAGCTATTTAATTAAGGTGTATGGGGACCCTAATCCATTGACCACACGCGCCCAATTCTTGGGTCTGCGGCTCATTTTTAATGACATATACTATATAATGAAAGACAAAGTATAGAGTGAAATTGGTTTATACATGAATCACCGAATGATATTAGTTGTTTTCATTGAAAAATATTAGTTATATTTACTAAAGAGTATTATTGATTTACACTAAAGAGTCTTAGTTGTTCGGTGAAAATGAACTAAGACTCTTCAGTGTAAATCAGTAATACTCTTCAGTAAAAATAATTAATACTTTTCAGTGAAAACAACTAATACCCTTTAATGATTCATATATAAACCAATTTCACTCTATACATACTCATAATGAAAATTGTTCATACACACCCTTTCCTCTGCGTACAGAATTTCAAAATCTTTTTAGCATACATCCTTAGAGTTCGTCCAGCTATAACTCCGTTAATTTTCCGGAGTTTTGTGCTCAGTGATGCTACTGATACAAAAGAAATTGTTTTACCTTTAAAAACATTACATATATCCTGTGAATATTAGTCAAAACGTATATATTTCATGTGAAAAGAATTTTTCTTGACTCAATTTCTATTTCCTATTTCGTTTTTTCACATTGCAGTGCACCACTACACCCACAACTCTCAAAAGCACTTGTATATGATGAAAAATTTGGTTAAGAAAGCAGAAGATATATTAATACTTACAGTTACATCACCTCATCTCAATGCACCACATAATCAGTCATCATGTATTATTAGTGACTAAATAAAACGATCGATGTACAAAGACTAAAATTTAATAAACTAACATACCATAATTTTTAATTAATGACAAAATCTTATGTGAGACTATTTCATAACATAAGACAACACAAATTAATAGCCACCAATTCCAAAATGTTAATACGTCAATGTCCAATTTATACCTCATCCCATCGCCTATGAGACGGTTTCACACAAAATCTACTCCTAATTAATATACACAATGTTTCATATGCACCAAGACCACGTTCTTGGATACCTTTGCACCTGCTTTGCTTCGATCCACTTCATCTTTGGATCACCTGACCCCGCTCCTTTGTCTTTTTGCTTAGTACTTCCATCTAGAGATTTTTGCTGTGATGAAAAAAAAAAAAAAAAAAAAAAGAAAAAAAAGAAAAAAAAATCATCTCATTTAAAAATTTAATTTTAAAAAACGTGTTAAATTATTCAATTTATTTAATTCTCTACAGGCTAATGTTACCAAAAAAAAAATCAGTGCACTTGGGAACAATTTTAGTTTGTGTATGAGAAACGTGACACTTGATAAATTAGATTAATGTTACCAGAAAGTAACACTCGCTATCACTAAAACGAGCATAACTGCATACTAATGTTACCAAAAAAGTAACAGCTGCCCTAATTTCATACTACAGTAAAAATCTATATAAAATAATATTGTTGGGACGTGAAAAAATTATTATTTTAGAGAAATATTAATTTATCTATAATATATTAATTTAAAGAATGGTTTTCCATGATATAAATTGTGAGTGTTTTTAATTAATATATACATTATATTGATTGAATTACTACTATAACAAATATATTCATCTTACATAACATTGTAAATATATATTCATCATGCATCTTATTGATTAATGTACATATAATAAACTTGAAAGTCATTGCATTTTTTGGTGCAATGTAAAAACACAAAACTAAAACTATTGAAAAAAAGCCAGGGAAGAGATTCAAGTAAATTTCAAATTTAAAAATAAACATCAACAATAAATTCTTATGGTGCTAAATTGTCCTAGTTAATTTTATAATTTAATATTAATAGGACCACTAATTTATAAAGGATTTTTTTTTTTTTTTTGAAAAATTATCATCTTATTGAAATTAATAAATTTTGAACTGATCAAAGAAAAATATTAATTTAGTGAATTTATTAATTTATAAAAGTTTTACTGTAATTGAATTATATATTAAATAACGAATAAAAAAAGCTAGAACTCTATCCGTGCACCTTCCTGTATTAAAAAAGCACATATAATCGTTGGAGCAACTTCTAAAATTCATAAAATTTGCTACATCATGACACATTAATACTTAGAAGATGAATATTAATTTTGTTAGTTTGTAAAGTTTCATTATAAGACCGTATCACACAAGTATTTGACTATACGTACAACAATATGTGACGACCATATTTCTGATCACGTCACCCCTATGTCCAAATGCACCGTGCAATTGACACACACAAAAGTCACTTATTACTCTCTCCAATTCATTTTTTATTATCCGTTTTACCATAAAAGAAAAGTTTTTTGTTTTGTTTTCCACTTACCCAAAATAGCAAAAAACAAACACTACCCTTTTTAACTTACCCTTTAAAAATATCATTTATTTACACTCATATCACTACATTTTCAACTTTATACCCACAAATACTAATAAACAACTCTTACCTCTTTTTAAAAATCTACTTTATACCCACAAATACTAATAAATAACTCTTTTATTAAAACTCGTGTCCTTTTTCAATGGACAATAAAAAATGAATCGAAGGGAGTAATATATACACTCATGAATGATCAATCCATATTTCAATGACGTGGGGAATCGTTTAACATGTTCACTTCGGGTCGGAATTCATGTAGAAATATTGACAAAGATTGGTAGTGAAGACGCAATACATATTTTGGAGCATCTGATATAGTATCACATAATATATAATATTATATTAACTCTCTCCATCCGCAAAATATCGTCTTTTTATTTTTTGCACAAATTTTAAAAAAGTATATATATTGTGTATAAAAGTAAAAAATAAAAAAAAAAATTAATAGTGTAAAATATTGTCATTTAGGAAAGTAAACTATTCTTTTACGGGAAGATGAATATAGTAATGTGGACCATTTTTCACGAACATCAAATATATTATATGTATAATTAAGATTATTTCTATACTACACAGCAGTGTAGTGTCTAACACTGTTTTGTAGTGTTGTACCATCTATTTTAATGTATTGTACTAGTGCCGAACATTACAATATAACAATATATCAAAGCAGATGGTATAATATTATACAGCAGAACAGTTGGTGTGGAGTATAAGATAATTTCTAATATTGAATACAATGTTGAAAGAGTGATGGTGGCGTTAGAATAGAAGGGATGCATCACTGTATCTCTGTGAAAAAGTCCCTTGTCTGGGATCTGGGGACCATTTATTTGTCAATAATGGAAAATGGGGCAACTCTTCAAATCTAACTGCTGCCTCCTCATCTCGAGATTCTAAATACATATAGGTTAAATTTTATATAAAAATAATTTATGATAAATTAATAATTAAAATTATTTTAAGTATAAAAATTTCATTAGAAATATTTAAAAGTGAGATTAATGATATTACTGTAATTATAATTGATTTTTCTGACCCTAACTTTTAATACCTTTGATAGATTTTTTATGCTCTTCATCAATAATTTTATAATATCATAAATAATTTTTATATAAAACCTACTTATGTACTTATTTATACTCCCCAACTCCCCTTTTTAAATTTAACAACTTGCAAAAATGGACGTCCATTTATAAGTTAACATTTTTTTTTTCAGGTAAATTTTCTTCAAAATTAAAAAATACTATATACAATGCGAAATTTTCTTTCTATCTTAACACTCTCTATTTTTATTTTATTTTACACTTTTCATCAACAACTTTAAAATGAAATACTATATTTTTAAAACATGTGACATCCCTCAAAATGTTAAACTTAAAGGAGGACGTAGGGAGTATTATATTTCCACAGTTCCACAAAAATAGATTACAATTTTTTTCACACGGATTAAGTAATATTCTCCATGTCTCCTAAAAGTATGTCCAAACTATTTTTTGTTACATTCTTTTTTCTTCATCATTCAACCACCAATTAATTATTTCATATTTGATTGACTTTACACTTACAAGCAACCACTTTATTTATAAATTAACCACATAATACTCGAAAATACTTTTATTTTATTTATTTTATCTACTTTTTTTTTTAAACCCGTCGAAATTAAAAGAGCATTGGGACAGAGGATGTAAAAGTTATTATAGTTATTAGTTAAAATATTACTTTTTTTTGTTATTTTTTTCTTATTTAGCCTCTATGGTTATTCTTTTTTAGGACAATTACTATTAACTAGATATTGATGGAGAAAATAATAAGTTACATTAAGCAGACACAAAGATAAAAAAATAAAAAAAATAATGATATTTTAAATATATACAACAATGACTGGTCTATTTTTTTTAGACAAATGAATATTATTTTATTTCGCTGAATTTTAAATGTGTCAGGCATGAAATGGAAATCATAATTTTGATGGATTACTTATTTAATTATAATAATGTTCGATAAATTAATTTATTTATGAATCATGATATGACTGGAGAATTTAATTAGAACAGATCCCTTTGATCCGATTATAATTGACATAGTCATGTGATGAATTCAAAGAATCATTATTGCGACCTGCTATAATTTGTCCTTTGTCTTTAGGGCATTTACATGTTGCACCCGATGCATTTAAAAGTTGTACGTTTGAAGCATATACGAAGAAAAAACATCCTCAACTGATTACTTCTGTATATACTTGAGCTTATATATATAAAATGTAAATAACATTTAGGAATATTTTGGCAGAATATAATTAAATTTGATGCACCTGCTCCAATAACTTAGGTGCATGATACATTTATATATTAGAACCAGATATTAGGTATAAGCTAGCTACGGCACTTTATACATATACATAAATCTTTCCAACAAGAAAATTAATTAAAAGCTTTAAAAAGTGTTATGCTGATTCACTGCCAAAAAAAAAAAAAAAATGTCAAATTCAGTTATCTGTCAATGCAGCCTTCAAATTATGCAATTTATTGTCATTATTATCTTTTCAATATAGTCTTTTCCCCTTTGAGGTATAGCTGGATGAAGATAAGCTCATATATACCATCTGATCAAACCCTTCTCCAATCCAACCTTTTGAAGATAATCATCACATATCATTGATTATACCTATTACTACTATATAATGGGGTAATTTTTTTTTTAAAGGACGTAACTTGGAGTGGGGGAACCGTAAATTTTTGGGCTAGCAAAATGAGGATTGTAACTTTTACCAGTCGCAAATTAATTAAACCCAAAGAAATCAAAATCAGGCCCAAATTCAGCCCGAATACTAGCTAAATTGACTTAAATTTCAGCCTAAATCCAATCCAAATCGGGCCAGTTAGCTCAATATGGGTTGATTCGAGCTAATTTGTCCTCAATTCGCTACTTTTTAAGATTATAATCCATAACTTGCTAGTTCGAAGAGTTACGGTCCTCATCACTCCGCTTAAGTAATGGTCTTTAAAAGATATTTTCCCCCATATAATGCACCTAGCTAATCCCATATTCACAAGATCAGCGCACTCGACATGTTTCAATTATATTATATTGTACGTTTCATTTCACGTTTTATGTCAAATCTAGCTTGCATGTTTCATTTATATTAGCATGTATATACCCTGCACGAATTTGGTTTAAGTTATATACTACAGAAAAAAATGATCTTTTAGTGATCAGCAATCGTATCATTAAATACTTTTAGTTAGAGAAACTATAATGATAGAATTATCGTCACTTAAATTCATTTCCTTTTAGTGATTAGTATGCACATTTAAGTTATATTAACTCGTGCCCAATTTTACATGCAACTAATTCACATGACTGACTCTACATAATGTGAACATACTACCTTGGATTGTTGTTAGGCAGCCCATCGAAAAATTAATCCAATCATTTAATGATGGAAAAAACGCACATTTTAAATTAGTTTCGGCGGTAAGAAGGTTCAACACGGCTGATCCAGTCAAGAAAAAAAACTTGATTATCTGCCAAACAAGATTATTACTTCTTAGCCATTAAAATGTAGCTAACAATATCTATATATAGATATTAAAGCTCAACTATATAATTATACTACAGGAAAATATATATATATATATATATAGAGTGGTCCTCTCCCTCCCTTACAGGTTGAGAGTTTTAATGGATATCAGTTGGTCCCTCACCACAAGGCAACATCAAGGTGACGTTACTCTCACTCTAAAACTCCAAAATATTAATTAATTTGAGCCACAATTCACTTACATGTTTATTCGATCGATATCAGTTTATTTAATTTAATTTACTGCTGCCACACCTATAGCCATTTAATCAATTAATTGCATAACAAATATATATAGGGCTTGCAGGTAAAATTTAAAAAACTAATATATTTTAGATTGATGATATGCTATATATTAAGAGATTTTAACACATATGATGGTAAGGTAAGAGGCGTGCATCTGTCAAAGCCATGTGATATGAATTCACTATGCATGATGCCTTTTGTAGTTGTCGATAAAGCATTAAAGCCAACTTTTTTGTAGATGTGCAGAACGAAAATGGTCCCATATGATCCTCTTAATTTGCTAGGTTAACAACGTCTTCATATAATGGATGAAATTAATATCACTAGAACAATTAATTTAATTAATTGCTTTTGAAGGTACTCCATCACCTAATAAAATTTTATTCGCTGAAACAAAAAGCATGTATGAGAATATATAATTAGGCAGTTAGCGTGTCACACCACACGGATAAAATTTTTACTACTTAATTCACTAAAACAAAAAGCATGTCTGAGAAGAACATTTGATAAGATTTTGAGTATATATACTCACGTTAGCAATTTCAACCGGAAAATGAAAATGGGTGTGCATGACCAGCACATGATCAAAACGACGTGTTTTCTTGCGTTTTGGGACTAAATCAACATAATTTGTGAGAATGTGTGGCATGATTGGTTTTAATCCCGGTAGAGTCTTATATAAACTGGTTTCACCATTTAGCTGATTCTAATTTTGTTTGTATTTTTAAACTATATATATTAATTGTTACATTATAAAACAATATTAATTTATTAGTATTGGCTGTCTCATCCAAAAAAAAAAAAAAAAAAAAAAATATATATATATATATATATATATCTGATTGTTTTACTAAAGTGATAGTTGACGAATCGGTTGTAACACTGTTTTTTATACATCAAACCAACTAATGATATAATTATGAGTTGGATATATGTAGATATACACACGTGGCAATGTGTGAGCCGTTCTTTGTTTTTGTTGGGAGCAAGGTCATTACTCCAAAACTAGCATCTACTTTTTCTGCAATAGAACAATATCTTGTATAAGTATCTATCTCTTTCTCTCTCTCTATATGCAAGGGAGCTAGAGTGTTCTCTCAGAAGCCATCATATCTCAATTTCTGAGTAAGAGAAGACTGGTTGAATTACAAGTACTACACCAGCTACTTCTCTTTTATCAGATAAATCATCATCTCCAAGGGAATCAGTTGCAGACATACAATTGTGTAAGTAATTCCTTATGATTAGGTATATATATTGAGTTCTTTTCCTTGTACATATGCAAGTTTTTATATATATTATGTGTCTTCTAATCTTTCTCATCAGTTCCCTTTTTAAGGGATTAATTATTCAACTTAGAGATTAGGTATGGAAGTTAGTTTGACATTAATTTCATCTGATCGGATCCGGAAATGATTATATGCAACACCTATTTATATACTCATTTATCAGATTCTAAGGGTGTGTTTGCAACACAAGTTACACTTCTCATAGGCTAAAGCTGTGAAAGGGCAACTTTAAGAATAATTAAGTACTTCTGCCCTCTCCACTTAAGTTTGCAAACACCCCCTAACTCTGATATTGAGTACTCTTGCTACTCCCCAATAAAATGTTCCTCTAAATTTGCCGAGAAAAGAAAAAAAAAAAACCAATTTAGTATTTCTAATTATAAATCTTGGTGAGTCCTCTTGCGATCTATGGTGTATATCACTTAGTTAATTTTAAAAAAATTAGTATCAGATGCACGTTTGATACTAAATTTATTTATAATTTGTACCAATTTTGATGATTATTATTATAAGATGAATACATTTCAATTTTTGAATATATATATATATATATATATAGCAGAAGATCTGGAAGGCGGAGCTTCATTCTAATCAAATAAACTATCCATCCGGATCCAAATATCATCATCAAAATTCAAAAGTATGAGTGGTCTCACAAGATGATGATTTCAAAAGAGCAAGATTTGTCAAAGCAAGAAAGCAATGATAACACCCCCAAAACAGCCTCCTGGTCCCGGTTGAAGGACCCTCGGATTGTCCGCGTTTCCAGAGCCTTCGGCGGCAAGGACAGGCACAGCAAGGTGTGCACCGTCAAGGGCTTGCGTGACAGGCGTGTGAGGCTATCAGTTCCCACCGCCATACAGCTGTACGACCTCCAAGACCGTTTAGGCCTCAACCAGCCGAGTAAGGTAGTTGATTGGCTGCTCCACGCCGCCAAGAATGAAATTGACGAATTGCCCCCTCTCCAGTTCCCTCCGGGGAGTTTTCCAAACTTTGACCCCAAACACGGCCTTAGGATGGGGCCAAGTTGGAACGAGGGAAAATGTAAGGATGTTGTTTCAAATGTTGATCTAGATTGGCAAGATTCATCGTATCAAGAATCTTCTTCATATGGTTCTTCTATGCAATTTAACTCATTTGCAAGAACATGGGATCCTAATTCTAACTTGACTCTATCTCAACATCATCAACCTTCTAGAAGCCAGCACGACGACAGCTGGCCTAATTTTAACCTAATGGCGGCCCCGTTGCATCCACATCATCATCAGGTGCTGGTGTATCAACAACACGGGATGAGCAGTACACAGTCCTATTTCCCGAGTTCCCAAATTGGAGAGGCGGATATGGAAATGGAGGCGAAGCAGCTCAATTATAATAACAACAATCAGAGTGGCACAACTTCTCCGGTGAGGCAACTACATTTCAACATGATGACGGCTAATCTCCTCCCTTCTCAAAACGACGACGCAACCTAGCTAGCTACTCTCGAGGTATATATAGACTTGATATAAAAAATCTACATGCCTAGCTAATTTTTTTTTTTCATTGCTCAGATTGTTTTCGAGTGATTGTGAAAAAGGGCTCGTGGAACTTTTTTGAATGAGCAAAGTAGTAAAGTGTGTGTGATTTCATGGTTGGGTAAACATAAGGGATGATGATTCAAAGATTTTCCTACATATATAATTTATATTATTTCAGATTATGGGCTTATGTTTGGCAATGAATTAGAGAGTATCAATCCTACATTTAGTATATTAAAAATGTAGTATTATATTTCTTCATAAAAAATGTAGTATTATAGTATTAAGTAATGTAATTTGTTCCTCATCTACATATATAGTGATTATGCAACATTTTTCATCATCAGTGCTTGTACATTGCTCAATTAATAGTCGTGGTATCTGCATATCTATATATATTATATTTATCATGAAACTTGTTTGTATTGTGTGTATATTTTTTAACAATATTAATTATTTTATTAAAATGTACTACCTCTCTTTCTGAAAATTGGTCCTGCTTTATTCACGTGGTTTAATGCGATATGTCGGAGGGTATTACAGGGTTTTTTTATGTTCATTTTTTAATAAAATGATCGTTAATGGAAAATTCGTTTCACATGCTTTTCATAAACGAATTTTTTTTTTGAAAACGGATATCAGAAAATCCTATAATACCCTCTGACACATCGCATTAAACCACATGAAAAAACAGGACCAATTTTCAGGGATAGAAGTAGTATTATACTGTATAATGAAAACAACTAATCATTTTGAATTGTACGACAATCCGGTCTATAAGAAACTTACTCTCGAAAATGATCATATGCCCACGAATGAGTGCAAACTTATAATGTGTTAAGAACACATAAGTAGGGAACCCCCTATTATTTTAATTGATTACTTATGTGTGCTTATGGGTCATTAGCTAGCACATTAGAGATGAACATATAAATTTATACCCACTAGCGGACATGTGATCATTTCCAGACTTACTCCATTCTAAATTTCTACAAGCTTTGATTAGCAACATTGTTCTTGTAGCTGGTTAATTCATATTGCATCTTTATAACTGAATGCATGATAATAATATATACTATTAAATTTCAAGTAATTAATTAAGATTACAGTCCATGCCAAATTCCCCCAAACTTTTTACTTACATGAACTAGATTTTGTAGCTATATACAAGGAAACAAATTAAAATCTAGGTAGCATGGTCCCGGCCTACGCATATGGGATTCTAAGTATTTCCTTTCTTGTTTCTTTGTTCATGTACTTGGCAAATTAATTAATTAAGGTCGAATTTTATTAGTATATGCATATTTTATGATAAGTAAAAGCATGAGAAGAAGAATGGGGGGGTTTTGTTCGTTGGTGAAATTAAATAAGACACAAGATCCAACATTAAAGTAAGATAAGCTAGTTGCAGGTTGAGCTACAGTAGATTAAAGAGTAATCTTGAAGAAGCCATAAGAGAGAGAGAGAGAGATGGGATAGTGTGGTCCAAATTAAGAAAAAGAGAAAGAAGAAAATGTTAGGTGAAGGGTACAAAAAAATTAGGGTTAGGTTTTATCGTTTGTGTGTGTCTTTGTGCGTTTACATGCACGGACCACATGCAAAGTTCTTGTCATGGCTAGGTGGGTCCCACTGACTCTCTCCCTTTCTCCCTCGTACACACACATCTTCTTTTTCTTTTACTTTTCTCTTTACTTCTAAATATGATAGATTACATATGCTTATAAGTTATCTGTTATATTAACTTAATTGGAAAAAACAAACTGTGCCATAAAAAAATATAAACTAACAAGCATTTTAATAAAATGTTAATGCAACACTATAAAAAATATAAAATTACTAGGGTGCACCCCCGCGAATTTCGCGGTCTGAAACTTTTTACTGTTTTAAATTGTATTTTGCAGTTAGAATTTTATTAAAAAAAATATGTATTACAATCTGTTATTCATAGTAAAATATTACATGGTGGAAATATTTTTGTAGCATCATATGATATCTCAGTGACAATATCTTTTCCAAAATATTTTAATTCCCTCCTACAAATTTCACATCTATCAATATTTTACAAAAATAAATTCCAAAAATATATTAGAAAAGAAATCGTTCAACTGAGAAAAAAGATTTGCTTGCATTAATTTAATATTTAAAATAATATTTTATATTATACGTAAATATTTTGTTTCCATTGATTAAAATATATTCATAATTATTGTATTTTAGAGTAAGACATTTTTTAAAGTTTTAATACTTAAATTCACTCCACATATTTTTAAAGTTCTTTTTGGCCAACACTATAAGTTTTTAACCATGAAATTTATTCCACATATTTTTTTAGAAATATACATTATTTATATAATAGTCTTTTACTTATTTATCATATGCAATACTATTTTAATATTTTCATGTTAAAACATTATAAAAGAGAAATTGAAATCCTAGTCTAGAAAAGAACATATGTATTTTACATTTTAATGGTTTATTTTGACGGTAAGATTTTATCCGAAAATAAACTTTTGTATTAAAATCTATTATTGAAGGCAAGATATTATATTTGGTGACATTTTTTTATTTTTATTTTTTTGTATCATACACTATTTCGGTGACAATATCTTTTCTTAAATATTTCAATTTTCTCCTACAAATTTCACATCTATCATACTTTGCAAAAATAACTTCCAAAAATATCTAAGCAAAGAAATCGTTCAACTGTGAAAAAAGATATGTTTGCATTAGTATAATAATTAAAATTATATTTCATGTATTACATAAAAAAAATTATTGAAGGCAAGATATTATATTTTCTGACATTAATTTTTTTGGTATCATACACTATTTCGGTAACAATATATTTTCTGAAATATTTCAACTTTGTTCAACCGTGAAAAAAAACTTACTTTCATTAATATAATATTTAAAATATTATTTCATATTATGCGTATATATTTTATTTTCATTAGTAAATCAATTTTTTTTTGCCATCACTATCATTACTAATTCATAAAAAAAATTATTCCACATATTTTAAGAAAAAACATATACATTAATTATATAAGATTTAACAATCTTTTACTTATTTATCAATTACAATACTCTTTTAATATTTGTATGTTAAAAAATATTAAAAAAATATCAAAATCCTAGTCCATAAAAGAATATCTATATTTTGCAATTTAATAATCTATTTTGGCCGTATAATTTTATCCAAAAATAAAATTTTCTATTACAATCTATTATTGAAGGAAATATATTTTATTTGGTTGCAATATTTTTTTAGTATCATACGCTATTTCGGTGAAAATATCTTTTCTAAAATATTTTGAATTCTCTCCTACAAATTTCACATATATCAATATGTTGCAAAAAATAAATCCTAAAAACAAAACATCCAACAATGAAAAAAAGAATTGCTTGCATTAATTTATTGTTTAAAAGAATATTTCATATTATACATAAATATTTTGTTTACATTGATTGAATTTTATTCAGATTTGTAGTATACTATAGAGAATAACAACTCTAAATTTTAAAAATAATTAATTACTAAAAAAACTAAAAAAAAAATCTTCATCCGTCGATTTCCAAATTATCTCAATAAACAGGGGTTGTGAGACCCTTTTTGTTACAATGATGCTCCGGGGTTGGATCGTCATACCAAATATTTATTCATATTTATGCAAGAAAAAAAATTACGGTTCAATTAGATTAAAATAAAATTGATCTCTTACCCAATGTGGTGGTTTGCGGTATTCCGATGCGGTTTAAGGCCGCGGTGGTCCGAGGAAAAAAAAATCCATGTGGAGGCGGCGGTTCGTGAATAACCTGAGAGAAGAGAGACGACAACGTGAGAGAAGAAGAGAAGAGAGAAAAAACAATATTATACATATAAAGAAAAATCAAACAATGAATGAAAAAATAAAGAGAAGTGAAGATGATTAGGGTTGTAAATCAGAATGAAAACTAAACTGAGATTTGACATTTATAGAAAATGCAAAATGAAATGTACGGTTGAGATTAAAAGTATAAAATATATGGTGTAGATTAAGTCTTAATATGATTTAAAATATACCTAAAATAACTTTTAAGGAGAATGCAGGATTTTGAAATAAATGATTTGAGAGGTGCCACATCATTTTAAGAGAAATATGGTGCTGACACATCATCTTGGAGAGGTTTAGAAATATAGTATAATAAGATTTATGGACCAAGACATTTCCTACAAAATTTCGTAGTGGAATTGCCTACAAAATTATATACAATTTTTTTTTATTATATAAACATTTTCATTTTCCACCTACAAAAATTTTTACTATGGAAAAATATTCCTCTCATTTAAGTTCTCTCATTGTTTTTTGCAAATCTTTGCAATAATATCGAGATTATGCAAGACTATTGTTGTTGAGACAAACACTCATACAAAATGTAAAATTAACATTCTCTCATTGTCTTTTGCAAATCTTTAATTTGCAATAATATCGAAATTATGCAAGACTATTAATTGCTGTTGAAACAAACACTCATATAATTAAATGTATGACAAAAACTTGTGTGAGACTGTCTTATGGTATGAGACAACATAAATTAACATTAATTTATATCAAAGTGTTAATGACGTCATTCCCAATTTATACCTCACCCCACCTTCACATCATGTCATGAGATGGTCTCGAGATAAATAGTTTTTTGGTCCCACAACTTGTCTAGTGTCCAATTTTGGTCCCAAAAATATTAACTTTCAAATTTTGGTCCCATAACTTATTGAATCGTCCAAATTTGGTCCCAAATGGGACCAAAATTGGACAATTTAATAAGTTACGGGACGAAAATTGAATAATTAAAAATTTTGGGATTAAAATTGGACACCAAACAAGTTAGGGACAAAAATTATTTTTTCGTATTCATTAATTTTTTTTCTTTTCTCACCTTATATATATATATATACACACACACACATACACATATATCAAAGACTATTTAATTAATTATATATTTAGATTTTGGAAGATATAATGACATTCTCTAGAATATTGATGACGAGCATGAGCATTGTTCCAATCTTATAATTTCATATTATACTCTAAAATAATCATTGTAATAATCATTTATATACTATTGGTGGAGACGAGATCACGATAGCAATTTGAAAATATTTTACGAAGATATGGAGAATCAAAATTTATATGAAAATTATTAATTTATTATTTTATTTACTCTATCGCAATTTAAATGGGATTTAAACCAAATTCGTCCTCTATCTTTTCACCTTTATCAAAATGGTCCTCTATTTATTTGCTTTATCAATTTAGTCCTGTATCTATTTAAGTTCTGCCAGAATGGTCCTAATTGGCCTAAAAATGTACAAAACCTCATCGTTTTGGTCCTATATTTATTTTCTTTACCAATTTAGTCCTGTATCAATTCACATTCTCCAATTAGGTCCTAATTGAACGCATAAAGCATAAAACCATTTTTCACCAAATTAGGACCAATTTGGCGAAACTTGAAGAAATACAGGACTAAATTGATAAAACAATAAATAAATGACTATTTAGATAAAGGTGAAAAGATAGATGATGATTTTGGTTTAAATCCCATCAGAATAATATGGGAGTTTCTTGGGGTTTATAAGGATGAACAAGTACTCCATTGGTATGATATATTTTTTGGAAGGCCCAAAAATAAACTTGTGCAGGCTAGCTCATTCCAAAGCGAACAATATCATACCAATGCAGAGGTGGAGGTCCATCGGGGGCCCTAATTATGTTATCAGAACCATGTTCCCAGGTGAATCGGTGTGGAGGAGTTTTCCGGTGTCAAACTGAAAAAAAATGTGAACCTAATTAAATGACTGGGTCTATATGCAAAGCTGGCCACCGCTAGTGCCACATTGAAAAAAAAAACTAGTGCGCATGACTAAAAATGTGGCATTTTATGTTTTATGCGTTCAATTAGGACCTAATTGGAGAAATGTGAATTGATACATGACTAAATTGGTAAAGAAAATAAATATAGGACAAAAATGGTGAGGTTTTGTAAATTTTTAGGCCAATTAGGATCATTTTGGCGAAACATGAATAGATACAGGACTAAATTGATAAAGCAAATAAATAGAGGACCATTTTGATAAAGGTGAAAAGATAGAGGACGGATTTGGTTTAAATCCCCAATTTAAATTCTTAGTTAATAATTAAAATTTCATTATTAGTATTTTATGGGAGCTTTGTAATTCATCTTAAATAATAATTATTGGAATTGAAAAATAATGGGTTTTTCTTTTTCATGTTTTATAGATGTTTTTCAAATATTTGTATTTATATCAATGAAATTAACACATTAATCATCTTTTATATTCCGGATAATCTCAAAATTAATGGACTTTACATTATTGTATCAACTATAATCCTAGAGTACAATATTAATTAAGAAGGTGCATAAAAGTGCTATTTTGGTCCCGTAATTTATCTAGTGTCCATTTTGGTCCCAAGAAAATTAACTTTCCAATTTTGGTCCCATAACTTACTGAATCGTCCAGTTTCGGTCCCAAGTGGGACCAAAATTGGACGATTCAGTAAGTTATGGGACCAAAATTGAAAAGTTAATTTTTTTAGGATCAAAATTGGACACTAGACAAGTTGCGGGACCAAAAAACTATTTTTCTCAGATGGTCTCACACAAGACCTACTCAAATGTAATTATACTAACTTCGTACCACAAAAATCGACTTAATTACTTAGATTTCTATTTTTATATGTTTCACAAAATAGGTAAATTGATATTTAAAAGATCATTAAATTTTCATAATGTATCTTGTTTTGCAAATTAGTGACTAAATGTGGAAAGAAAATACAAATTTATTGCTATAATAACTATATTATTTAACATGTGTGAAAAAAATTTGTAAGCCAATATATCTATGTGGGATAAAGAAATTAGTTCTATTTAATTGTATACAAGTAAATTGATTAATTAAAGAATGTTGTGTATACATATATATATATGAGTGTATAATTAGCTAAATTAAGTGAAATGCTACGACAAGATACAGGTACATACACGTTTTTCTTTTTCTTTTTTTAATATGGGTAAGATATAGCAGGGGTACAACTATTTTTTAAATTTTTTGATGTATTATCGATCTAAATTTAAATAATTTCACAATTTTTAACACTTAATAAAATATAAAGTAAAAACGTAAAAAATCATTACCATAAAACATGTAAATGCTTAGCTCCTTTACAAAGTCACAATCATTATATAAAAACTCTACATATAAGATACTTGAATAACAAAATACGCAGAATACTAAATATAATTTAAGAACATAACTATAAAATAATCTAATCATCTTGACTTGATGGATCATTAAAATCATTGTTTGGTGCTTCATTAATTAAGGGGACGCTTGGTTAGCAATTCTTCAATGACAATGAGAATGAAAATTTATTTCCATCTATGCCCTCATAAGAAAAAATGATATGTTAGGGGAAGAAGTGTTCCAATGGTGACACCATTGCTAGTGTCATGCCCCAATTTTGGAATATAAGTTGACAACAAATGGTTGTTGGTGGAGGGATGGGGAAATGATTGAGGAGGAGGATTGTAGGAAGAGAATAGGGTAATCAAAATGGAGTAGTGATTACCTTATTTAGGAGGAGATGTAGTGATTTTGTTCACATAAACCATGCTAATTACACTAATTTTCAATCTCATTCCCATTACCATTGAAGAGTCGTTAACCAAGTGCCCCCTTAGTTTTATCTCCAACCAAACTTGACTCCAACTTTGGCGCATCCATTGTTATACTTGCAATCACTCAAAAAAGACGGAGATTAGCGACGAAAATTTTGCGACGGCCAAATATCCGTCGCAAATTCAGTGAATTTGCGACGGATTTTTCTAAGCCGTCGAAAAAAATGACAATTTACGACGACTAAGAATGTCCGTCGCAAATTTTAGTAATTTGCAACGGAAGGGCCGTCGCAAACACTATGGCCCACCGCCTTCGTCTTGAAACGACTACATTTGCGACGGAAAGGTCGTCGCAAATTTCAACTTTGAGTTTGCGACGGTCCATTCCGTCGCAAAATATACCCGTTTAAAGGTGACCGTTCATGAAGCGACCCGTTTGACTGATTTGCGAGGGAATTTGCCGTCGCAATTTTTAACTTTGTATTTGCGACGGACCAAAGCCGTCGCAAATCTTACATTTATATTCGCGACCTTTCGGGAAACGGTCCTTTGACTGATTTGCGACGGAAATTCCGTCACAAATACGAACCGTTTCTACGCGTCTTCTCGGGAAACGGTGCGTTGACTGATTTGCGACGGAAAAGCCGTTGCAAATCAGTAAAAACGACGTCGTTTTGTCTTTGACAGGCAAAATTTGCGACGGATAGGCGTGTTGGGAAAATAGGGGTGCCCGGAATCTATTCGGGATGAAATTTAAATACGAATTTAAATACAATTATTACTAGCATGAATTAATCCTAATTAATTCAAATAATAATTCCAACAACTAATTTTCATCATGCATGTTGAATTAATTTCACATATTAACTATGGCGGAATAAATAAGTAAATATGCGATTAACGTACCTCTTGTAGAATTGGCCTTTGGATATACGGGACAATTACGATCTCGCTCTATCAACCCAAAAGCCTTCTCAAGTATTTCCCTTTCGCCTTACTTGATCACCGGAGGGAGATGCTTTCAAGTAATTTAATAAACTAAGGAAAAAGAAAAATATTTATGCTCTTGATTTTTCCAACACATGGAATTACGTACTTGGGGATGAAAAAATCATCCCCTATTTATAACATAGAGTGGCCGAAAATTTGATGAATATTGGGCTTGGAAAAAAATCTTTTCTTAGACTCTAAGAAATCTTGAATATATCTCATATATTCTTTTCACCAAAATAAAATATTCCACAAAAATCTCACTCACCTTGTTATGGGTTGATTTTCGAAAATAATAAGATGAAAATCCAAGATTTGGATCTTCTTGAATATATGAGATATTCTTGTATTCCTAGAATACATATCTTCCATAATATCTTTCCAAGAAAATCAACAAAATCTTTTTCCTTCTTAATATGCAATTTTCAAAATTTAACATGGAAAAATCAGCAATATATTTTCTTTTTATTTTAATCACCTTATCATTATTGGGCTACTTGAGGGGCCTTTAAGGAGAATTAAGATTGGACCTCCTAATGGACTTCTGAATTTCAATATTGAGCCCCAATATAATTCAATCCATTAATATTAATTATTACCACTAATAAATTAATATTGCACTATCCATCTTAATCCATATTACGATAATATGGGCTCCCGGTTATTATTTCCCGCGTTTAAGATTATCAAGTCCATTAATTAATTGAGCTTCTGAATAGCTCTAAATTAATTAATATATTTCACCTTGGAGTAAAGACAGCTCAACATTATTATTCGTACCGAAGAAACTAATTCTTCACTTGCAAGATTTGGTACAATAAAACTTCTGAGCCCACCAAGGGGACTAATCACACGAGCCGTACTCGCATGCGTTTCTCCGTATTAAATCTTAGCAACCGTCGTATGATTAATATTACTGCCCAAGACACAAAGTTCAAAGTCACAATGATTCTCACCCAACATGAATCAAAGCAGTAACCATTAAGCACACACGGTCCTATTTAAGTGACGAAGATTAAGAAATCAACAACCACTGAGGTCTAATTCTTCACCTTTCAGAACAGAAGAATTTATCCTCGCTGTAGGTCCTCTTCAACACATACTAAATGTGCTAGTGCAATCTCTTAGTCAAGACAGACCAATCTGAGCCTTACACATCGACCTTTCACGGCGGATTGTTCAATTCCACCTGGGTCGTGAAAATGTACGTTTAGTTACAAGTAAACTGTTAATGTTGTCTTCCGTGATCGGGTATCACCACATTAACTACAATGTAACATGTACTACATATTAAACGGTTTGCAATAGAAATTCAACATTCAATCATAACTAAAGCAAATGTGATAAAATAATTATTCTCATAAAACGAGTGTTTGATACACGAGTTATACAAAGTAAAAGCATACTTTCACGTATAACTCCAACAATCTCCCACTTATACTTAAAGTCTGCTTTTAGTATACATCACGCATGTCTTAGTGTAGTAGCTCTACGTGACATCTCATGTCAACCTACACTAACCTAATAATTCCTCCCACTTATACTTAAAACAGATTGGCAATAGTCTTGACTCCCATTCCATCCACATGTCTCTCGAATGTACGCTGAGGTAGACCCTTTGTGAATGGATGTACTAGGTTGTCCTCCGACATTTATCTTTGCCACCTCTTTATCTCCTCTCTTAACGATTTCTTGTATAAGATGGTGTTTTCTTTCAATGTGTTTGCTGGCCTTGTGGGCTCTCGGTTCCCTTGAATTTGCAACTGCTCCGGCATTGTCAACAAAAGACAGTTATCTTGTCGGGCAAATTCGGAACAACGTCCAAGTCCACTAAGAAGTACTTGAGCCAAACCGCTTCTTTCGCAACTTCACAAGTAACTACTTATTCGGCTTCCATGGTCGAATCTGTGATGCATTTCTGCAAATTGCTTCTCCATGTCATGACTCCTTCTCCCATGCAAAACACACTACCCGAGGTAGGTATTTGGAGTCTATGTCTGATTGGAAATTTGAGTTCGTGTATCCCATGGGAATTAGATTGTCTGATCGTTAAATCAACATTCCATACCAAGTTCTTTTCAGAAACTAAAGAACGCATTTAATTACAATCTAATGTGCCTTCCCGGGGTTACTTTGATATCTTGCCATCATGCCCACGGCAAAGCAGATATCCGGTCTCGTACACAATATTGCATACATAAGACTTCCTACGTCTGAAACGTATGGAACATCTTTCATGTCATTTATCTCCACTTGCGTCTTAGGGCATATTTCTTTAGATAGATGGATTCCGTGCCTAAAAGGTACAAAACCTTTCTTGGAATCTTGCATGCTGAAATGCTTCAAAACAGTGGCTTTGTATGAAACTTGCGATAAACCCAACATCATTCTCTTGCGATCTCGAGTGAACTTGATCCCAAGGATGTGACCGACTTTCCCTAAGTCCTTCATATCAAACTGATTTGACAGCCATACCCTTATGTCTGACAATACCTTTACATTGTTTCCAATGAGCAGAATATCGTCTACGTATAATACTAAGAATACCACCGCAGTTCCGTCACATCTTTTATACACACAACTTTCGAACTTGTTTTGATCACAAACCCATAAGACTTAATAACTTGATCAAAACACTGGTTCCAAGTACGTGATGCTTGCTTAAGTTCATAAATGGATCTCTTAAGCTTGCATACGAGGTGCTCTTGGCCTTTTTCAACGAAACCTTTGGGCTGTTGCATATAGATCCCATCAAGACTTCCGTTAAGGAAAGCTGTCTTGACATCCATTTGCCAGATCTCGTAATCTAAGTGCGTAGCGATCGACAAGAGAATACGGATGGACTTAAGCATAGCTACAGGCCACAGGCCACAAGCCTTGCTTTGAAGGTCTCTACCCTTCCGTCCGGTCCTCTTTTCCTCTTGTACACCCACTTGCATCCAATGGGCTCTACCCCACTAGGTGGATCAACCAACTCCCACACTTGATTATAATCCACCGAACCCACCTCGGTTTCCATTGCGGTTTGCCACGCCTCCGCGTCTTTGTCTTGGATTGCCTCGTCGTACGTTCATGGGTCTGATTCATCGCCGGGAATCAAATCCGAAGATTCTCCAATTTCCATGAATCTCTCGGGTTGCCTTGCAATCCTCCCACTACGACGGGGTTCCGGTTGTGAAGGTGTGACGTGTGGTATATCATCTTGTATACTTGGTATAGGAGTTTGCCCTCTTAACTCGTCTAAGGTAATCTAACTTCTGGGCTTTCTTTTAGTCATATAGTCTTCCTCCAAGAATTTAAAGTGCGAACTAATCACGGTCTTTTAATCCTTGAGACTATAGAACATACACCCTTTCGTTCCCATGGGATATCCTATAAACAACCTTAATTCCGAACGTGGATCCAATTTACCGGCTTCCTCGTCTAGCACGTATGCCGGACAACCCCAAATCCGCAAGTGTCTTAGACTGGGCTTGCGCCCGGTCCACAATTCCATTGGGGTTTTAGGAACCAATTTGGATGGCACCATGTTTAGAATGTAAGTCGTCGTTTCCAAGGCGTTACCCCAAAACGACTTGGGTAAATCCGAATAACTCATCATGGATCTGACTATTTCTAAAAGAGTCTGGCTCCTTCGTTCCGCCACACCGTTCTATTGAGGGGTTCCCGGTGCGGTCAACATGGATACAATCCCTTCGTCTGATAGCTAGTTCAAGAATTCATCGCTAAGGTATTCGCCTCTACGATAAAATCATAGAAACTTGATACTTCTTTCCCTATGCATCATAAGGTAGATGTATCCATATCTCGAGCAATCATTGAAAAAGACAATTTACTCATACCCCTTCTTACTATGATCGTCATTGAACCACACATATCGGTATGAACGAGTTCTAACACTTCCGTGGTTCTATTCCCCTTGGCTCCAAATGCCCTCTTGGTCATTTTACCCTCTAAACAGGATTCACAAGTTGGAAACGGTTCGACTTGGAATGATTCCAAGGATCCGTCTTTCACCAATCTCTCTATCCACTTTAGATTAATATGACCTAGTCTAAGATGCCATAGAAGTGTTTCGTTCATCTCCGAAGAACGCTTTCTTTTATTACTCAAAATAATCGATATGTTATTAGATTCAATTTTGTAAGTGGTGTGCCCAAAAAATGGTATAAAGATCATCCATTAAAGTTCCGGAACAGATAAACTCATCGTTTCAAGAAATAATAACATCCTTATTAAAAGAAACTGAGTATCTATTCAAACAGTTTAGAAACTGAAGGTTGAGTTCTTTCTAAACTAGGAACATGAGGAACGTCTCTCAAGACCATAACTCTATCTTCACAAGATAGGCGCACTTCTCCCACTGCTTCAGCTGCCACTCTCGTAGCATTGCCCGATGTGATGGGGATCTCACTTCCGTTAAGTCGTCGGGTTAGCTTAAACCCATGAAACCAATGTGATCAGTAGCTCTCGTATCCACTATCCACGAATAGACAGCATACGCCACTTCACAAGTTTCGACGACTAAGGTGTGTGAATTACCTAATTTTCCTAGTCTCTTAGGCTTGGAACAGGCAGACCTCCATTGTCCTCTCTCACCGCAACTAAAACACTTCCCCTTCGATGCTAGCCTTTGCATTTGCCTTTCGCAACAATTAGATTTGCTTGGATCCGGCCTTTGGTTCTCTTCCTCTTTTTCCCTCCCTTGGGACCAAAAGAGGTAGACGAACCATTAGCCACCATAGCACTAGACTGGTGCTCCATTTTCACCTCCACCGAAACTAAAGCTTGCAAAAGCTCGGGCAACCTATTTGTCCGTTCATTCATCTGACAGTTCAGACGAAACTGCTCAAAGCTTCTCGGTAGAGAATGGTATATGAAATCAATCAAAATCCGCACCAAGTACTTCCAACTTGTTGAGGTATGCCATTATCTTGAGAATGTGCTCCCTCACGGGCGTTCCCTCCACCATTTCCAACTTGATCGAGTCATGTCTGGTGAACTGATTAGTCATGGGTTTGATGTGAAGACATCTCTTCAAGGTGTTTCATGATTTCAATAGCGGATACAATGTCTCCATGAACGCGCCTCAAATCCTCAGACAGAGATGTCAAGATGATGCACTTCATGTGTTCATTGTCACGCTTCCAATCATAAAATGCCTCTACCCATTGCTTGACTTATCATTAGGCTTGCCGGGTATATTAACATAAATAACCCAATTGTGTTTTCGTGCAGTAAGGACAAATTTTTAAAAAAAAATTCCAATCGATATAAATCACTCCAAAAAGTTTATTAACTTTAAGTATATTAAACAATGGATTAAAAGGTTGCGACATGATGAAATGAGAATAAAACATACATTCATATCAATATCTAGAAAAATATGAAATTATCACATAATTCGATCACATCAATTATATTGAAACCTTAAAACAATATAATCATGCATCAGCCAACATCTCGAAACAATTTAAATGCGCCACGAGGGGTGGTCTATACATTTAAATACATTCAAGCGGATCACAAACTTAAAAGTTACAAATCCTTAATTCAAAATTAATAGTTGGCTCTCACTTTGACCACATAGAAATTGACAGGGACTCCGAGGGGAGTAAGTTAATATCAATTTCCTATGCCCAAGTAATAACCATAATTAAATACATGACCATTATTTCGCTTTGAGCAAGCCACTCGTGGTGAGGGTCAATACCGCCACTAGTAATAATCCACAATCATCCTTTCGGAATTTATTCATGTGAAATCCGTTCTTTTGGCCGATCCGAGGGGGAAATATATTCCAAAAGAACTTCACAAATAAATAAATTATTGAGGCCAAATTAATCCAATTTTAATATCCGGAATAAAATTGCGATTAAATAAACATACTTAGTAATTTTCGAAAGTAAGGTTTTTTCTTGGACAATTAAATTCATGCAAACACATATTAACAAATAATAATAGGTGCACGAAGTAAAACATCCATCAAAACAAAATTAAATACATTGGAGCACTCAAATCCAATTGTCACGGTTTAATTTCTTCACGTCTTGATGCGAAAAATTGTCCTTGTTGCTTTCCGACGTTCGTCTCGACATGCTCCCACTCGAACAACAACATCGTTTGGGGTTCAGGACGACGTTTAAAATCACAAGGAAAAAAAAACACGAACCAAAAAATTCCACGGCCCGAGATACGGCGCGCGTCGGCCCACGAATTGGGCCCGCGCACCTCTCGGCCAGAAGCACCGAAGCGCTGCAGGAGGCGCGCCGAGGCGCAGCACAGAAGCGCACTCGAGGCGCTACACGGAGGCGCACCCGAGGCGCACACGCCGCAGGCCGCGCCCGAGGCGCGCGCGCGCGTGCGCGCGGCGCCGGCCTCCCGTCGCGCCCGGGTCGTGCGCCGTGCACCCCGTGCGCTATTTTTCGCCGTTCGTCTCCGTTTTCTTCACCCCTTGCATGATTTTACGACCATACACGTGCCACGCTTGTATGCGTCATCCGGGTACGCCGTTTTTAATTCTTCGTTCTTCGTCACGATCCGGTTACAATTTATTTTTCAAAAAAAATAAATACTAGATCTAGACTAGTCTATTACGATGATCGAATCAAAATAAAAACAACTAATCTACTCGTGGATTTTCTCACGAGAAAAACGAATTCGAACGAATCGAATTAAAAACAATTAATTCACACGCATGAAATTAACAACATTAAAACCATGACAATTGGATACCTGCAAAAAAGATCTAGCAATTCTACTATCCAATTTCAATTTAATGTTTAACAATTTAAATTCCAATTTAAAGATCAGAGCCCAAAATCGTGGCTCTGATACCAGTTGTTGGGAAAATAGGGGTGCCCGGAATCTATTCGGGATGAAATTTAAATACGAATTTAAATACAATTATTACTAGCATGAATTAATCCTAATTAATTCAGATAATAATTCCAACAACTAATTTTCATCATGCATGTTGAATTAATTTCACATATTAACTATGACGGAATAAATAAGAAAATATGCGATTAACGTACCTCTTGTAGAATTGGCCTTTGGATATACGGGACAATTACGATCTCGCTCTATCAACCCAAAAGCCTTCTCAAGTATTTCCCTTTCGCCTTACTTGATCACCGGTGGGAGATGCTTTCAAGTAATTTAATAAACTAAGGAAAAAGAAAAATATCTATGCTCTTGATTTTTCCAACACATGGAATTACGTACTTGGGGATGAAAAAATCATCCCCTATTTATAACATAGAGTGGCCGAAAATTTGATGAATATTGGGCTTGGAAAAAATCTTTTCTTAGACTCTAAGAAATCTTGAATATATCTCATATATTCTTTTCTCCAAAATAAAATATTCCACAAAAATCTCACTCACCTTGTTATGGGGTGATTTTCGAAAATAATAAGATGAAAATCCAAGATTTGGATCTTCTTGAATATATGAGATATTCTTGTATTCCTAGAATACATATCTTCCATAATATCTTTCCAAGAAAATCAACAAAATCTTTTTCCTTCTTAATATGCAATTTTCGAAATTTAACATGGAAAAATCAGCAATATATTTTCTTTTTATTTTAATCACCTTATCATTATTGGACTACTTAATGGGCTACTTGAGGGGCCTTTAAGGAGAATTAAGATTGGACCTCCTAATGGACTTCTGAATTTCAATATTGAGCCCCAATATAATTCAATCCATTAATATTAATTATTACCACTAATAAATTAATATTGCACTATCCATCTTAATCCATATTACGATAATATGGGCTCTCGGTTATTATTTCCCGCGTTTAAGATTATCAAGTCCATTAATTAATTGAGCTTTTGAATAACTCTAAATTAATTAATATATTTCACCTTGGAGTAAAGACAGCTCAACATTATTATTCGTACCGAAGAAACTAATTCTTCACTTGCAAGATTTGGTACAATAAAACTTCTGAGCCCACCAAGGGGACTAATCACACGAGCCGTACTCGCACGCGTTTCTCCGTATTAAATCTTAGCAACCGTCGTATGATTAATATTACTGCCCAAGACACAAAGTTCGAAGTCACAACGATTCTCACCCAACATGAATCAAAGTAGTAACCATTAAGCACACACGGTCCTATTTAAGTGACGGAGATTAAGAAATCAACAACCACTGAGGTCTAATTCTTCACCTTTCAGAACAGAAGAATTTATCCTCGATGTAGGTCCTCTTCAACACATATTAAATGTGCTAGTGCAATCTCTTAGTCAAGACAGACCAATCTGAGCCTTACACATCGACCTTTCACGGCGGATTGTTCAATTCCACCTGGGTCATGAAAATGTACGTTTAGTTACAAGTAAACTGTTAATGTTGTCTTCCGTGATCGGGTATCACCACATTAACTACAATGTAACATGTACTACATATTGAACGGTTTGCAATAGAAATTCAACATTCAATCATAACTAAAGCAAATGTGATAAAAGAATTATTCTCATAAAACAAGTGTTTGATACACGAGTTATACAAAGTAAAAGCATACTTTCACGTATAACTCCAACAAGGCATCCGTCGCAATTTTTTTTACAATTATAAATACTCTCCTCGCGAAGCAGACGGATCCTGCGAGAAAAAAGAAGAAAAGGAGGAAAACGAAAGGAAAAGGAAGGAGAAGTCGGGAAAAGGAAGGCGTCCGTCCCCACCGAGTTTTCGTTTCGACATTTTCTACAAATAAATCGTAAGTTTTCTTCATTTTTACCGTTTAAAATTTAATTTTAAAGCATGTTTAGAGAATTGATTTTAGTTGAATTGTTTGAATTATATTAGTAATGAATTGATTTTAGTTGAATTAGTTTATCGAATTTTAATTTAAATCATTTTTAAATTTTTGTTAATTAAGTTTAGAATTGAATTAGTTGAATTGTTTGAATTATATTAGAAATGAATTGATTTTAGTTGAATTAGTTGATCTAATTTAATTAGTAGATCGAATTTTAATTTAATTTTAAAGCATGTTTAATTTTTGTTAAGTTTAGAATTGAATTAGTTGAATTGTTTGAATTATATTAGAAATGAATTGATTTTAGTTGAATTAGTTGATCTAATTTAATTAGTAGATCGAATTTTAATTTAATTTTAAAGCATGTTTAATTTTTGTTAAGTTTAGAATTGAATTAGTTGAATTGTTTGAATTATATTAGAAATGAATTGATTTTAGTTGAATTAGTTGATCTAATTTAATTAGTAGATCGAATTTTAATTTAATTTTAAAGCATGTTTAATTTTTGGTAAGTTTATAATTGAATTAGTTGAATTGTTTGAATTATATTAGAAATGAATTGATTTTAGTTGAATTAGTTGATCTAATTTAATTAGTAGATCGAATTTTAATTTAATTTTAAAGCATGTTTAATTTTTGTTAAGTTTAGGATTGAATTAGTTGAATTGTTTGAATTATATTAGAAATGAATTGATTTTAGTTGAATTAGTTGATATAATTTAATTAGTAGATCGGATTTTAATTTAATTTTAAAGCATGTTTAATTTTTGTTAAGTTTAGGATTGAATTAGTTAAATTGTTTGAATTATATTAGAAATGAATTGATTTTAGTTGAATTAGTTGATCTAATTTAATTAGTAGATCGAATTTTAATTTAATTTTAAAGCATGTTTAATTTTTGTTAAGTTTATAATTGAATTAGTTGAATTGTTTGAATTATATTAGAAATGAATTGATTTTAGTTGAATTAGTTGATCTAATTTAATTAGTAGATCGAATTTTAATTTAATTTTAAAGCATATTTAGTTTTTGTTAAGTTTATAATTGAATTAGTTGAATTGTTTGAATTATATTAGAAATGAATTGATTTTAGTTGAATTAGTTGATCTAATTTAATTAGTAGATCGAATTTTAATTTAATTTTAAAGCATGTTTAATTTTTGTTAAGTTTAGGATTGAATTAGTTGAATTGTTTGAATTATATTAGAAATGAATTGATTTTAGTTGAATTAGTTGATCTAATTTAATTAGTAGATCGAATTTTAATTTAATTTTAAAGCATGTTTAATTTTTGTTAAGTTTATAATTGAATTAGTTGAATTTATAATTATTACAGATGAACCCAGGTCAAGATAATTTTCTCAGTGTCATCATAGTCGACAACAAGTAAGTATTTTTTAATGAATTATGTATACTTTTAATTATATATATATTAATATAATTAACTTGATTTTTTAATTTTGTTGTCACAGACTGCTTCCAGCCCATGAGACTAGCTCAATCGTCTCACAAATCATTAGGATGAGACAGTTTGAGTATGGTGCTCACTCGTGGAGTCAAGTGTCCGAGCAAAAGAGGATGGAGTACTTTGATGACTTCAAGGTATAATAAATTTATTTATTATGATTTTAATTTAACTTTTAATTTTTTTAATTTATTCGTTAATATTCTATTTTTAATTTATTTGCAGAGGCGGTGCGTTTGGGACCCTGCCAACGATAGTATTATGTACCAATTGTTCTGTGCGAAAGCGCAAGAACGGTACAAAGATATTATCTACGGCCTGAAGAAGCGGTGGGAGCGTGGGGATCGGGTGGAGTTGGGTCGAGCACCAGACGGACGATCGATATGGGATGGTTTGGTGGATCACTGGAACAGTGAACCATCATTCTGAAGAAGATCATGAAGAGAGAGAGATAGAGAGAGGGGAGAGGGAGAGAAGAGAGAGTCAGTTTGAACAATTTATTTATGTTTTTTGAACAATTTATTTATATTTTTTGAACAATTTTTGGTAAAGACATTCCCGGTTACAAGGTTTCCGCCATTATTACAGAGATAATGAGGGATAATTTAGAGTAGAACGCAATGAAGTTCAAACTCGTCTCGTCGCAGCGGAAGCAGTACTACTTGGATGGGTTTTGGGTATATATATGCAAATATTTATAAACAATTAGTTGGTTAAAAATATTTGCATATATATACCCGAAACTCATCCAAGTAGTACTGCTTCCGCTGCGACGAGACGAGTTTGAACTTCATTGCGTTCTCCTCTAGATTATCCCTCAATATCTCTGTAATAATGGCGGAAACCTTGTGATCGGGAATGATGCTACAAATAGTATTTCAACAAAGATATTACTAATTTAGTGTTAATTAATTAATTACTTGTAGCAAACATATACATGATCTTAGATGAATTAATTTGGTGAATTATGGAAAAAAAAAACGAGTCAATTTGGATACATGTACAATTAATTGCGTACAAATGAACGAATTATAAAATTATGCATTGTCGAAATAAATAATTTTACAAAATAAAAAAAATAGTTGGGCAAAATATTTTAATAAACAACTTAGATACGAAAAGAAATTAATTTGGTGAATTATGGAAACAAAATGAATCAATTTGAATACATATACAATTAATTGCATACAAATGAACGAATTATAAATTTAAGCGGGAGTCGAAATAAATAATTTTACAGAAATAATAAAAATTAAATGGCCCCAACATTTACAAAAACAAGTGAGAAACGAAAATGAATTAATTTGGTGAATTATAGAAAAAAAACGAGTTAATTTGGATACATATACAATTAATTGCGTACAAATGAACGAATTATAAAATTATGTATTGTCGAAATAAATAATTTTACTAAATAAAAAAAATAATTGGGCAAAATATTTTTATAAACAACTTAGATACGAAAAGATATTAATTTGGTGAATTATAAAAAAAAAAGACTTAATTTGAATACATATACAATTAATTGCATAAAAATAAACGAAAATAGCTTGTGCTCTAGTGGCGCGCGCCCCCTCCTCTTGCACAAGAGGTCCCGTGTTCGATTCCCCTTGGACGCAAAAATGGATTAATTGTTCAAGGCCTAATAAGACTAATGTAGAAGGTGTGCCGCATATAATAAGCAATGGGTCCCCGCCCGCCCCGGGTGCCCGGGCTCGAACCACGCGAGCCACTTTTTTTTCCCGTCGCAAATTATAACAGAAAAAAATAAAAAAATAAAAATATTTGCGACGGAATATGACCGTCGCAAAAGTTTTTGACCCGATCGGGTCTAACCCGAAAGAATTGCGACGGACTAATGTCCGTCGCAAATTCTGTGCGACCCGGCCGGGTCTGACCCGCCATTTTTGCGACGGAATTTTCCGTCGGTAATTTGCGACGGAGCTCCAAAATCCATCACAAAAATTAGCTACGGCTGTTTTAAAAACGGACACGTGTCCGTTGCAAATTCTGTCGCAAATCAGTGTTTTTTTTTTGTAGTGAATCTCAAGAAACTATCATTTAAATTATCATATGCATCTCCAACTAAATTTTACATTTTCTTTATTGTGTGGCGTAGGGAAAAAAGGGAAAAAAAAACTAAAACTAAAAATTATGTAAAAGTAAAAAGTAATTAATTCGGTAAATTTGACCTCAAAAAATTATTAATTTTGTAAATTTAACCCCTCGTGTATACCATATGTGCCCGACATGCCGTTCATCAGCTGTGTCCGACAGGCGCGGTACCCAATAATTTTATTTTATTTTTTAATTAGAACACGTCACATGGCGTATCGGGTGTGTATCTAAAACGTACCTATGGAGGATTAGATACTCTATTAATTGATTTTTTGGAGTATCTGTGCATCCTAGAGTGAATGTAATTAGTCACACTCATATTGAGAAACAGGTTTCATAAACTCGAGTTCACGTGAACTTTTTTTTTTTCAAGTGTCACTTTTATGTATACACACTATATATCACTATTTGAACCCTTCTTGTAAACTATTTGAACCCTTGTTTCAGGGTATTATTCAATACCCTTTTTTGTTAATGGAATTTTTTTATTGATAAAATAATCTCTATATATCACTGTTATGCATATTCATTGTCATTATTTATAAAATACACTTAATTTTTAGACAATGATAGTGTATATATATTACATTAATAGTGAATATGTATAACAATGATAGTGTATATACATAGCAGTGATATATATTTGAAGAAATCAAATTTTATTACTTGAACTCGAGTTCATACCATTTTTGTTCCTATATTAAGTTGTTCTTGTTGTTGCAGTACATCACTTGCTACTATGGGTATTTAAATTAGGGATAATTACTGTGTAGTACATGATCTAATAAATTATTCTTTTCTAATACATGATTACTTTCCATTATATATGATGTACAAAATTTAATGGAATATACAACTGTAATATTCAATTTTTTACAGTATGTACAATTTTTTTTGACTGTATGTAGTTCTTGCCCCTTTAAATTATGTATAAACTAATGGAGTAGTTTTACATTCTTAATTACCTTGGCCATGGCTATTAATATTTTATGATGAATAGGTTCAACGAAATACAGCTTTTCCAGCTAAAATGCAGCACCCTTTCAAGGTGACTGATGACATCACTTCTAAACAAAATACTAAATAGTCACACAATATCGTACGTGTATATATTGATAAACACACCTGCATTTCGAAATTTGCTACATTTGAGTTAGACAAATTAGCCCATCATATTCATAGCCAACGGATAGAATTTACTATTAAGAAACACAATCCTTTTTTTTTCCGCTCATGTTATATAAAATCACAATTACCAAAATACATAAATGTTCATAAAATGATTATAAGTTATTTACAATATTTTAAATCATAATAAAATTATAATTATTTTTTTGCTAGTAGATTTATTTATTAAGTAACTCAACAGTTTTTTCGCAAAATGAATGGTGATTCATCCCCACTCCATCCCAATTTTCCTTAAAGAAAATATAAGAAAGTTAATTTCAAAGTATAAAAACAATTTTATTTTAATAAAATCTACGGTAATTAGTTTTTTTATTCCATATTAATTTAACAGCTTTTTTATTTTTCATACATTATTTATGTATTCCTCAAGTTTCACAATTTTCTCGTGTACGCTATTAAAAAAAATCTTAATTTAGTCTTTTCTATGATGAGTTTTCATCAACAACTTTTCTAAAATTTTCTCCATGTAGATTATATAATCATAATGGAAATTAAGGGAAGACTACAAACTGTGGACTTTTGTAGCCCACGATTTTAGAGGAAGACTACAAATAGTGCACTTTTGTGGGTTGTGGGCCGTATATGGGCATCTGCCATTCTTCAAGGCAAGAATTGGGCCAGAATTAAAGGTACAATTTTGAAGGCCGTTTAAAATGATTATGGGCTGTCACTAAAATTTGGCCAACTCATTTCTAATTTTCCACTTTGGCAAGGTTTGTCTAGCTTTTCTATATGTAGACCAAATGTTCAAATTATGTAAGGCACAAATTGGAATTAGTTAATGAGTAGCTCTTTGATGCACTTACTCAATAGTTAACATTGTTTACACTGAAAAGTTTGTTTCAATTATATTGAAAAGTGTAATTGGATTACACTGAAAAGTTTACACTGAAAACTGTTGAATAATATCAACTGTGTAAATAATATCAACTGTTGAATGAGTGTACCGTGCACTTGGTGCATATGAGAGTTTCTCTTAATTAATATTTTCTCAAGTTATATACTCTATCCGTTCCAAACTTAACTTCTACTTTACTATTTATCACCCTAAACTAAATTAAGTTTAATTAATAAATACGAATTATTATGTGTAAAATAAGTTTGTGATAAAGAGTTAGTGTTGATAGCAATTTCTGATGAGATTGGTGAAAACTCACATCCGGGAAGGAAGACTATCACCGATAATAAATGCGATAAAGGTTGTAGTATTTAATGCTCTTAAGCGGAGTCTTTTCTCATTAATGAATTGTGTGTTACAAATGAGCATTAAATGCTCTATTTGTAGTTTACAAGGCTAGGGTGCCCACTGGCCTGACCACCCAGCGGGCCCCATTACGTCCTAGCTATGCAGCTATGATTGACTATGTCCCCCCTACGGGCCAATGAGAGCGGGCCACATGTCTTTGTTGACCTCTACTGATTTCATAAACTTTTATTAACATTAAAGTAGGTTTTGTATGAGATCGTCTCATGACATGAGACGATAGGAATTGATATAACTAGGGTATTGACTCATTAACACTTTAATAGAATGAGTGTTAGTTTGTATTGTATGAGACAGTCTCATACAAGTTTTTGTCTTTGACATTATCATCCTAGTCTAAGTGAAACTGCTATAATGTCTTTTATTTTATAAAAAGAAAAGGTAATTTCATTAATACGGTTGTGAAATTTTATTAACGTGAGCATCAAACAACTGTAAATAAATTGACTTCTTGATTAACTATTATTACCTCTTCTTCTCCTCTCTCCTACGTGGCATGTTCCATCATGAATTATTTCAAAATCCTGCGATCACATGACTTCTCTTCTTAACTTTCTATTCTATTAACTTCCTATTTTATTAATTCTATTAACTTTTATTCTAAAAATTCTAAATTACTTAAATTAAATTAAAAACTACCACCTTTAAATTAATCAACTCCCACCCACTTCTATTTTTTTATATCTCCGAAAAACTCCACATTTATATATAATACACGCATATATATATCGACCCGCGTAATACGCGGGGTTCTAGCTTTAGTTAAATATAAATAAATAAATAAATAAATAAATAAAATGCTATAATAAACAACTGTCATTATTAACTTAATTGGATTTTTTAGTTCACTTTTGTGCCGTTGGAAAAGGGAAAATCTGTCATTACCGTTAAGTATAAAAGAGAATGAAGATCAACACTCTCTTCCTCCCTTTCTCATTTCCTTCTTCCCAGTACAAATACAATTGTGTGCATATCTTCGAAAAGAGACGCATTCTCACGCATAGGTTTTCAGTTAACAGAAATTTCAATTTCAGGTTCGTCATCGTCATTATTTTCCCTCGGTTTATTAAATTCGTAAATCGTAGTTGATTTGAATGAGGTTCGATTGCATCGAAGTCCAAATCCAATTACAGTTTACAATAGTTTGATTGTCAATCACGGGTAGGTTTTGGCTTGCAATTGATTGTTTTACCATGGATCTTATACTACAGACGTAGAATAATACACTTAATTTTGTTATTTGTTCATAAAATTGTTGAAGTAGCGAAGTTTAGTATCAAAAGTCACAACGAGGTCTCTTTAATTGAGTTGATGGAGGTTTCTTTTACGCTGGGGTTCTTCTCTCTCTTGCGCTGTTTCTCTTTGTGTGTCTCTAGGTCTTACTTTTTTCAATGTTTCTTAGTTTTGTGCATCGATGCTAGCCTATAAGCTTGTATTTGCAGGTCGGAAAAGGGTTAATTGTAAAGAGATGAGAGTAGCGTAGTTTTTGCTGATGTAATATTGGGAAAATATTGTACAGGATTTGATAGATATGTGCGGAAAAGAATACAATTGAGTTGGTTGTTTCGTGCCAGTAAAGGACACTGATATGTGGATGCATTAAAAGCGAACAAGTTTTACGATGTTCTAAACTACATTAGAGATGAGTTTCTCACCCTGTAAATTCTCCATATGCAATGAGAATTGGTTGAATACCCTGTGAACTTGGTGATATAGATTATAGTTGCATTTTTGCTATGTATGTTCCCTTTCACAGAAGAGAAAAAAAATGTCACCTGGATGTGGATGCATGAAAGTGCACGGATGTTATGATGATCTAAACTGCATTTGAGATGAGTTTGTGAGTCTTATGAGCATATATATATATATGAAAGATGAAAGCGGTACGTGAAAGAAATAGAAGATTCTTAAATGTAAATGAGATTTGTACTCTAAATTCTAGAGTTATATTGCTTTATGTACGAACATCACGCATTGTTGCTTGTAGGTCAAAGGAGGAAAAACATACATCTTGATAATTAAGGGAGATAAGGGCAGTCAGAATTACTAATTGCTAAAAAGTTTCCTACAATGCCTCTTTGACGAATCATGAAGATCTGTAACTTCACCTGTGATTAGCTCATTGATCAGATCCTTAAAGATCAGGCGTTCAATGTCCAGCACCAGAGCTGGCACCTCACCACTGTATCTTACCCAATCTTCTGACTGATGCATCATATCTGAAGTTAAGAGTCTAACCATGTCATCTTCCTCAACAAGATTGCAACCTGGTATCCTGCACACACGGTCCACCTCAGAATATACTTCCTTCAATAGCCCCTGTGGGCTTGTCCCTTTTCTTCCTGCTGTAAATAGTCTGCCTGAAGTGATTTTGTGAACTAGTATTTCATCAACCATATCAAAAACAATCTTTCTTTGGATTCTGTTGTTCAACTTCATCCTAACATTCTTTTCAGCGACTCCTCCATTGATTGCCTCCCTGATTTCCTCTGTTTGTTCAAGGACATCGAACATATTAGGATTTATCAGGTGGTGTGAGAAAAGGAGCTGATCAGGTGCTGAGATGAAGCTTGAGTCTTTGAGGAGTCCAGATGTCAGTAGTATCTTATTAATGTATCTGTGATCAGGAGTGAGGTTACCATCGTGATTTGCAGCAGTTCCAACAGGTTCGTTGCTCAACGATGTAAGCTCATGACCTGAGTTTTTCATGTTTCCTAACTTATGATTGTACTCTAAACAATGATTCAATCTTGTGCAGTCAGTTAAATGATTTAGAGTCTCCAGATGCCATTCTGCTTCATCAGGACTTGGGCTTTCATCTGTTAGTCAGTTCAAGAAAAACCGAAGAATATATCAGTCAGATGGTACACTCACAATTCTTGCATAGACAAGTTAATACGATGAATCGTACAATGCATGATTCCTAAGTTTTCTGATAACCTGTATATGCTCTAGCCTGGTGATTGATGACTTGGCTAATTGACTTGATGTTATATTTTGAGTGGTTTCATGCTAATATTACGCCGTTATAAAATTTCAATGGGGCCATTTCACATGAGGCTCATTTTTAACTGTTTTTTTGAAACAAATGACATGGAGGGCGTATAATGAAGTCCATGATATTCTTAATTCTACCTTAGTTGTCCTTTCATGAAAAAGAAATCTACCCTAGTTGTGCTAGTGTGATATTGATACAAAGAGATAGCATCAGAGATGGTCTTACTGGAACATTAACTCATTAATGCAATACCAACTAACATTATATCTTGTTACAGCTCGAATTGCTCATCATGCTTCATTTAATTTCTATCAAAGTTCTTTAAAACTAATAATGTGGGAAAATGCTTTTTCCTTGCTTGCAGTCTGTAAGAGCATGCTGAATCTTAACATCCATTTTGAAGTGCATCATGCTGTGTTTTGTGATATACTCGTAATATGTAATAGCCAAATGATCCTTGGTTTAGTGTTTGGCAACAATTTCAAATTGCTTATGTAGAACATAGAAAAGGAAACAAAATCATAATTAAAGTAAATAAACGTTATGTTCAAGACTCGTTTGGTTCTCAGAGCAAAGAAGCAGTACCTTGGAAAATTGTTGATATCTTCTTCACTGGAGATGGTGAATCTTCGCAGTAAAATGCATCGTCAAGAACTGAGATTGGACTAGGTTGTTCCAACATGGTTATTGCACTTTCAACTGCTGCCATGTGTTTTGTTGTTGTTGATGCAGAATTCTGAAGGCATAAATGCAAACTGTCAACTAATGGAAATAGTCAATTGTAAAAGTATGACATAATCTATTTTTACATACCTGTTTTTGTCGAGCAGCTGTAATAATTGGATGAGCCATGCTTATGAACTCTGTTTCTGTCTGTGAGATTAGGCTATTGTTGCTTTCGGATTTTACAGAAGCTGTATCACCTTGATAACATGAGTATCTTGTGTCACTACTAAGCTCACTCAATTGGTCATCACTTAATTGCTGATCCTTTGCTTTCACTTTGATTTTCCTGTTCAAAGAACTTTTCTCTATATTTTTTTTACCGCCTTGCTTTTTGACCCGACCTGAGTCTGATGATAGATTGGTGGAATGGGATTGCCCTTCAACCCTGAGAAGACTCTGTTGTAATCTTGGACTCACGGTTCCCGAACTTCTACCTGGGGTACTGCAACTTTCTGACTTCATGTTTTGAGGCCCTTCGGAAGTGTTCTTCTTAAGTAGATGCAAATTGCGGTATTTGACATTGTTGTTCTCTGTTATGAGATCATTTTCCTTTTGACTTTGAGCTGAACTTCCCTTATATTTAGGGGTCCGAGTTTGGAGTCTCTGCAGGTGTGGCATTTCCATCGTGGGGACTCGTGAGGTAACTGCAGGTTTGGCATTATCCATCACTTTGGCTGGTTTCATGATCACAACAGTGCCTGACTGCTTGATGGAAGGAACTTGGTGGCAAGTTTTTCTGTCTTCAAAACTGCATCTCCTTTGCAATGTGAGTTCTGCGGGATCTCCTTGTTGGTCTTCTAATCGCTCTCTTGTTTTCTGCATTGCTTCAAGTATCTGTTTAAGAGCTCGAAGATCTTTGCCCGACTTCTTGAATTCAATTTCTGTTATCCTCTTCTCAATTTCACCATAAACTGAAGAAGTTTGATGTAGGATATTCGCTGGAGCTTTCCTATTCTTGGGAGCCATCTTCGGAGAACCTTGACTGGAATCTTGTTGCCTCCATGGAGCTGGTTCCACTGGAAACCTTGAACATGTAGTTGGTTTCCTGACAAAACTGGCACTTTGCAATTTCAGTGATGGTGAAGCACGCGGTGAACAACTCACTTGATTTTGATGGATTTTCTCAGGTCTTGAGGTTAACTCTGAAAGCGAAGCTTCTTTAGCACATGCCTTTATTGTTGGAGTATCTGGGAAAGTATCCAGACCCATTAGCTTCGCTACGACACTGGATGATCGTTGGGTTTCAGGCTCTTGGTTCAATGGGACGACTTGGCGGGAAGCATCATTTCCCACATGGCCAAGAAAACTCAATCTGGACTCTAATGCTTTCATGTTACCAGTTTTGCTATCCAACGATAGTCTGGGGAGTTCTTTGTGCTTCATGGACGACTTATATATCTCTCGTGATTCTCTTCCATCATAAGAGAAGCGAGGAAGTGTAAGCCGCTCATCCTTGTAGTGCTTTGTGCCTTCCTGAACCTTAGCAAGAACTCGAGGAGGGCCTAAATGACCTGTGGCTTTCGTGTTTCCAATTTTGGACTGCTGTGGAGGCCTCGGGGAGTCAATGTGTTTCATCACAGTCCCCCTTCTTTCTTCATGACTCTGGGATTTGATCGACAAACTACGGGCTTCTCTGTACATCGAGTCCTTCACTATGTCTCGAAGGTCATGGGATTGCACGCTCTTGGTTGATGGAGGCTGGTGCTCTTTTGTGGCTCTACTTTGAAATTGGCTATCAGGAATATTGACTTGTCTCCTTGAGAGTGTTTCTGCTTGAGCTGTTCTGTTAGTATCGAGGGAGGAGAATGTAGACGAACACGAAGACGATGAAAAGGAGGCTCGAGATGATTCAGTGGACAGTCTTGGTTTCTCCCTCTGCACCTCCATATCTTTCACCTGAAAATGTAAGTCATTTAATAAGTACCTCTCCATAGATTTACTAACATTTTCCCCCAGAAAATAGAAACGAACATGCTTAGGATCTTACCACGACAGTTTTCGTTGCATATGACTGATCCAGTTGGTGCTGGGAACCTAAAAAAACACAAATTTGCAATCTTAGCAAAACAAAGGGTGAAATTTTTGTTTCATCATTGATATACCTATTTTCCATCTTATCTAAATGTTTGGAATTGATCACACAAAACTTTCATAAATTCTTTCATCCTACAAACAACTTCCTATACTGCCGTATTGTTTATCTTAGGACAAAATGTTGAATTAACATGAATAATATATTTCATATTTTCACGTAATGTCTTCACTAGAAAATCAAATTTATAATTAACTTCTACTAGTCAGATATAATTAGGATTATGTATATTTTAATACAAACAGCTTCACATACTTTGAGTATTCCCACTTCCCCAGAGAATATCCCCCCCAACTGTTAGAGATTAGACACGAGCCTAATTCCTTACATATTCAGGAAAATAATATTAGTTACTTTTTTTTTAGGCTCACCACCTAAGATCTGAATTTAATTATATTTTACATCTACATTTAGCCTCAGAAAAGATGAACTCCTAATTTCCAGGAATGCAGCTTTGAAGCTTCTGGAAATGAACAAAAGAATTACCTTGAAGCAGCCTTTTGTTGCTGCGGCTGCTAATACGACGGCCTGTGAGAAAATGTTGACGATCAAATATTTGAAATATGCCGTTCATGCATCCAATCTGCTTCCGGAGATCTCGACTGTCATCTCGTAAAGAAGGCATCGTCTTTGCAGACATCTTTACTTCCTCCCTTGTGTAAAAGTTGTCACTTTGCTCTCTGCTTTTCTATTCAACAAGGAGTTCAATCAAACCCGACCCGAGAACCCGGACCTGGTTCAAGAATTCAAGAAAGTCAAATCATGCACACTCATGCAGAGGTAAGCTTCCAACACAATTTTTTCATCAGCATCTGTTTCAGTATGTTTTCTTGCAAAGAAAAGGGTGTAGGAAGGAATTAACTTTATGCCACAAAGAGGACATTAGTCTTGTCAAGTTATTCTGAGTTTTAGTAAGAATTCTGAGCAAAAAAGAAAAGAAGACAGAGAGAGCACTTACATGGTAGGTGCAAATCATTTGCTTGATGACTTAACAGCACTGGTATAAAATGACCACTTTTTGGGATTCCAGTGATCAAGCTAGTAATTCCTGTGTTAAATGCTACCAGTAATTAGAAAAAAAGAAACTGGAAATGGACCCAGATCCCAGTTCTCCCCACTTTGAACGTATCAATTCACAACTGTTGAAAAGTTCAATAATCAAGAAGAGATGCTCTCTCTGAGAAACAGGGGAAATTAAGCTTCTTTGGATAGAAGAGGTTCTATAGTTTTTTAGAGGGAATATATCATTTATAAAGACAACTACTTTATTTATTTGTTTAAGGTGAGAATGTGGGTCAGATCTAGTGTGAATATGTGGGACATAGTTTTCAGTGGTTATTATTTACTTTTTCTTTCCCTCTTTGTTTTCTTCTAATTGCATAATTAAAATAATAAAAGCTTAATCAACAAATCCAACCTTGCTCTAATCCGCGTAAATCATTACAGGAAGGCGCGTGGGCATTATTCTTTGCTGTGAAATACATGTGGACAATGTAATGTGGGTGGGTCTTCATTCAAAAGGGAGAGGACCTCTCTAAATGAGCATGTGGGCTCTGTCAGGTAATGCAAGAAAGTGGATTGGTGCACTGGCAGTCCCTTTGAGTCTAAACCTATTTTCTAACCAGTTTTTTTCTGCCCAATCATACAAAAAGCAACATGATTTTTTTTCCTCAAAATAGTAGTTCACATTTTTAATCATTTACATTGGAAATTTGGACTGGGACAGTACATAATTTGTACTCAATTTTCAAGCTCCATATTGAAATACACACTTAAATTCTTGGGATGATTGATGTGTAATATAAATTGAGCATCATCATCATCAGCAGCTGGCAGTAATAAATTCCACTGCCCAAATGTGAGTTTGCTAGCTATAATTGGGTGGTTGAAATTTAATCCACTGCCTCACATCACTTCTGCAGCCATAAAAAAGATTAGCCGTTTCTGGACTATGTTGTTGAAACTATTCAATGCTTGATTTTCACAGCATAACTTGATTTAGCCGGAGAAGAACTACAATTTTAGCAGTGGCATGACTTAAATGATAAAACATGAGGTGCATAACATGGTAAAGTATGTACAACTAAATATGGGCTTATTCAAATTTAGCTTAGAAATCAATTCCATCCTCTCTTATGATTATGTGAGATGTGTCGTTTGCGTTTTTAGGTCGGGTTGATGTTTGGTTTCATGTCAATTTCAGGCGATCAAAAGAATAAAATCATGTTAGAATCTAATTAGTCGCGTTCTTATTGGTTCGGTTTGTAATGCAACTTGCAAAACATGAAACCGCCTCAAAATCATGGCAACTTTGCATCATGGGGTGGTCTTGCGCAAGATCGTCTTACGAATTTTATTTGGTGAGACAAGTCTATATTTGACTGACTCATATAAAGTCAAATCTGTCCAAATCAACCAACCCATTTTTCTCCTTAACAATATTAGTTAAGTAGAGCATTCTCTGAGACGGTTTCACACAAATTTTTGACTTGTATCATAAGTCCTCACGAACTTTCGAGGGCTTAACGCCCACCGGCCACCAAAAGGTCCTCCTCTCTAGTTTTTGAGGGGCTTACCGCCCAGCGGCCCACCAGAGAGTCCTCTTCCTTGGCCTTGGATGCCTCTGCATCAGCTTGTGTACCGGTTTAGGGAGTGGTACCCCACCTTCAATATTCAGACATTTGGCTTCTTTTAAAAGAACATTTTTTCTTACATTTTTTTTTTTTGTAATATTTTAATTTTGGCCTTTAGCTAAGATCCTGGTAAATGGTGAGATGATGTTTTCTCAACTGGCAATGTGTATTCTTCACAGATTTTGGGGGTATCTATCTATTCAAAGACTGTCATTGCAGTTTGGCATCTTCTCTCTGTAAGTCTGTAAGATCTGTGTCAGATTTAAGGCTTTCAACAGGTAATAAATGAGCTGCCCTTTTTACATATGAATCAAATATGTGGTCCGATTATTAGGTAACATCAATTCAATATTATGCAGAAAATCATAACATTGTGTGTGGTGAAGAACACAAGAATTTTCCCTATGAAGATTTTCTCAAGTTTTTCAGAAAATAATATTTGATGTGCTCAGACTAACATGCATAAAGAAATGAAAATAAAACAAGTTGCTCAATATTTGCCTCAAATTGTCATTAAGATCATCTCCAATGGCATTACTTTTAACCAAATTGGCCACAATTTCCCTCCAATCCACCTCAAAGCCTCTAAATAGTAGGGACTGAATTGACACTTACTATTCACAGACATAATAGTCCTTTTCTATCTTTTAATTTTTATTCAAAAAAAGTGATGTTTTAGGGTAAATTTTTTGTTTCAAAATATTTGATGTTTTACTTATTTTTCACTTTATTACTCTATTATATCCCTAATTCATTCCCCCCAAAAAAACTCACTCATAATGAAATATACTTTTAATAAATTTATTAGAAGCGGTAATTAAGGAATTATGAGGGTACATTTGTCAACATACACTAATTCTTAACTTCAACAACAAATTTTAAAACTTCACCCATTTTGAATAGGAGGGAATACTTTTTTTAATCTAAACAACTTCAAATTAATTGACCTTTTAGAGAGGTTAAAGTGTGTTTCAAATTAATTGTTGGTTTAGGTATTTCTCACCCCCTGTATATCTCTAAAATATCTCTTATTTAATATAGAGCATATTTATTTTTCCTCGCATCTTTGACTCTTTCACTCTCTCTTCTTAATTTGACGGAAGGTAATTTGTCAAAATTTTATGTTCCTTAATTTTATACATTTTTTAAAATGGTAATTAATATGAAATGGAATGAGCATTTGTCTAATATTTGTTAATTTTAAATGATTAATTATTTAATTTGATTATGGACAAATACATGATAAAAAAAATCAGGAATATTCTTATTGAGGTAAAAAAAAAAAAAAATTGAAGTAAATTTGAGATCACTGATTGGAGATATACTTTTGTTTGTCTCATTTTAATAACAAATTGATAATTTAAACTCGTGAATTGGTGAACCAATCGATCATCAGATTATCTTTACTACCGGCAATAAACATATTCTTAGTAAAATTTGTTTGAACTCAAGTTGACAACCTTAACAAATAGTTTTAAATACAATTTAACGATGCGTTAAAATTGAAGTTCGTTCAAGCTAGATCAATATATATGACTCAAGTTATATAATTAAATACATAAAAAAATTCAAACATAATTTTTAATGTTGAACGAGAATTCCTAATTAAATACACTTAAATACCAGACACCAGGTAGGAAAACATGAATGGACAAAGTAATGTATTATTATAGTTGTTATCTGGAAAGAATTATCTGCAGCAAGAAAGAAATAGAGCTGTAATAACTATACACGGTATTATATGATGAGGATATAGCTGTTTATTTGGATTGTGTATTTACAAATTATGGGACATTATGGTTCCCACCTAGCCTAATTTATTCAAAAATTGCCTCTTTCCCTTCACTAACTAATATTTCCTCCATCCCACTATAATTTTTTTCTTTTTTGTTGTTTTATTTTAAAAAAAAATGTATTGTTTACTAATATATGGTGGACCACATATTAACTTTTGTGTAAAACAGTGAAGAATTGTGAAAAAGTAAAGGATAGTTGTTTGAGAAAATATTTGTTTACAAATATATGAAAGGTTGCTTTTTGTTTTTTAAAAAGAAATTTATAGTGGGACATTCAAAAAATAATAATGGAAAAATTAGAGCGAGACAGGGGAATGCTTTTCTATTGTTTGTTTCATCATATTCATTTTCCTTGAGAGAATTACTTTTATGTATATGTCGAATCATGCAACTAAAGTGCATTTTAAATCATATCAGTTATTTTATTAAAAAGTATTAATAGATCATTATAAGTTATTTCCACTGAATAATATGAGTATTAGTTGTGCACCAACGTTAACCCAGTGTTACTCTTGATTAGCATGGTAATTAAGAATTTTAGGTACTTTGGTATTTCTATTTTTAGTAATTTAGGAAAAAAAATTGCAAGTACATTATTATATTTGAACATTATTCTCAAAAAGGGGTAATGTGACTATTTAATTAAGTTGATGTAATTACTAGCTAATTTGGCATATTTTTGGCTTTCTGTGATGGGTTGACAGCTTAACCAAAAAAATTGCAGTATAACATGGATGCATGTTCTCTTGTAAGGAAATTTGCTTATTAGTGCCAACTATTGCACTTTCAAGGCAACTTTTTTCTTCCAGCTAATTTCTCATGTTTGTCTATTTCATGGCCTTACATTAATTGGGTGAAAATTACCATTGCTAACACATTTACATATGAATAATTCGTAGACATTTTCTTTTTCTTTTTTCGAAAGCGCGCAATTTCATAGATGTTTCAAGTTTCAACGTGTAATTCACTCAAACAACCTCACATTTTTGTATTCACCGATATACAGTTTTAAATAATTTTATTCAATAGAACTACCTCAGTTTCCTGATACTTTTCACACTTTTTAAAGATTTTAATATGAGAGTTGACTTGAATATTTAAATGGATAAAATATTTTTTATGAGAACTTTTTGTTTAATTTAAATGAATGGTGTAAAAAAATATAACTAGTTATTATAATTATACTCTAATGATTAATGTGTATAATATCCGCGGTTAAGCACTTAAGATAATTTGCCTCGAATATTATATACAGTGGAACTGTGTGGATCAGGATCACACATCCTTTAATCTATTTCATTTAATTAATCTCTAAAATAAATGCAATTTAATTTGCGAATAATGATTCCCAACTATAATACCAGTACACCACTTGATTAAATAATAAATGCCATGATAGATGCAGCAAATTTAATAGGGATAATATTGGTTTATTCTTAAGGTAGGCTTGGTAACCAGCATGCATGTCTTGTATTGTATATATACACATCAACTTAACCTTCAATTAAACTTTACAGAGATAATTCAATGATATATTACTTTCAAAATTTAAAATCTTGATAGCCCTCAACTATCAATTCATTCAATTTTCTACTGTTGACCTAAACTTCAATTAAAATTTATAGAGACAATTCAATGAAATATCAAAATAATAATTCCCAACTATATTACCAGTATACCATTGGATTAAAATATAAATGCTATGTTAGATGCAGCAAACTTATCAAGGATATTGGTTTATTGCAAGGCTTGGTAACCAGCATTTATGTCTTGATTACTTATTTACTTAAAGTTTCAAAGTTTAAAAATTACTCAATGCAATTAAATATCAAATTACTTTAAAATCTTGATACAGGTCTGGATGCCTGAAAATAGAAATATCCTTTGCTTGTTCTTATCCCTAGATCTTGTACGAACTGCAGACATATAATGGGAAATGGGGGACAAGTGGATAGCTTTGTAAGAACATGGGTGTGGTAATCAAGAAATTGCTAAATTATTCATTTTCATATTTTCATGGAAATAATATAAATTAATTAAATTTTCACATTTCTGCATATTCAATTATTTAGATGAAATAAAATTATTTTATGGTGTCAGAGTCAAAGTTGTGTCCTCATGTTCTGAATTCAGATCTTATTAAATGCAACGTCACTATATTAAATTGTTTATTTATTGGACCTTCTCTCCTATTGAAAATGCTGCTAACGAGTTGAGGAAGTGTTAGCAAAATTAATATAAATGAATTAACATCTTTATGTCAACTTGAATTTTTAAATGAGAATGAAATTATTTCAGTGAAGTTGCTATTTCTTTGATCCCAATATTTCATTTCGTACTTTATTTTAATAATATTAATATACTTCTTATATAAGTCCAACCTATTATTATTGACACTCGCACGACAGTGTATTAGTAAAGCGACATAAAAATATGTAAATTAAGAATTGAAAATTTTGTGGGCACAAGTTGAACTTTTGGAAGCCATTGTGTAATTTTCAAGTAATTTGACTAAATAGCTCAATAGTAGAAAATTGAATGAATTGATAGTTGAGGGCTTGGAAAATGCATGATCACATGGGATAAATTAAAGTGAAGAAATGGCATGAGGGTTGCCTCAAGTTCATATGGCAAGAACCAACTAACCTATCTTAATCAACTCAATATCTAATACAATGTTCCAAGAAACTCCTACCCCATTGGTCTAACATGATTGTCACATGACCCGTTTCCCCAGAAACCCCCACCAAATCAACCATCATCATGCTTGCTTAAATTATTGGGTTTTTCTAGTTAACCCAAGAATGGGATAACTTCCTAATTATTTAATAATCATTCATGTTTTATTGTTTGTAATTAATCAAGAAAATATATTATGTAACACTATTACTCAATAATATTAATTTTTAAAGCAATAATTTTTTTTTTTTTTTTACAAATAACAGTATTAATGGTATAAGGTGCATATGCAAGGTGCATATAATATAGACAAAGTATTATATGAACATAGTTTATGATAAATTTATTATGAAACTGTTTTAAAGTATCGAATATTTGACCTTCAGTAACGATAATCACATCAAGAGTATCATTAATTTGGGTCAGTGTTATAATATTGTAATTGTTGTAAAAAAAATTGAACCCAAATTAATGATACTCTTGATGAGATTATTGATACTCCTGGTCAAATATTCAAATACTTTAAAATAATTTCATGATAAACTTATCATAAACCATTTTCATATAAAACCTATTCCATGATAATTTTTGGGATGATTGCAATAAAATTTACGAACTTTATAGTATTTATCAATTACAACATGAACTACTAAGATTTGTAATTTGATACATGAACTAATTTATTATTGCAATTCGATACATGATGTAAATATTTGGGATACTCTTATACATGGTGTAAATTGTCGGCGATACTAAAGCTACATGGAAGCTGAAGCCGACACCATAAACACGTCACGCGCTACATCAAATGTCAGAGAAAAAACATTTTTTTTTAATTTCAAAATATATTTTTATAAAACATTGTTCAAACACGGTTTAATAATAATGAAAGATAATAAAAAATAATATTTTCTAGTATCTGTACAAGTTTGTATGATGTAAGATATGTTTTCTACATAAACTAGACAACACCAATATTTATGATTCATTATTAAACGTGTTTGAACAATACTTTATAAAAAGAACTTTTTAAAATATTAATTTTTTTTTTTTTTTTTTTACAAATTTGGCATCTGACGTGGCGTGTAACGCGTCTTTGGTATCGAGTAAAGCTGCCACATAAGTGTACATATTGCTGAAAATTTACACCATGTATCAAATTGCAATAATAAATTAATTCGTGCATTGAATTGCAAACTTTAAAAGTTCATATTGTAATTGATAAAGACTATAAAATTCATAAAAAAAAATTTGCAATTAACCCATAATTTTTTCTTTAATCGGACTTGTGAAGATTGGTTTGACAAAACAGTCCCTATCATGTACAAGCATTGAGCAAGGAAAGGTGTTTAAGATAGAGATGCCATATGTATATAAGGTAAACTGATTTTACAAGTGATTGGATTCAATTACTCAATTTATTTCTTTATTAAGCAACATAACTGAAAAAGTAAATTAGGAAACTATTCTAGAAAGCTATCTGTTTATAATATGTTTATTTGTAGTTATATTTTGAATTTGCAAATACATGTCTTGGTGAGGTATCACAAAATATCCCATTACTTTTTAACAATAAATACTCTCCTCAGTACAATTATATGCAAAAATAATAAGTAGAATATCAATTATTTTTTAGGCATATAAGTAATTTGTTTTCTAAATAGTCACGTCATATTTCTTTTAGCAGCACACAATAGTATTATGACTTAATCTATATATGACAGGTCTGATAAAATACAGTAATTAGAAGTATAACTTCATTCATATGAAATCCAAGGTATCGATTAAAGTAATGAGTTTAAGCTACATTAGTAGTTTGTTGATTGGCTGAATTTAGAAATATATAAATACATCATTAGAATAAGATGATAACATGAAAGAAGAATTAGAACCCAAGCTGCTTGATGAGCAAGAATAATTATATGGAGTTTAAATTAATTATTGATTTGATAAAAGTCAAAAACAATTCACAAAACCAAGTTTTGCCAGATCATTCAATATATCAAATCATAATTCATAAGTCATCTCTATGCACATGCCAAACTGGTACACAATTGTTTTCTGCACTCTAATCCATTGGGATCTGAAAATCACAATTAATAAATAAATACAATAACATAAAGGAAAGGAAACTTCTGCAAATTAACACCTATTTGAATTTTTCTTTAGAAAATTATAAATTGAAGATCCACTTTGTGTCAGGTTTTGATTCATACCCAAATAAATTATTAATATAAGATTAGGGTTCATGCAGATTTTCAAGATTCGCAGCTTTTGCCTTTTGATCTTGAAATCTTTCTATTCCCCCACTAATTTTTTGCTTTTTACTAATAAAATAACCTTAAATGTGATCCTTCCCACCAAACGCACCACTAGAAAATATTGCTACCTGTAGTTTATTATCACTATATATTTGTTGATATGAATATGTGTAGTTTAATTATTATAATTAGTCCGAGCTAGAGATATAATCATCATATAGGAGTTACATACGTGCGTAAAATACATGAAAATCCCATGTTCGATGAAATAGACACAAAACATCCCAAGATTCATAAATGGCATACAAATCTTACATATTTCATTAAATGCATAATTTTTTATTTATTTTTAATAAAAGTATGCACAAAACCCCGTACCTTCTCCTCCACTTCTGTTTCATTAAATGCATAAAACATTTGCATTTGATAAAAGTATCACGGAATTCTCACCGCGCATACACTTCTTAGTACATTTGATATGTACAATTTTTTTATCGGTCAAATTAATTGTAACTCGAACCTATAATCATAAATAGTGGGTTCTCACCACTTGAGTCATTCCACTTCGTCCTTGATATGTATATATTTTACATCAATGTGTTTTCTTTTGAGTTTGTGTGTGTAATATATATATATATATATATATATTTTAAATATATGACAATTATGTAAATTCAGGCTTTAATTTTACATCATTATAGTATTTTCTTTTAAAGAAAGTGAAAGGTGGAGAATTACGTGCATACTTTTTATATAATATATAAAAAAGATTATGCAATTATAAAATACAGTTGTTATTTCATCGAACACTATTTTTTTGTTTTTGTTTTCCTTTTTACCCTTCACATGTAGTTGAGAATATGATGATATGGGATCTGAAAAAAATAAGGAATGAGGTCACCGTGTAGTTTGTGTCAACACCAACTTTCTGTACAAGAAGAGGTCTTGTAATCATGGCAAACCTCCAAATGTCATAGTTAAAGATAGGGATATTGTTCATACATTATTTGAGCCATACATTGGCTCTCAATATAGTATGCATTTTTTGTTTTGTAAAATAATTTAATAATTGAGTTGTCATTTCAATAATTTGGTTAAATCTAATTTTTACGTTTTGGTTCAATTCGATAAAACTAATCAATGCACACCTTATATAATGTACCTTTTCAAAATACATATATCTTTGAAGGACAAAAAAATTAGACAGAAAATTGGAGTTATATAAAATGAATTATAAAATGTCTATATTTATTTGAGCTCAATTGAATGTAATGTAAAGATCTAATACGATGGATCATGATAGAATATTAATAGGTCATGAGCCCTCAGTGCCCTAAATGGGCTTGAAAATCAATTATATATAATTAATACAAATTCAACGGGTAATGAAGGTCTAACATGATGAGCCCAAACTACTCACTTAAATTTATATTGGTGCTCAATCCATCACAATGGATCAAATTACTCCCCCCAGCCATTTTAATTATGTTTAAGTATGTTTCATATAAATTTAAAAAAAATTACTCCTTCGATTTATAGGAATCTGTATATTTTTTTTACTGGAATGTCACATATGATGATATGAATATGCATACTCTATTAACGAAAAATTACTCACAAACCTTGCCCGTATAATATATTTACACAAAATATTACCATAAAACAGTCAACTAAAACAAAATTAGGTGCATTTTGTGACAAAGTTGCCTATCACAAACTAATCAAATCTAAGCATAAAGTGTGATTTTCTTATTTTGTGTGCACACCTAGAAGTGTAAATTCCACTTAAAACAGAAAGAGTTTTAAATAATGATAATAATATGTGTAATGTAATATTATTACTCTTTTGTTACCTAAATGAATTAAATTTACTTAATTAATACACATTATCACAAAAAACAAGAAGACTGACAAAATTGAAATATGATATTTTATTCTCACATATTAGTGAGAAATGATATTTATTAATTTATTATAAATAAAATAAAGAGAGTAGTTAATTGTCTAATTGGACTTGAAATGTATAAAAAAAAAAACCTTTCTAACACCCTCTCCAAGTTTCCAACCCATCCCAAGAGGGTTTTTTTCTTTTCTTTTTTTTCTTGAGGGAATTAATTAGAGTTAGAAAAATTGAAATGTTTCCTAGTCAATGTTGGTTTAATACTTAATAGTCGAATATCAAATTTATAAGTAATTTATATTGAAGTCGGCCGGAGTCCATAAAAGAATTTAACATTGAACTTATATGCAATGCATATAAGTAAAATTTAAGTTATTTAATGGGAGTAAAACGTTTTTAGTGTTGGGGAGGAAATAGTAGGCTGATGAATTTAAATGAATAATGCCTTGTGTAAGCTCAAGGTTTCATACACATGACATGAGTCCTCACTTCACTTGAGTTGTTCAATCAGCATTCACGTCTATTGCCCATGTGATGTTTTCTTATCATCTTTCCATTTGCATAATTGCATAGTAAGATAAAATAAAGGTGCATCCTAATGTTTCCAAGTCTTCGAATTTTTCTCACAATGTATTCTAATTATTTTTAATATATAAATTAAAATAAATGTGAAAATGAGACTTTTTACATGTATTTTCTTATTTCTAACAAACTAAATTATTTATTGATACAAGACTTTTTTTTTTTTTTTTCAATTGTAAAGAGTTTAGATGTATTGTGTGCATTTTGTGCTCTGCAAACTATTAATAATATTGCTTGTATAAAAATTAATAATATTATTCTTAAAATAATATTATTGTTTGTAAAAATTAATACTTAATCAATTTTTTTTTTAAGAAAAACTTAATTTTATATGGTTAAATATAGATCTTTTAACAAAATAAGATCGGTGAGACGATTTCATGCAACACCATTCCACCACCCCATTAAATACCAAGTAAGATGAGCATCGTGTTATATTTATGCATTGAGACTTGTACAAATTAAATAATTAAAACATTCAATTTATATGAATCACACATTTCATTTCAGACTGGTAAAAAATTGGATTCCTCAACTAATCAAAACGTACACCTCAAATCAAGATATTCATGATCAATATATAACCTCAAATCAGCCTATATTGATCCACAAAATGCGCACATATCCAAGCCTAAAACTCACATGATCACATCCATGTTCCATGTGAGCACAAATAAAATTCATAAATCAATCCTTATCTTAGCAATAATTAAAGATGTGGGGTTTTTTGGTTTATTCAAGTAATGGGGTGGTTTTTAGAGACATGTCTCAAAAATTGCCATATCCAAGCCTAATTCATTGCTTGAATACATCAATCATAGCAGCTCTGAATTGGGAAAAGTACATCCTAATCTAATTACTGCCACCATTGTCCCAGCAATCTTGGTGTTACATTGCAATCAAATAGTACTAAACAATGTATGTACTGTTGATGCATTAAGTCTTGGTGTGGGGTATGTACATTAGTTTTTGGCACTGCTTCGCGTGCTTTGTCTCTTTTTTCTGTACTCCCATCCCATTGCTTTCATTGCATCTTTCCTCTCTTTTTCTTTTCTTTTCTTTTAATAATAATGAAATTGAATATAAGATAATTGCAATGGTTTAGAATTCTTTTTTTTTTTTAACATTCTGTAATGAGTTTCAATAAGTTAACCATTACTTTATTTTGATCACATTATCAATTCATTGCTTTTTCTTTTTTATTTTTGCTCAACTTATTTCAAAATTAAAGCAATATACTAACGATAAAACCACCATTCTCGTTAAATTCACTATTTGATGATTCTTGTTATATCATTCTCCTTTGTCAATTTGAATCAAACGCCCATCAAGTACAATCATGAGCTTCCTCTTATTGCCCTCCATGCCCATTCAATTACAAAAGGCAAACGATCCTGAATCCCAAATAAAAAGATATATGGGCAGAGGCTGTTGTCATCTTATCGCAGCCAATAAATAATTCGGTTAGAATTTCACAATTAAGACCCAGAAGTAAAACTCCATTTAATCAATCCATCGCAATGACTACTATCAGTCAGATAGTATGCAAAAACACATCTTTCGAGGCATAAACTTCACACAAAAATAATGCAGCTCCTATCAAGGAGAAAAATGTTGACAGTGTTCAATCTGTATCTAATTCTAGCAGTATTTGTATCTATGTTGAAGCTGTATAATTCTACCATCATACTCGAGACCACCACCTTGTCGGCGGATTTCAGATCTCCGATGAATGAAGTGGCTGTTAAGAAACAAAAATAGGAAGGAAAGTATATATAAGCTTCCCACGCTCATAAAGCAATTAGTTCCAATTAAATTAGGTAGGGACTTGGAACTAGAAGTGTTGTTGGTTCGACATATTTTGAAGAACCCCCAAGTAGAAGTCCCAAGAAAGATTAGTTTCGTTTATAGCACTTTGACCAAATGGATGCTGCTCAACATAACTCTGAAAGTTTTCAGATGTCAATAATCCTTCCAAATAAACTCGAAGATCTCCCCCGGGTCCTGCAATGGAATTGCCGTTAGTTGATGATCCGTCTCTCATTAAACAAGAAAGATGAATTTTAGACCTAAATTGATTCAGTAAGTGAATGCCAAAGGATAGATGAAGGATATTGCAGTTCTCTTCCCTATGAAATATAGCTATACTACCAACTCCTTCCAGCCATCTTTCATTAGCTTTTAAATCTAAAATTTACGATGTTTACCGAACCTCATCTAAACTTTGCCACCTATCTATTTCGCTACTGGCCTACTAACAATAGACCATATAGTAAGATTAAAAACACAGAGTTCATGTTCAATATAATGCATATGGGAATTAGAAGATAATTAAATTAATTATAACTTGAGAAACTGGAAAATTTTGACTTTTGAGGCTAGACTAATAGCAGTCTCTCAAACCTTCTGAACATGTGGTGGAGAAACTTTAGCCCAGTTCTTCATCTTAATGTATAAATGGCTATTAAATACGTGATTTTTCTACCCTAAACCTTTTGAGTTAAGGCATGCTAGTAATTATGCATCTTTTAATCTGTGTCTACATCAGTTGCTGAACCTTCTTCCTAGAGATGCCCCGACAACTACAATGTATGCTTAAGAGAATTAAATCACAGGCAAACTTACTTATCCCCATCATAACATATACATAGCGACCAAAATTTCGTGTGCTATATCCTAACATGTGAGTTGGCCGACATGCAGCAAGACTCTTCTAGGTACTAGGAACCAAGTTGGAATAGGTTACAACTAACGAACTCGAACAGAACAAACAGAAATAGAAAGGCGAGCAACATGCATTTTGATCTTCTAATGGTATTTTGTGCCAGGTATAATAAAATATGAGAATCAAAATGATTACAAAATAAGTTATATCAATATGTGGTGCTTATTTCTGGCCAGGAAAGGATCAGCACAAAACTTACCTAATGAATTGTCATTTTCATCCTTGAAATCGTATGAATTTGGAAATATTGCTGTGTGAAACTACAAAAGTAATCAAGAAGTGTGCAGTGAGAGCTCATAATGATAAGCTAAAGAAAGGAAAGAGAGGAGACATGATTAACAATATAATAGTGAAAAAATCTTACAGGATTGAGTAAGGCCTTGTAAGGAGAATCGTCCAATAATAGTGTGTTTGATTCATTATAATCCCCACTCTTCCAAGGCAGATTAGGATCATCATTTTCCCAAATTTTCCTCAGCTCCTTGAAGACCAAGGGCTTATGAATGTTTTCAACAGTCCTGAACCCTGTTTGAGTACTATGAGACATATCCTGCATTATATAGTAAAAATCATTTCATATAAACTTATATTGGTTTTGAGATCAAAATCAAGTAAATTAACAAACAAGACCATGCTAACTTTTTGCGATTAAAAACACTTAGATTGGACACTACATGCTCCAAGCTACATAGCAACTCAGGGAGTGGAATAACCACTAATATAGATAAAATGTAAGCATGATTGTTTTTAATATGCATTAATATAATCACACGGCATACCCACTAGATATATTATGACATGATCTCTGTGAATAGTTTTACCAATACAGCATGTGGGGTAAGCCAGATGCAGAAAATGCATCAAGAAACAAATTTGTAACATTGTAGATATGGCCTAGTCCTAATATCTGAAGATGCCTCCTCAACTATTAAGAAGCGTACAGTGTGTTGAGCTGAAGGCTTACCCAGCAAAATAGCAACTTGTCGTTCAAATCTCCCAATAAGTACTGAACAACTCTATCAACGATTTTCCTACATATCGGAAACACATTCCAAAATTAATAAGACAAATCAAGAAGGATGCAAAACTAATGCTATAAATCTGTATCTATGCCCTCATGGAAGATCAAAGAGGAATGTAACAAGGGGATATAGAGATAGGTAGGTAGATAATAGATATATAGCCATATTGACACACACACACACAGAGGGGTAAGAGTTCGAGCAATACTTGGATCTTGATGACCATACTCCTACATCAAAGTTCTGAAAGCAAAACTTCAGAAAATCATCGCAGTAGGGTCTCTTGAAAACTAAAAGGGGAAACAAAAACTCGTCAAAATTAATCTTTGATTTGTTTTTTTATATAAATATAGTTTATTTATACAGCTATATCAAATCTTACTTGCTCGTCCTAATAAACGTACGTCTTCTTTATAACCTTTTGGTGCAGGCATTATAATGTTTGCAAGCAAACCATTTAGGTCAAGGACAATAAGCTTTCTCTTTCTCTTAATAGAGGGAATTGGTGGTATTCTTGGATACTGTCCTATATTCTTTGACAAGAATTCTGCTTCGCTCCCATCAGAAGGAGGATGCTGTGTCACCTTGATATCACAAGTGGACAATATACTTCTGCTTTCAGCTGAACATTGCCCTGCATAAACAATAATTTCATCATTAACCTCGTTTAACCCACTCTCAGGGTTCGGATTCACTGCAGCCACCTGATTAAGTTGGGTACTAATTTGGGTTTCACGAGGAACAAGTTTCCCATCCACCTCCATGGACCTCAGGACATTTTCGGACCTTCCTTCAACTACTTCTGAGGCAAGTTGCTTAGTTGACACCTCAACCACATCAGGTAAGAAGACAGTCTTCTCACACAGATCTAAAGGATTCGCCTTGTCATGCATTAATTCTGATAAAGCTGATCTTTTTCCAATAGAAACTTCAGCCTCTTCATCCTTGTTTTGCATTGCATTGGATAAGGATGATTCTTTTCTTATGGATATTTCAAATTCTTGAGATGTGCAAGCCATTTCCGAGTGCTTGCCATCAATCCCTTCTCCACGGTTTCCATCTGATAAGTGTAAGTTCAACATTCCATTTACCTGGTACATGCTTTGGGTATCAACTTTATGTTTTGCCTTCTTCTTTTTCCGCCTCCTTTTTCTTTTGCCATTCACATTCTTCTCAGCAAGATTTTCTGTTGACCCTGTATCCATCTTAGTCTGGCTGACATTTTGGAATTCAACCTGAAGCTCTGTCTTCGTCCCAATTTTATTCAGAACTTTTTCATTTTTTGTGACAATGTTCACTTCAGAAATGTTTTCTGCTGACTCAATAGCTTCTTTAGTGCAGTCGACAAGAGACTCCAAAATTAAATCTGTTTCAAGAAGATTATTTCCCATATCCTTAGACTCCACAATTAAATCTGTTTCAAGAAGATTATTTCCCATATCCTTATCGATCATGCATTCTCTTATATAATCTGGGGTTTCCAAATTTCCATCCATCTGGTCCATGGTTTGTGGTCCATTTTTCTCCATATCCTAATTCTAGCTCTATCTCTCGCCTTTTCTTTTCCCTCAAATTGCTCTTAGAAGTGTCTCTGACAGGACTTTGTAGCAATTCTATATCCCCAGTAAATTATTATCCGTATCTGCTGGTACAGCAACAAAAAAATTGTTGAATACCACCTTACAAATTGCTCTTGGCAATTATAAGTTTTTATAACAATAAATTCAGATCCATCCAGCAATACATAGGAATGAATACTATGATTCACGTTTCGAACAGGTATGAAACCAAAACAAACTTCCATGAGAAGGAACGAACAAAATAAAATAGTTAACAAGATGTATGGAAGACTAAAACGGTAAACAAAATACTTAACGACTAACTTTTGACAAGAGTATAATCAAGAAAAACAGGCTAAAAAGCTATCAACCAAGAGGAGACATACATTAAGCAACATTAACTCATCAATTCCAACAATACTCCTTCAAAATTATGACAATATACCATTAAATGAATCTTTTTGCCAACAAAAATATATGCGATGATCTAATGCAACAAAAAAAGATCCTAATCACAAAAGGAACTCTATGATTTGGAGGGTGATTCAAGAAACATAGGTGATAATCAGTTGAAGAAGATTATTCCCTTCCAAATAAATGCTAAAAGTCATGGGAACACTCGATAAACAATTAAACGAACAGAAGAAAAACTAAGAATTCCTAAACCAACAAAATCCAGTACCAGACTACCGAACAGGAAATTCCAAGGCCACTATCTTCCCAAGTCTGGTAGAATGCCAATATTTTGCATAATCTCAAAAAAATTGCCATTTGCAATCAAAATTCTCCTTCCAGATAGTTAAAGTGTAACTCCTATATTTAAAATAATAACTCAGGTTAAAATCACCGCATCGCCTCGTTTTCCAAGAAAAACAACAAAATCAAAGAAACAAGATAATTTATGAAAACATAGAAGTAAGAAAAAAATTGACATAAGGAACCAGGAAGAAATTTTATATGCACGGAAACAATTCAATACAAATCTACGTAATCCCAACTCCAAAATCAACAATACAAGATTAAACGGCCGGGAACTCATAGACTGACGGTTTAAGTATATGCGTATGTGTAGATTTACCAGAAAACACGCATTAACAGACCTCCATAAACACGCAGAGAGAGCTTACCTCAAGAGAAGCACGAGCAGATGCAAGCGTTGAATTGGCAGAGACTTCGGAGGGGCGTCGAATCGATTCGATTTCCAAATCTGACGCAACACGGTATAACTAATTTGGCGTTTTATGCAATTCGCGCTTTTACACACCCGCGATTTAGACTCGGATATGAAATTTATGATAGTATAATTGTTACTATAACGGAATGGAAAAGGGGATCGTAAACGTTAAATTTACTGTATAAATTAATATTAATATTAAATTAAAATTATTGTTATATTTTGATAATTTAATTAAATTAATTCTCAAATTAAATAGTTAAATTTGATATTAAATGTTAACGGTACAAGTCTATACAATTGATTTACCATAACATCAAAAATTAAATGACATCTCGTTAAAAAGGAAAACAAGCTAGATTTAATCAAATCAAATTTGATTACTTCGCAAATCAAGTCAATCAAATGGCACCAGTCAATCCGACGGCGCCACGTAGCATTGAGGGAAAGGAAGGTTTTCCACCCTCCACCCTATAAACAGCGCCCTCGTTCGTTCGTTATCCACACACCAGCCGTTCAGACGATCAAGCATCCAAGCAAACGAATTATCTGCAATCGTTCTTGAAGATTTAAAACATTCTCCATCAAATCTGAGGAAGCATTCTTCGTGGAAAGCAATAAAAACGACATTCGATTCGAGATCAAGGTCCAAAACGTCGTTTTTCCTTGAAAATTTGAAGAATCTTCAAAGGCGTTCTTCGCGGTCTTTGAAGATTCAAAGGCGTTCTTCGCACAAGTCCACTACAAACGACGTTCGATCCGAGATTGGGGTGTTAAACTCCTCCAATCAGGCGTTTCTCCTCAAGAAGTACTTGAAGATTCAAAGGACGTTCATCCCACCTTCGAAGGCCTTCATTCGCCAAAATTCAGAAAGTAACGTTTAATCCAAAATAAGACACTTTGCACTTGAATTAACGTTATAAATTCAAATCCAACCTCGGACGAAAATCAAAACGAAGATTTCGTCCAAAAATCATTCAAGTCAAGGGCAAACCAAAGAGAAGAACCAGAGGATCAAATCTGAAAGAAATCAAGTTGTAAACATTTTTCGTGTTTATTATATTAATAATATGAAATTTACAGTTATAGTGTTGATTAGTGATTATAGAGTGTACAAAATGACTTTAGATCGGGAGTTATTTATACCAAAAGAAATTAGGTTGTTCAAATAAAACAACAACATAGTCTCAAATGTCGAAATGATTAGAGTTTCACTACCTATAACCGAGGGGTCATGAGTTCGAGTTACAACTTTACCTCGATAAAAAAGAAAAACTACCTAGAAACCAAGTTAATAACTTGGTTTTCAAATAATCTTTAAAAAATAAACTAAAATATCTTATCTATGTCAGTCAATGTTCACTGAAAAATATTAGTTGTTTTTACTGAAAAATATTTGTTATTTTCACTATATAATTAATATTCTTCAATAAAAACAATTAATATCCTTCAGTAAAATTAACTAATACTCATTAGTGAAAACTATTAATACCCAACAATTAAGTGTTCTTACCCCCACCAAATTTCATGAAGTTGAATGTAAGATGCAACCATTTATAAAATGTCATGGAAAATGGGAATTGAGCTGGTGCTACATAATGAAGAAAGCGTCTTTATAGCACGTAGATCATTTGTGCTTCAGGCTTATTGCGTATTGATGATGAAGGGATTATTGGTTTACATGAAGCCCTCTTCTGAATCAAGATTGAATATGCACTAGGTGAGTATTGAGATGGAAGCGGAGACACAGGTTAATGTGGTTCTTGCAAACAAATAAAATATACCCTCCATCCACCAAAAGTAGGTTCGCTTGCTTTATTTATTCGTCCACCAAAAGTATACACTTCTTTTAAGGAAACAATCACTTTATTATCATCCTCCAACTATACTATTAATTTATTCATAAATGACCCCACAATATCTTAATAATACTCATACTTTATCTTTTTTATCTACATTTTTTTTTAAATTTGTGTTCGTCCATTTGAATATATTTTTTATGGAGTGAGGTAATATTAAACTTTAGAAATTATGTTTTTACATATGCTCGAGCTTCTTTTCATCATGTTAGTGTTCATTTTATTTGATGGAGTGCCAATATAGTGCACATTTTATTGCTGAGATTATTGGTCATTTATGAGCCCTCCTATTTAAATAGTCTTTAACTTTTATTGACGGCCTTTTTATTGTGTTCCTGCAATAGGTTTTTCCCCCAAATTTTCTAGGAACAAATTTATATACCATTATATGTATTTATTGATATCATTATATGTATTCACTGAATGTTATTTATAGTTTATAAATTTAATAATATCAGTAAATACATGTGATCATATCCGTTTCATACTATATAAATAAGCGGAATTGATCATATGCCCACCGGTAGGCATAATATTATATACCCACCGCAAATGTGTTAATTACACATAAGCAGATATAAATAATTAATTAAAATAATAATGGGTCTCTGCTTATATGTCATTAACACATTCGCGGTAGGTATATAATATTATGCCCACATGTGATCATTTCCGTATAAATAAGTTTCGCAAAGAACTTTTCTTTTTTGCTAATATATAATCTTCAAATCGTAACATTTTGGGACTACTGTGAAATTAGTTTTTTAGCCATTTCTTTTGAGTGCAACTTATATCGAATAATGTTGTAATAAATTAATAAATGTTATACTAGTATATTTGATATTTAAATTTTAGTTTTCCTTAGGGCCCGGACCTTACGACAATTGAAAGAGACCTTAAAGCCCCCTCATAGGCCAACTTAAAGATACATTCACTAGTTGGGAGTTGGGACAAAACTTGGGCTAATGGGCTGGGTTTTATGTGCTTTTTTTTTGTCTGCTTTTGTATTTGTGTATGCAGCAAGAACACATTTATATTTTGAGATTTTAAATTTTTTACTATTACAATAACTATTAATTTATTACTACACTTACTAGTATAATCAATTATCTCTCCTCATACTTTAAATCATAATCAATATTATTAAATTATTACAATCACATCTGATAACAATATAATATACAAGGTTCATTTGTAAGAATATATCCACTAGAACAGCTTTCAAAATCCAGTATAAATTAACTCAATCAAACTTGCAATTGTGGTAGGTATGTAAATTTATTTTCAAATTGGCAACTTTGGCCAATGTTTATGTTTTTAACAATCAAATCCCAACATTTTTAAACCCGCGGTTTCACGCAGCACCATCTAACACAATAATTTTTTGAGTATGTATAGAGTGAAATTGGTTTATATATGAATCACTGAAGGGTTGTCGAACTAAGACTATTCGGTGTAAACCAATAATACTCTTCAGTAAATACAACTAATACTTTTCAATGAAAATAACTAATACCCTTCAATGATTCATGTATAAACCAATTTCACTCTATACTTTGTCTAATTTTTCTATAAAATATAGAGATATTTATGGTTTCCACGCTAATCCCAAGTTGCCATGCTCTGGAAACACGAGCAACCCATATTTGTTGAACAACATGAATGAATAATGATACAGAGTTGATACAATATTTTTTGATGTGGTCCAAGGATTTTAATGGAGTAATTACACAGATTAGGATCAAATTGTTGGACCACAAACGAATCAACCTTAATGTTTGATGGTTAGTGCCACGCATGTGACTATATATAATAATAACCACAATAACAAATATCATCAACGAAAAGTAATTTTTTGTTAATTATCCCATAATAAGACTGAAAAGATTGATTTTCAGCTCAATATTAATTTGTTCTATCTCGTTTCAACTAAAAGAACTACAAAATTTGTAGTTTTATACGCTTTAGGATTTGTACACGGCTGGCTGGCCACTAAAAATATAATTACATAATACTGGTGATAAAAATTAAGCTACTTACATTTGGTTTTGTATGCAGTCAACTTCATTAATCCACAACTTAAATTCACCCCACTTAGATAATATATACAAATGAATGAAAGTTTTAATCTTAATTTAAAATTCAAATTTAAAGAATTTTAAATACTTAGCAAAAGTATGTCATTTAAAATCCATAAATTAAATTTATTCATTTTCAAAATTTTAAGATTTCAAATGACTCAATTCAAACGCAATCTAATACACCATTTGGATGGAGGGATTTGAACTTGCGGATTTATAAATTCACTGTCAAATCTATTTTATCGTTTAGATAAAAATATCAAATTAATGGATTTACAAATCCTTCTTTTTGAATCCATAGATTTCAAATCCTAAAATGCAAAATTTTACATATAATTCAGTAAAAGAAGAATATTTAGCTAGTCATTAGCATAAATCCTTTCTAAATGTATGTAAATTTAAAACAATATAGTTAATTAAAATATATTTTTAAAACTAGACTGGTACAAATTAAAAACACAAGTTTTCAAAATAGTTGTATTTATTTTTGCCAAACAATTAATTTCAAATTTTTAGATTTGACAAATCCTTCTATAAATTCACACTACAAAAAAAACATTGTTTTGCGACGGATTCTGCGACGGACACGTGTCCGTTCCTAAAACAGCCGTAACTAATTTTTGCGACGGATTTTGGAGGTCCGTCGCAAATTAACGACGGATAAATCCGTCGCAAAAATGGCGAGTCAGACCCGGCCGGATCGCACAGAATTGTCCGTCGCGAATCTTTCGGGTTAAACCCGATCGGGTCAACAACATTTGCGACGGCCACATTCCGTCGCAATTATTTATATATATATATATATATATATATATATTTTTCCTGTTATAATTTGCGACGGACTGTTTTCCGTCGCAAAATTCAAAATTTGCGACGGAATTTGGCCGTCGCAAATTACCGAGCCTATACAAAAAAAAAGTGGCTCGCGTGGTTCGAGCCCGGGCACCCGGGGCGGGCGGGGCGGGCGCGAACCACTGGGCCACTCGGCCCATTGCTTAATATATGCGGTCCACCTTCTATATTAGTTTTATTAGGCCTTGAACAATTAATCCATTTTTGCGTCCAAGGGGAATCGAACACGGGACCTCTTGAGCAAGAGGAGGGGGCGCGCGCCACTAGGGCACAAGCTACTTTCGTTCATTTTTATGCAATTAATAGTATGTGTATTCAAATTAAGTCTTTTTTTTTATATTTCACCAAATTAATTTCTTTTCGTATCTAAGTTGTTTATAAAAATATTTTGCCCAACTATTTTTTTTATTTTGTAAAATTATTTATTTCGACAATGCATAATTAAACTATAATTCGTTCATTTGTACGCAATTAATTGTATATGTATCCAAATTGACTCGTTTTTTTTCCATAATTCACCAAATTATTTCATTTTCGTTTCTCACTTGTTTTTATAAATGTTGGGGCCATTTAATTTTTATTATTTTTCTAAAATTATTTATTTCGACTCCCGCTTAAATTTATAATTCGTTCATTTGTACGCAATTAATTATATATGTATCCAAATTGACTCGTTGTTTTTTCATAATTCACCAAATTAATTCATTTTCGTTTCTCACTTGTTTTTATAAATGTTGGGGCCATTTAATTTTTATTATTTTGGTAAACTTATTTATTTCGACTCCCGCTTAAATTTATAATTCGTTCATTTGTACGCAATTAATTGTATATGTATCCAAATTGACTCGTTGTTTTTCCATAATTCACCAAATTAATTTATTTTCGTTTCTCACTTGTTTTTATAAATGTTGGGGCCATTTATTTTTTATTATTTTGGTAAAATTATTTATTTCGACTCCCGCTTAAATTTATAATTCGTTCATTTGTACGCAATTAATTGTATATGTATCCAAATTGACTCGTTGTTTTTCCATAATTCACCAAATTAATTCATTTTCGTTTCTCACTTGTTTTTATAAATGTTGGGGCCATTTATTTTTTATTATTTTGGTAAAATTATTTATTTCGACTCCCGCTTAAATTTATAATTTGTTCATTTGTACACAATTAATTGTATATGTATCCAAATTGACTCGTTGTTTTTCCATAATTCACCAAATTAATTTATTTTCGTTTCTCACTTGTTTTTATAAATGTTGGGGCCATTTATTTTTTATTATTTGGTAAAATTATTTATTTCGACTCCCGCTTAAATTTATTATTCGTTCATTTGTATGCAATTAATTGTATATGTATTCAAATTGATTCATTTTTTTTTCCATAATTCACCAAATTAATTTCTTTTCGTATCTAATTTGTTTATAAAAATATTTTGCCCAACTATTTTTTTTATTTTGTAAAATTATTTATTTCGACAATTGCATAATTTTATAATTCGTTCATTTGTACGCAATTATTATTTTGGTAAAATTATTTATTTTGAACTAAAAGTAAATAAATTGTAGTACTTCACAAAAAATTAAATAAAAATAACATCAATTCAAACTAAAAAAATTGTATTTCACATTTATTAAAATTAAAATTTTTCTACCCGTCGGAATTAAATCCGGCTTCCTCTTCCTCCTCATCCTCGCCCAAGTTAACAATCGGCTGCATCGGGGGCATCGGTGGCATCGACGGCTGGGTCGGCGGGATCGGCGGCATCGGTGGCGCAGGCATGAGCTCTCGTGGCACATCAGAGGTGAACAACCGCCACCACTCCTGCATGGCGGCTGTATACTGCTGCATTTGGAGTGTATACTGCCTCTCAGACTCTTCCTTCTCTCGCTGTTGCCTCTGCATGTTGTTCATCTGCTCCACCACCGTGGCAAGCTGCCTCTCGACCTCACTGGGATGAGAGTCAATGGAAGACTGAGAGGAGGATGAGCCCGAGCCACGAGGTCGGAAAAAGTTCTTTCCGAAGCCACCCAATCCAGCGAACCGCCCCTTTTAGCCTTGACGTTCTTGAAGTACAATTCATTGTGAACGTCAACAGAAGGCTGTGTGGGGGACATCGACCCCGAGCACCTTTCTCTGCAAATAAATTATACAAAAAATTAAATAAATTGAACACAAAATATAAAATAATACTTTTAATTTTAAAAATTAAAATAATACTATTAATATTGAAATAATACTTACGTGGATCTCGGTGGTACGGCCGTAGGTAGACTTCCCAGTCTCCTCGACGAGTGGGTGGGCGAGCTGCAATCTCTCAAAATGAGAGGGCTCGCGTCCTTGCTCCGCCGCCTAATTAGAAAAAAAGATAGTAAAAATTAATACCACTCATAAAAAATTAGGAAAAAAATAATATAAATTCAAAAACTACAAAATTAAAGACGAAACTTACAAATCTCAACCCGTGCTCATAAATGGACCGAGAACCGGCCCGATGTCTCGTCATCCCTTCTCCATCAGGGTCACTACGCCGATTCGCCTTGTTTTTCGCCGACTTCTCTTTGAATTCAGCGGAATCCCAGTAGCGGAGGAATTGGTCCCAAATCGGCCGATTTTCACTGTCAGTCCCCAGGTCGGTGGTCTCTCCCTTCTTGTACCACTTCTCCCTCATTCTAAAAATGAGGTCTTTGTACCTTTCCGCCGCATATTTTTCGAAATTCTTCCACATCTGGTCATCGTGCTCCGGTGCCCAGACACATTCTTTCTGCAATTACAATTTAAATGTAAATATCTGTTTATATATTTGATATTAATAAACGGTGAATTAATAAATTAAATTAATACCTTAAACTCCTCGAAGTATGTCTTTTTCTTTGCATCAGACACTAGCCTCCAACTGTAAGCGGTGGGCTCGAATCCACATTCAAGGATGGACCGGGAAACCTGATTAGTAGCCTCATGACCAGGAATCCAACTGTAAAATTAAAACTTCAAAGTTAGAAAAATAATTAGGTTTTAATTAATAAAAAAAATTAGTATAAAATATTAAAACTTACGTTGAACCATGTGGCTGAACAGTCATCCGTGCTTGAACAATCGGATGCTGTCGGGAGGAGGATGAGCCCTCAGCAGTCTGCTGTGAGGAGGAGGAGGAGCCCGCACCAGGCTGTGAAGAGGTCTCTGATTGAGACCTCGGTCTGAAAATAGGTGGAACCACGGGTTTTAGTGAGGCCCGTCGTCTCCTCCCTCCTCGCTCTCCTCGACGAACCTCCTCATCCCTCGGAGGCTCCTGACTGTCACTGCCACTGCCTTGTCCGCTCATCTATAACAAAATTCAAAATATTAAATTAAAATCAATGAAATTAAACATGATTTAAAAATCTATAACATAATTCGAAAAAAAATCAATTCGGCTCTACAATTCAACTATTTCTAAACATGCTTTAAAATTAAATTAAAATTCGATCAACTAATCTAATTCAACTAAAATCAATTCTAAACTTAACAAATTCAACTATTTCTAATCATGCTTTAAAATTAAATTAAAATTCAAACAATTCAACTAAAATCAATTCTAAACTTAACAAATTCAACTATTTCTAAACATGCTTTAAAATTAAATTATAATTCAAACAATTCAACTATAATCAATTCTAAACTTAACAAATTCAACTATTTCTAAACATGCTTTAAAATTAAATTATAATTCGATCAACTAATTAAATTATAATTCAACTAATTCAGCTAAAATCAATTCATTTATAATATAATTCAAACAAATCAACTAATTCAATTCTAAACTTAACAAAAATTAAACATGCTTTAAATTAAAATTCGATCAACTAATTAAATTATAATTCAACTAATTCAACTAAAATCAATTCATTTCTAATATAATTCAAACAATTCAACTCATTCAATTCTAAACTTAACAAAAATTAAACATGCTTTAAATTAAAATTCGATCAACTAATTAAATTATAATTCAACTAATTCAACTAAAATCAATTTATTTCTAATATAATTCAAACAATTCAACTAATTCAATTCTAAACTTAACAAAAATTAAACATGCTTTAAATTAAAATTCGATCAACTAATTAAATTATAATTCAACTAATTCAACTAAAATCAATTCATTTCTAATATAATTCAAACAATTCAACTAATTCAATTCTAAACTTAACAAAAATTAAACATGCTTTAAATTAAAATTCGATCAACTAATTAAATTATAATTCAACTAATTCAACTAAAATCAATTCATTTCTAATATAATTCAAACAATTCAACTAATTCAATTCTAAACTTAACAAAAATTAAACATGCTTTAAATTAAAATTCGATCAACTAATTAAATTATAATTCAACTAATTCAACTAAAATCAATTCATTTCTAATATAATTCAAACAATTCAACTAATTCAATTCTAAACTTAACAAAAATTAAACATGCTTTAAATTAAAATTCGATCAACTAATTAAATTATAATTCAACTAATTCAACTAAAATCAATTTATTTTTAATATAATTCAAACAATTCAACTAATTCAATTCTAAACTTAACAAAAATTAAACATGCTTTAAATTAAAATTCGATCAACTAATTAAATTATAATTCAACTAATTCAACTAAAATCAATTTATTTTTAATATAATTCAAACAATTCAACTAATTCAATTTTAAACTTAAAAAAAATTAAACATGCTTTAAATTAAAATTCGATCAACTAAATCAACTAAAATCAATTCATTACTAATATAATTCAAATAATTCATCTAATATCAATTCTCTAAACATGCTTTAAAATTAAATTTTAAACGGTAAAAATGAAGAAAACTTACGGTTTATTTGTAGAAGATGACGAAACGAGAATTCGGTGGGGACGGATTGACTCTACAGCGACGGCACCCGACTTCTTCTCCTTCTTCTTCCTCCTCCTCCTCCTCTTCCTCTTCTTCTTCCTCCTCCTCCTCCTCCTCCTCCTCCTCCTCCTCCTCCTCCTCCTCCTCCTCCTCCTCCTCCTCCTCTTCTTCTTCTTCTTCTTCTTCTTCTTCTTCTTCTTCTTCTTCTTCTTCTTCTCCTCCTCCTCCTCCTCCTCCTCCTCCTCCTCTCTCTTTCTCCTTCTTCTTCTCCTTCTCCTTCTCTCTCTTTCTCCGTCTGCAACTCGGCGGGTCTGTATATATAAGTGGAAAAAAATTTGCGACGGACGGCTGTCCGTCGCAAATTTTTCCCGTCAAAAGCAAAACGACGCCGTTTTTTACTGATTTGCGACGGCTTTTCCATCGCAAATCAGTCAACGCACCGTTTCCCGATAAGACACGTAAAACGGACCGGATTTGCGACGGACATTCCGTCGAAAATCAGTCAATGGGCCGTTTCCCGAAAGGTCGCAAATATAAATGTAAGATTTGCGACGGCTTTGGTCCGTCGCAAATACAAAGTTAAAAATTGCGACGGCAAAGTCCGTCGCAAATCAGTCAAACGGGTCGCTTCATGAACGGTCACCTTTAAACGGGTATATTTTGCGACGGAATGGACCGTCGCAAATTCAAAGTTGAAATTTGTGACGACCTTTCCGTCGCAAATGTAGTCGGTTCAAGGCGAAGTCGGTGGGCCCTAGTGTTTGCGACGACGTATCCGTCGCAAATTACTATCATTTGCGACGGACTTCCTTAGTCGTCGCAAATTGACATTTTTTGCGACGACTTACATAAATCCGTCGCAAATTCACTGTATTTGCGACGGATATTCTGGCCGTAGCAAAATTGCCGTCGCTAATCTCCGTCTTTTTTGTAGTGTCACTTTGAATCTAAACAAAGAATTTGGAAACAACTTTTAAATTCATAAATTATTTTTGCCAAACAATTAATTTCAAATCTATAGATTTGACAGATCCTTCTATAAATTTACTTTGAATCCAAACAATAAATTTGAATTCTATGAATTTGAAAACAACTTTTAAATTCATTCATTTCAAATTTACTGTCAAATCAATTTTTTTTCCTCCAAACACAATCTAAATGGATTTAAACCAAGTGCAATGCATCATCGTTCTTATTTCTATGTGCCGTTAATAGAAAAAGAAAGACATAAAATCGTGTGGTTTTATACTTGTATGGATCCCACAAAACCGTACGGATCAAAATCCAAAATGACATTAAAATATATACTCAATTGACTTTCGATCATATTAGACTTAATTATATTTTGAAATAAGAGTTTTAATAAACTTGAATGATAATATATCGGACGTATACCTATACTTTTTTGTATGTTTTGAGAGAGCATACCCAAGAAATCCCCCATCATGAATTAGCAGGAAGATTAATTTAGATTCATAAACGCTACAAGAAAATAAAGAATCGCCTACAAATTTTGTTAATATAATTATAAAATTTTCAACAAAAAATTCAATAATGAGAATTCACTACAAAACTTTCTAATTAAGGCATTTTCATTCCTAACCTATAAAAAATTTGCCTACAGAATTTTGTAGGCAAATTGTTTGTAACTAATTAATTACCTAGAAAAATCATTTCATAAAAAAATTAATTTTGTAGATAAATTGTTTGTAGGTTTATAAATAAAAGGGTCTACATAATTATAATATTTGACAGATAATTATGTAGACAATTCTCACCATAGAGAATTCTTTATATTCTTGTAATGTAAGTAAGATAATACTTTCAGAAATGATTTTTTTTTTTTTTTTTTTACTTCTTGCTTTATATAGTGTGTCTAAATATATATACTCCTAAATTACATATATAAGATTGTATGCGAAGTTTCAGACAACGTGTCACTTTAGAAAAAGAGGAAAGTTGGATCACGTGTATCACGTAAACCATAATGGCTTGGTACTACCAAATCTTTGCTTTTAGTTGTCGTCAAACCACACAACGATCAAAATCCCACTCTAACATTATTTTCATGATTTTTCTGGTGCCCCGCGAGCTATATATGCTTGTAGGAGTTGTTTTTTGGTTAAAAATTTGTTGATCGTATGAAATTTAATATTATAACATGAATTAATAATATTATTATTTTTATAAATTAACTAATGTTTATAGCATTTTACTTAGTGATATTAATTTATAAATATAATGATATCATCTAATGAATGATACAACATCACTGAATAAATATAATAGTATAAAATTTCATGACCCTAACTTGTTAGTTGAGTGGAAAATCTGATAAGATGAGTTTGTGATGAGTGTAAATTCAAATTTGATTTAAGCATGAGAATAGTTTATTATGCAGTATGCACCACTTAGAAATAACTTTTTGAGAAGACCACGTAGAAATGAATTAAAATTAGGTTTAGTTTTAACTTATGTGTCTCCACGTCGTTGTAAATATTACCTAATTTAAAATTTTATTTTAGAGTAATTTTGTGTGCACATGTTAATATTGTTCGATAAAAATAAATAATATTGTTCAGTGAAAATAATTGATACTATTTAGTGGAAACAATTAATATAATTTCAAAATATACACTAATTGCACGGAGTGCATACAATAAATGGTCTTTATTTTAATAAGTTTAATGGTCTAAATGGACTCAATTAATTAACAAAAATCATGACTAGAATTGTTAACTAAAGATTACAAATTAAACTTGGCAAACATTTAGATTCTTTAGCTATTTAATTATCAAATCTAAGATAAACAACGAAATGAAATTAATAATTAGCAATAGTCCATGGAGCCACCTAATGTGTAAAAGTGAGTTGGTAAAACCGTAAAAGCTGAATAGGTTTAGAAGAGTACATGGTGAAATTAAATTGCTAGTTGACATATGATGAGGTATGGTTTGCATTTAATTTGAAACCCAAAAACCACTACTTTTCCACCTCCACGCACCGTTATTTCAGGGAAGAAGAAGTAGATCTAGGGGCGTTAAGGAACCCAAACCAGAAAAACAGCTTTATACCTGACCTAATTAATGTAGTCATAAACCAGCTATCCAATTATAGAAATTACTTTACCTACCTGCATCTAATAATAAATTCCGCATCTCACAACTTCTTCCTCTATTTTTATTTTTTAAAGATAAGTTCCGGTCACTGGCTAATCAAACTCAAATCTATACTTATATAATAACAAAATCTTCTTCCATATTTAGAAACATTTTTTTTCCAACCCATTTCTATTTGCTAAATATGTAAATAAACCGTTACAAACCCACAATTAACCTCCTCTTATCCATTATTAATGTAAATAAAAAATAATTAATTACAACATTAAAAAGAAAACCTTTCAACCTCCTTCTACACTAAATTTAATATTAATTACTAAATTCATGTTAACTATGAATTACTAAATTGATGAACCTTTCTCTTCGCCATCATCAAACCTTGATATATAGAAAAAGGGAAAAAAAAAACATATTACTCCTAATTAATTCCAATTTTGATTACCCATTTTAAAATGACACAATTTTTAAGAAAGTAATGATTTATTTATACTTTTGAGTATAAAGTAGTTTTTTAGGAATTTTTTATTAATATTTTTTAGTACAAAGCAGTTTTTTAAGGGTTGAGTTTGAAAAAGTGGTATTGTTTTTTGCTATTTTAAGAAATGGGTAAACAAAAAAATATCTTCCTTTTTTGCGCTTTTGGGTAAACAAAAATGGGACGGAGGGAGTACATGTTAATCCAAAATAAATAGATTACACAAAAAATAAAAATAGAATTAGACTGCAGTTTAAATACTAATCTCTCACCTTTCCACAACCCAAAACAGGTATAAATTATCATAAAAAGTAAATTGAGTTCCTCTGGAAAGTATACATTATCTTTGGCGCACAATATTTTTTAATTTTTGTACTTATCATAATTTATAGAATTGCATTCTTTTAATGACTTGAATTAATTTTCAAGGTGAATAAAAGAAGAGACAGCCAGCATTAAGAATCGGTTCATCAAGACTTATCAAATATATGAAGATACAAAATAAATTATCAAAGTTAGCTTAGAATGAACATATCAATTACTAACAAAAATATAACATTACAAGATTCAAAGGTAATGTACATATACATATATAAAAAAAAAATTCACATTAAAACAAAAATATTTTCTCATCGTGACACATCCTATATCTAATATTTTTTCATAAATTAATTTAAAATTTTAACATCTTAAACTTTTTGGTGTAGATAACTATTAAGAAAAAAGAAATTTGAGAGATTTATTATATTGATCGATAGTAATAGCTATACAACATATAAAAAAAAAAATCTCAGCTAACTCCCTAATAAAATTACGCCCAAGGAACTTTCATATCAGAAAATTGATTTGAATTTTTTGTATAAATCAACATGCAACATCATGATTTATACAACTGAAAAATAAATCAAGCAAAGTACTGAAAATTGAAGAGAAAAATTATTTTAGATCTTAAGTAGTACCTAACGATTCGAACTGTAGAAAGCAGATAAGCCTCTAAAGTTAGAGAATGTAATTTGGGTTTTGCAGGCGATGATTAAAGATCAATGAAAATGTATCATTTTAAGAAAAAAAAAAGTGATACATTTTACACTAAATTCAGAAATTGGGCATCCGACAAGTAATATATTATTGCTTAGTATAGGGCTGGATAAAATACCGAAAAAATCAGTATACCGAGCTTATCGTACCGAAAAAGTTTGGTATACCGAAAATTTCGGTAAGGTATGTTGCCGTATCGAAAATTTCGGTATGGTAACGGTATGAAAAGTGGCATACCGAGGTATATACCGAAATACCGAAATTAATTTATAATTTTAATTATTTTAATATTGTACCATTATAAATAATTAGATGATAGTCTTATTATTAAAAATGCGGAAGCCCAATCAATCTTATTATTTAAAAAGAGCACAAACTACTTATTTTTCTTAATTAATATAACCATAGACCCATAGTCCATTATTATACAAGCGCTATGCTTATCCCTTTCCTACCTCCAATCCCTACCCTCTAACTCAATCAAAGGTTGTCTCTTTCAATCTCATTTTGCTAAAAAGAAAGATAAAAAAGACACTGGTAGTCGAATATTGAATCCAAAACGTTGAATATTTCTATTTAAACCAGAAGTTAGTCTTATTCAGTTCAACTAAACATGTATCACGTGTATCAACTTTAGAAGGAACCGAGCTTTCTTGAGAAGGATGAACGCTGCCGACTTAGGGAAAGAACCGATGGACATCACTAATGAGTTGGAAGATGCTGAGAATGAGTTTAACCAAGGGCTGAACCGGGTTGACGGCACTGATGGCAACACCAGTAAGAACCAAGATCCGTTAGGGGATAGTCAGAGTCAAAACCCGGGTGCACAAAATGTTATCAATCCAGCCCAGAATTTTATCCATAATCCTCTGAACAACCCTGCTTACCCACAAAACCCAAATAACCCTTTCAACAACCCAGTATACCAACATTACCCATACCCACCTTATCCTTACCCATCATACCCGTATCCTCCACCTCCAGTTTACAATCAACCACCTGTTTACCAACCACCACCACCCCAACAAGTACCCGTACCAGCTGCTAATCCTCAACATGTTCCTCAGAACGCAGATCAGATGGCTATTCGAGGGAGGTTTGCAGCGCAGCCACAGCGGTACTATGATGGAGTGGCATTGCCTCCTGTCGAGGCAAATAATTTCTCTATTTCCCCGGGAATTTTAAAGCTGCTGACCGAGAATCAGTTCAAGGGGGTGATCGGGAAGGAGAATCCTCACACTCACCTGAGGAGTTTTCTCATGATAGCCTCCACATTCAATTATAATGGCATGTCTGAAGATGCCAAGAGGCTTAGGCTGTTCCCATTCTCATTGACGGGAATAGACAAAGAGTGGTACGATAATACGCTTCCACGGGAAGGTATTACCACTTGGGCCGAGCTCGAGCGTCTGTTCCTCGAGCGATTCTACCCTCCATCGAGAACGATTAAAACGAGAATTGAGATCTCTTCCTTCCACCAGAAGCAAGGAGAGGACCTACGTCAAGCGTGGGAGAGATACTCAAACATGCTGATAGAGTGCCCGCAGCACGGGTACAATGAGGGGGATATTATGACATTCTTCTACAGTGGTGCCAACAAGGCGGAGCAAGACCATTTAGACGCCTGTGCGGGCGGAGCATTCCTGAATCAAGGCATAGAGAGGTGTAGAGAGATCGTGGACAACATTGTCACGAATGCCGGGGCTTGGAATGGAGATGCAGATTTCCAAAGAGTGCATCAGGTTGAGGAGGGAGAAGGAACGAGAAGGCAATTGATGGCCATGATGGAGAAGATCAACAACCTCGAGTTGGGGAAGAGTATGGTTGGAGAGCATGCATTAGAGAATGAGAGAGTAGACCAACCAAGTGGGCAGCAAGAGGTAGCCAATTACATGGGAGGTCCGTATTACAATCAGAATGGCTACCAAGGTGGTAATCAGTATGGAAGACCTTCTTATGGCCAACCATTTGTACCTCCAGGCCCTCAGCCACCTCAAAATCAATGGAGGAACACACAAGGAGTTCAAGGAGGCCAGCAGCCTCCTCAAAACACATGGAGGAAGAATGATAATTTTTCTTATGCTAACCCAAAAGCTGGTATTACTGTTCCTGCAGGTGTTGATCCGGGGTCTAAACCTCCTGGTGGAGAAGGCGGTGCATCGACTGAGGAGATGTTGAGAGCTATCCTTCAGAAAGTGGAGGAAGGAAGTAAGAGGCTGTCATCTTTGGAGTACGATGTGAAGGAGTTGCATAAGAAGGGTGATCAACGTGATCAAGACCTCCAGAAGAGCCAGATTGCAAAGATGGTGAATAGAGAGCCGGGAAAATATCCTTCCATGCCGGAGAGGAACCCGAAAGAGCATTGCAAGGCGATCCAGCTTAGAAGTGGAACCAATTATGAAGGTCCTCAGATGCCTGCTGATTCTGAGATGCCCCAAGTTGAGAAGGGGATTGAAAGTGAAGGGATTGAGAAGCATAAAGATATGGATGAGTCCCAGAAGGGGGAAAGACTTTGAGGAGATTGAGAGAGTTCCTAAGTGGAAAAAGGCAAAGAAAGCAAGAGATAAAGTGAAAGAAACAGAAAGAGATGAATGGGGGGTACCCAAATCTGTGATACCCGTCCCGTATCCACAACGCTTCATGAAAAAGAAGCTCGATGAAAAATTTGCAAAATTTCTTGATGTTTTTAAACAACTTCACATTAACATTCCTTTTTATGATGCTTTGGAACAGATGCCGCATTATGCAAAGTTTCTGAAGGACTTGATCGCGAAAAGATGGCGAGTGGATAAGCCGAAGTTGGTGCAGCTGAACCACGAGGTTAGTGCATTAGTGCACAAGGCGCTTCCTCCAAAGCTGAAGGATCCCGGGAGCTTCACCATTCTTTGTGATATCGGGAACGGGATCAAGAAAGGAGCGCTATGTGATTTAGGGGCGAGCATCAATCTCATGCCCTTGTCGCTTTTCAAGAAGTTGGAAGGTGGAGAACTTCAACCCACAATGATGACGCTTCAACTTGCCGATCGGTCTATTACTAGATCTCAAGGTGTGGTTGAAGACGTCCTAGTGAGAGTTGGAGATCACATTTTTCCAGCCGATTTTGTAGTGCTAGAGATGGAGGAAGATGAGCACGTGCCCCTGATCTTGGGAAGACCGTTCTTAGCTACGGCGGGGATGGTGCTAGACGTGGCAAATGGGAAGATTACATTGAAGGTTGATGATCAAGAAGTGAAGATCTCCCTATACGAAGCCATGAAGCACCCGAAGGAGGATGAGAGCTTGTATTGCATGGATGCAATTGATCCTCGTGTTGAAGACACGCCTTCTATCCCTAATCCTTCTCATATTCATGATTTTGTTAGTCCTTCACTTGATTATTTCACCCATGAGCATTATGATCTTGATTATCTTGATAGGGATAAAGTGAAGAAGTTGAAGGATGAAGAGGTGAAAAGTGTGGTTGTAACCCAGTTGGAAGGAAAAAGAGGAGTTAAGAAGAAAAAGTCCAAACTCAAGAAATTGTTTAGTAAGACTCCTCCAGATAAAGGTGAGAAGGAGTTGAGACCTATACCACTTGAGGTGGGGAAGGAAGCAAAAGGGCTCATGAAGGTGGGGCACTAAGGAAAGACATGCAAGCATCACTCTTATGAGAGTAAGGGAGGTATTTTTTAGTATGATGTCCCATAAGCTCCTTTGAGCTCGGTCCGGCATGAGGACCTTAAAAATAGCGCTGAATGAGAGGCAACCCATTATTATTTTTATTTGCTTTGAGTTTTTTTTTTTAGTTATTAGGGAGTTATTTTGAGTCGTATGTTTAACCTCGTATGTGAGTGAGTTGCTTATAGACTTGTCTCGAAGGAGTGCCAAAGGAGTGGAGATTGAAGGAACCAACTTGAGACAAGGGAGTGTGCAAAGCTATTGAGAGAAATTGAATTATTTGGTTGAGGTAATCCACAACCCCAAACTTAGACCTCTAGCAAGATCGAAGTTTGGGGGGGTGGAGTTTTTTATGTTTCTTGTTACATTGCACATGCATGCACGCCCTTATCTTTGAGTTGAGTTTGATTGATTATTGGTTTGTTGAGATACTCCTTGGGGTGATTTTGATTTGACTCGCTATTGCATATTTCATGCCTATCAATCATCTTATGCTTGTTGATTGCTATCTTTGAGTATGATTTGATGAGTAGAGTGAGTTGTAAGGGTGAGTTAGAATTTTTTTTTTGTGAGTGTTTGAGTTTGAGCTGATTTGAGAAAGAACTTGTATGCTTGTGAATTTTTCTTTTGAGTACTTGTGTGATGAGAGTGAGAATGCACTAGGACTAGCATGGATGTGAAAGCCGTGAGTTTTTTAGCCTTATGAGATTTTGATGCATTAATTAATCTCTTCGTTTGTGAGTGGATCGTCACCGTAGAGGATGCTAGAACTTGCATGTGCTCTTGCTTCTTGATTGTGTCTAGTTTGATATGCCGAATAGGATCTTAGGCCATCTTTGATTTTATTGAGTCACTTAGCCAAAATTTTCCTTACCAATGACATTGATTCCTTGTTAGCCCCTTTGAGCCGAAAGCCTATTTTATTTGCTAGCACATATGAACACTATTCCAATTCCTAAGCCTTTTTGTCCCAATTTGAGTGGAGAATAGGAAAGTGTGAATGTGAAGGGAGTGAATTGAGTTGAAAAAAGGAAAAGGTTGTTTGTTGAGTGAATATGAGAAGAAGGAGTGATGAAGTTATGAGATGTGGGAAAAAGAGAAAAAATTTGAGAATGAGCAAAAGGAAAAAATGAGCTCATGTGTTTGTGCGGAAAAAAAAATGAAGTGATTAAAAAAAAAAGAAGTGAAAGAGTGAGAAAGAAAAAAATTTGAAGTATGGAGAGTATGGAATTGAAAGGGTGTTGATTGAACATGTTTGAAGTATTCTGTTCCAAATCTCGAAGTGCCAAAGTTTGATTTTCTATTCTCCATTCACTTTAGTCACTTTACCTTATATTGTTATCCCACCTGCCCAAAGAGCCTGCATTACAACCTTGAGAAAAGTCCTTTTTGATTCGGCATTGATTTCTAGAGTATGGTCGAAGTTAAGAGCACTTACAAGCCTATGGCTGCCAATTTGTGTGATTGATTGAGTGAGTCCCGTGATCATTGTTATACACTTGAGAGGGAGTGAAACACATCGTTGAGTGCACATCCATGTTGGATTTTGGTGTTTCTTGCTGTTGTTGCATGAATATGATGAAGGAAGGTGAGTGAGTATACTTGTGATGAATCTTTGAAGCTCGAATTTATGTACTTGCATGATTGGATTCCTTGACTCATTCCTAACAATTTCAATTGACTTATTATTTCGTTGCTTGAGGACAAGCAACATGGTAAGTTTGGGCGGGTTGATTAGGCGTGAAATTGTCATGATTCATCGCTCGAAATGCCCTTGTTTTGATGAATTCATATAAGTATTTAGAGTAATCTGAGTATTATTTTCTCAAACTAACAAATTTGTTTATTTGATGCTTATAGATGGATAGAGGGCAAAAAGAGGAGTTCGTAGGACTTCGAATCGACTCAAACGGATACCCGGATGAGAAGATATGGAAGAAATACGAGAAATATTAGTTCGAGCGAGCAAAAGTGTCATTGAAGTACTCAAGATGAAGGTGCTCGAGTAAACACCACTCAAGCACTCGAGTAGACTACTCGAGCCAGCTTCGGTCGAGTAGCCAATACTCAGGCACTCGAGTAGTGTACTCGAGCAGAAGCCGGTCGAGTAGCTAGTACGCGGGCACTCGAGTAGACTACTCGAGCAGGGCCCGGTCGAGTAGAACTACTCGAGCTAAGGGGCTCGAGTACTTTTCACGTTCTGTACAATTTTAACACTCGAGCTTGCATTGCTCGAGTACTTTTACTCGAGCTCTACTCGAGCTCGACGGGAATTTTGGCCCATGAGATCCCGTTTCGACCCGTTGCCTATATATACCTCTTCCAAACACGTTTTGAAGGCTCCCCGAACGCACTACATCAGTTTTACACAGAATTTTTTGAGAGAGAAGGAAGAGAAGAGACGAGCAAATTTAATTTTACATTTTTGAGGTTTTTGCTTACGAATTCACATTACGATTTCACGTTTTAGTTTCGTTTCTTAATATCTTTTGTTCTTGAATACGTTGAGACCGCGTTTTGCTAATTAATTTCAGTTTATTCTTTTATATCTTAAAACCTTAGTTTATGTTCGATCTTTTCTTCGTTTTAATTACCATGTTCATGTTCGTCACTTGTTTAATTGTTATTGTTTACGTTAAATCTATGGCTAGCTAAAACCCTTGCATGCTTAGGGTAGAATGAACTCGTAGAAGTAGGTTGTGGGTACGTAATTAGAGTAACTTGTGACGTTAGGTTTTAATTCTCTTGGTTAATGAATTCTTAAAATTAATCTAGACTTCGCTCTTGAATTTCGTTCGAAAGGTGTTAGAGAGAGGACGACCGTATCACTCTTTAACAAGGAGTAGACTTAACGAGAGGGTTTAGGAAAGGTTAATTCATCTACCGGTTTAGCGAAGGAGGACGACCGCATCACCTTAGTTAAATTAGGGTCTCATTAATTAAGCACAATCTATTAACTTGTTAGTAGATTCGTGAAGTGGAGTGTTAGGGTAAAGTATTAGGGTTTAGAATCTTGAGCTTTTACCTTGCATTCTTAGACTTAGGTTAACTCTTGTGTGTCACAGTTATTCTGATTATGTACCCGCTCCGTTAGTATACGTAGGGATTCATATCCTACGCATCACCATCTCATATTTGAAAACACATCTTTTGATATTTCGTTTAATTTTCCTTTTTGCATTCGTAGGATAATTTTAGTTTAGTTTAATTACTCTTTCCAAAAATCCAAAAACAATACACTCATATTAACTACGACGCGTAGATCTTCAGGGATCTATTCGCATATACACTGTCCCTTGGGTTCGATATACTTGGTCGTTATACTTGCTAATACTACAGTGAACCCGTCCGCTTGCGGGTAAGCGACTAGTAGAAGCTAGTAATTCGCTTCAAGTCAATTACCCATTTTAAAATGACACAATTTTTAAGAAAGTAATTGTTTATTTATACTTTTGAGTATAAAGTAGTTTTTTAGGAATTTTTTATTAATATTTTTTTAGTACAAAGTAGTTTTTTAAGGGTTGAGTTTGAAAAAGTGGTATTGCTTTTTGTTATTTTAAGAAATGGGTAAACAAAAAAATATCTTCCTTTTTTGGGCTTTTGGGTAAACAAAAATGGGACGGAGGGAGTACATGTTAATCCAAAATAAATAGATTACACAAAAAATAAAAATAGAATTAGACTGCAGTTTAAATACTAATCTCTCACCTTTCCACAACCCAAAACAGGTATAAATTATCATAAAAAGTAAATTGAGTTCCTCTGGAAAGTATACATTATCTTTGGCGCACAATATTTTTTAATTTTTGTACTTATCATACACTTTACACTAAATTCAGAAATTGGGCATCCGACAAGTAATATATTATTGCTTAGTATAGGGCTGGATAAAATACCGAAAAAATCGGTATACCGATCTTATCGTACTGAAAAATACCGAATTTACCGAAAAGTTTGGTATACCGAAAATTTCGGTAAGGTATGTTGCTGTACCGAAAATTTCGGTATGGTAACGGTATGAAAAGTGGCATACCGAGGTATATACCGAAATACCGAAAATAATTTATAATTTTAATTATTTTAATATTGTACCATTATAAATGATTAGATGGTAGTCTTATTATTAAAAATGCGGAAGCCCAATCAATCTTATTATTTAAAAAGAGCACAAACTACTTATTTTTCTTAATTAATATAACCATAGGCCCATAGTCCATTATTATACAAGCGCTATGCTTATCCCTTTCCTACCTCCAATCCCTACCCTCTAACTCAATCAAAGGTTGTCTCTTTCAATCTCATTTTGCTAAAAAGAAAGATAAAAAAGACACTGGTAGTCGAATATTAAATCCAAAACGTTGAATATTTCTATTTAAACCAGAAGTTAGTCTTATTCAGTTGTTGTCAAGCGAGTAAATTCATGACAATAGTAACAATATATGTGGAGTAAATCTGAAATCTATTTTCTTTTTGGAGAATTATTTGCAGAATATAATTCATATGTTTTCTCCGAGGTTCTCGCTTGTTTGTAATAACAATAAAATTCTCAAGTGAAGTAATTTACATCCAAAACATAAATAGGTAAAAAAAATAATTAAGTGCAAACAAAATAAATGCATTAAAATGCATAGTTAACAACTGAAATTCCGCACAATTTTCTACCTATCAAATCTCCCCAAACTTAAACCAATGCTTGCCCTCAAGCATAAATTACATCGAAGTAAAAGGGTTCAAGTTTCACACACTAAAAATTCCAAGACATAGCAATGTCAAGAGAGAAAAAGTGATTATAACTCAAGTGTGATTAAAGAAAATAGGATGTCTCACCAAATTCTAATGACTTCATTGGATTTAAATGCAATAAAGTTCCAGTACCCTCACTAAAGATATCACTCTTTTGCACTCAAGTGTATATAGAGGGTATAAAAATCACTTACATCAAATCCTAATGTGTCATTACATATGCTTGCTCACAAATCAAACCACTAAGAAAATGAAATTCATGCAAAACTCAAAAGGTCTTTCCTTTAGTTGTAACGTGGTTTCGGGTAAGGGTAAGATAAAGAGAGAACTATGAGGCTTATTAATCAAGATAACTTGTGAATTTAGATGCATAACAAGCCATGATAACATAACACTCCTCCTTTGCAATAACAATCATCTGTCTCCATATTTACACAGACTTCCAGTTTCGTTCAATAAGCTCAAATGTAGGCTTATTAATCAAGATAAGTAGAAGTCAAATTTACCTCTGTCCATTGCTGATGTAGCGTCTATGTGGCAACCGCCCAAAAAAACTTAAATTAGGTGGAAAAAAACTTTAAGGCTTAGTTGCAATTTAAATCACAATCTTCTCCAAAATTGCATTTTAAGCTAAACTTTTGGATCCTGCTAAAAAAAAATTCAATTTTTTTTTTTTTTTTTTGGCAATTAAGACTTACGGGCACATTTGCAGAGGGTCATCGTTGCTGTGGCGCTACTTGGCAACAAACCCAAGAAAAAACTTAAATATTGTGGCAAAAAAATTTAAATACATGGAAAATTTTAAAATTAAATTATCAATTTTCAAATAATTTTCCAAAATCCTAAGTCTCAATTTGATGGTAAAATGGATTATTAAAATTGTTTTATGATAAAATGGTTGTGTTTATCCTATTTTGATTCATTTATGTTCTTATTAATGAAAGTATTTTATATCTTGATTTCATCTTCTCTTTACTTCTTTTCTTTCTATTTGGATTCATTTTATTTGTGTTCTCAGAAATACAAACATTTGAAATTTAAAATTTTAATTTTAAGTTATGTCACGTATTTAAAGTTTTTTGCCACATTGCCACGTAAACGTCATGTCAACGATAAGCCTCTGCAAATCTGTCTGTAAGTCTTAATTGTTAAAAAAAGTTAAATTGAAGCTTTGTTCAACATGATCCAAAAGTTTGGCTTAAAATGCAATTTTAAAAAAAGGCCATGATTTAAAAAGCAATTAAATCTTAAAGTTTTCTTCCAACTAATTTAATTTTTCTTGGATAGCTGCCACGTAGACGCCACGTCAGCAACGAATAGAGATAAATTTGTCCGTAAGTTTTAATTGCCAAAAAAATTTAAGTTGAAGCATTTTTTAACAAGATCCAAAAGTTTAATTAGCTTAAAACGCAATTTAAAAAAAAGTCGTGATTTAAATTGCAATTAAGTTTTAACTCTTTACGCTTACCTTTTTCCGTAAAGCGCTACTTTTTTTTTCCCTCTTTATATTCCTCCCCTCCCACACTCCCATCTCATGCTCCTTCTTTTTTCTCAAGATAATAAAAGGTCTCATATGAACTTATCCACTATTATACTAATAGAAAATTGGACTCCTAATTAAAATATCATATAGATGATACATAAAATTATAAATTGACATGTATCAATTAACATTTTATTTTACTATATTTGAGGTTTGAAGATATCCTATATTTATATTTTTTTAATTGTTTTAGTAACCCAAACAAGTAACTTAAGGACATTAATTCTACTATTTCTAAATTTGATTAAATTTAAAAAAAAAATATTATGTGAAATTTTCATATTTAATTGATTTATTTTTGTTGTCTCAATTTTTTTTTATTTAGAAAATTATAATTTGTAAAATATTTGAACAATGCAATTAAACATAATAAACAATTTTGATTTATTTTATCGAGTAAATAATTAATTATATTTTAAAAATTATAATTATTTGAAAATATAACAATTAATTGATGAATTCTTATTGTTTAAAACAATAAAATAAAATTTTGTTTTTACAAAAATCCCGCGAAGTACGCGGAGACTCATCTAGTAATACAAATACGATTTACTTAACGAAATAAAAAAGCCGAAAGGAGAAAGCAATACACTAAAATTTGAATGGTATACCTAATATGTTGTCTGCCTGTATGCTCACATCAGATTAACAACAAATTTAAAAAATAAAAAATAGATCAAACAAATAAAATAAGGATATTGTAGGCTATTGTGAGATAATTTATGAATAAAGTAGTTGTGTGTGAATGTAAAATCAATGTAATGTGGATAATTAAGTGATAGTTGTAGAATGGTAATAAAGTGATTGTGTTCATAAAAAAAATGTGTATACTTTTAGCGGATGAATAAATAAAACAAATGAATATATTTTTTATGGAAAAATGAGAAATCCAATCATGAAGAAAAAACAAAATGATAAAGAGGGAAATTCACTCTAATTCACCTCCAAAAGCAAATTTTGATATACTATCAAATAATATTCTCCACTCTGTAACTTGGCGCTGAGCTATGCGCTTTCTATTCTAAAATCATAGCGAAAAGTGTAATATATACACAATATATTGATAAGTATGAGGTAAAGTCTAATGTGAACAAATTTGTGAAATTAGTTCGTGTTACGCCCTATATTACTGCCCGACCCTTCGGGCAGTCGGTTTATCCGATCCAAACAGAGAGCGAAGGAAGGACGTCAGCGAGCCCGACCAATCCGTCGGGAAGAGAGCCAGAGTTGCCATGATGGCGACCCCCGGGAAGGCAGCGGGTAAAATTTCGGCCAGGGAACGAAAGTCAGTCTTCCAGCGGATGAGCGTCAGACCATCTCGAATGAACTTTTGCCCACTACCCGCGGATAGTCTCCCCAGGATGTCCGCCACAGGTTCACTGCCCGCTTACCCGGCTACCCGGCTGCAGGTGTGGCCAACTACTTAGCACGTTCAATCTCGTCGGACGTGTGGATGTGACAGGGTCAGAGTAGGGTCAGTAAGAGGGGTCTCGTCAATAGAAGTCAACAGTGCCAGGTGGCGCCCTCTCATTGGCCCATAGAGGGGGCTGTAGCCACTAATGACTATACAACTAGGATTTAGTGGGGCCCGCGGGCAGATCAGATTAAGTGGGTGACTCACCTTGTACACTATAAATAGGGTTTTAAATGCCTCATTGTAACACACATCACATTTATTACAAAGACTCCACTTGATAGCTCATTTATTCCTGCATTTATTGTTCTCTATATGGTCCCGTTTGATAGCCAAGATGAGAAAAGGAGGCCAAGACGGGCCTTATGAAATGGTTTGTCAATGTAGATGAGATACGGTTGTTTTATGGTGTTTGGTAGATATTTAAAAAATAAAATCTGATATTTGGTAGATAAAACAATTAACAAGAAAACAAAAAAATAATTACTGAAATTTTAGAAATATATCAAATGGATCTTTTGCAAGGAAACCCAAATTGAAAAAATTGTCTGCAATTCAAATGGAAAATTCGAATTGAAAAACCCAAAACACAAATCCATGAAATCAATTACAAATCAAATGGAATCAAACACAAAATCAAACCCAAACCCAAACACAAATCAAAAGGAATCAATTACAATAATTGAAAGAATTTCTGCAACTCAATTTAGGTTTCCAATAATTGAAAAAAAATCCAGCAACTCAAATGGAGGAGCGGGGACGGCGGCGGCCGCGCGAGGTGGTGCGGGAACGGCGCGGCCGCGTGAGATGGCACGGGGACGGTGGCGGCCGCGCAAGGAGGGCGACGGCGGCAGTTGAAGAAGAGAGGAGAGATGGTGATTCGTGGGGTTGTGAATGAGAATTAATTTTTCAATTTTGGAACTTAAAACACATGAGAAACTGTATCGTGGGGGGGTGAGAAGGGATGGGGTGTATGAAGAGCTACAGTAATTCATCTTAAAACGTTTCTCGTGCCGCCTTTTTCTCGGGCCGAACGTAAACGGTTTCTGAGCTATCAAACATGGTTAATGGGTTGAAACCATTCTTTTCATGGGCCTATCTGACCTACCAAATAGACCCTATATTTATAGTCCATAAATCCTACCCGCTAGGAACCAGACGACGAGTTCCTCACGAAATCGCTGTCAACAGTTCGAATGGTATTTAATTGTTTCATTAAATAATATTAATTGTAAATACTATAAATTATTAATTTTGAATGATAATTGAATAATATTAGTTATTTCACTAAAGAGTATTAATTGTTGTATTACCCCCCATCCTACAAGATAAACTTACATGTTATTTCACACAGGTTAAAAAATATAATTTGTTATAGTTAGAACTGTAAATTTTTTACTTTGTTTTCTCATTCAGTCTCATTATTACTCATATCAAAAGATAATTAATAACAAAATATATTAAATAAGGGGAAAAAAAACCCAAATTTAATGATATCTTCAATTTAGTAATGATCAATGTTTGTGGGATAGAGAGTATAAAAATTAGTGAAATTGATTCACATCTACCAACTTAATTTAGTATTAAGTTTAAATGATACATGTACAATTATTCAGGGATGACAATATTAACTCGACCCATCTCACCCTGTTTGGGTCGCCCTGGGCCTCGCCTCATAGTGAAATGGGGCGGGTTTGTGTATCATACTCAAGACTCGTGCTTAGACCCATGTACCTTTTTATACATTAAATTTTACTACATTTATGTATATATACACTATAAGAAACAGAGGCGGATCCAGGTTTTTAAATTTTGGAATAAGAAAAATAATTAATTAAATATATAGGCATCTTCATTTCTTACCTATAAATAATTTACTTATACAAATTAATTAATTATTTGTAGGTAAGCTTTTATAGACAAATTGTTTGTTGGTAATTAATTATCTAAAAAGTATTTATATGATTTGAAAATTTTGAAGTAGTAGGCAATCTTCACTCGTAACTTTTTGCTTGAAAATTTTATAGACAACATTTTATTTTTTTTATAATAAAAATTAAAAAAATATACAACTTGTACAGATAAAATTATAATAGACTCATTCGAATCTTCATTTTTATAATAGCAGTACTAAGTTAATTAGTTCACTAAAAAGAAAATGAAAAAGGAGAAATTTGTTGACTTAAAACCACAGGACCAAATCATTTAATAGTATTGAATTTATATATATATATATATATATACATATTAATCTATTTCAATTTGGGGGTATATTTGTACCCCCCTTGTTCCTAATTGAATCCGCCCATCATACATAAAATTGTCTATGGGAATTGTCAATATGGCTATAAAATTTTTAACAATTTTTTTTTTTTTTAGTGAGAATTACATACAAATTGCCTACAAAAATTTCTAATTGTATAGGCATCTTCCTTCCCCACCTACAAAAAAATTTGCCTACGGAAATTCCGTAGACAAATTGTGTTGTAGGTAAAATTTTGTAGGCAAATGATTTGTAGGTAATTATTCCTAGGGATTTTATTTCGTAGACAAATTAATTTTGTAGACAAGTTGTTTCTAGGTTGAGAAATGTAGATGCTGTCATAATTAGAAAATTTCGGAGGCAAATCGTAGGCAATTTTTATTACGAATTTTTTTGTTGGAAAAATTTTGTAGACATTTTTAATTTTGTAGGGAATTCTTTATTTTATATATATATATATATATATATATATATATATATATATATACATTTAAATATATATATATATAAGTATTATGTAATGTATATAAATATAATATAATTTTTATGTCTATCAATATATATAATATATAAATTAACAATAAACAGATATTTTTTTATATTATATATTATATATTATATTGTTATTTTAAAAAAATAACAAAAATTATACGGCCCATTGCGGATCCCTACCATTACTTTTTGAGAGAAAAGTACAAACCCTTCTAACAATCGTCCTAGATTCATTTATTACGAAAGAGTCAAATTCTCTCATTATCTCATTGTCATAATTACAATTCAAGGTTCCACCAATTCATTTATGATTCTGGGATAAGATAGCCAACTCTATAAATTTTGTGTCCAATTAATGCGAAATCGCGAGTTACAGTATAACTAAACAATCCTCCACGCCAGCCTCTCCTATACGGAATTGAATTAAATGCAAAAAAAAAAAAAAAATACTTTGTTTTGTTTTGTTTATTTTATCAGGCAATATGAAATGTATTAAAGCATGGGTTATACGAAATACCAAAAAAAAAAAAAAAAGTCAAAGTACGATAGTTAGCACCTAAGTGTTGGGCCCCACCTCACCACATAGACCTCATTTCTATGATATTGTCTGTTTATGGTCAAAATATTACATATTTGTATTTTGATTTTCATCCAAAATTCTTTATATTAATGGAGATACTTGTTCATTTTTGTTAACCTCAAATCCTCTCCTATATATTCGATATGGAATATTGTTTAAACCAAACACTAAGAATAAACTAGAATTAGTGTGCCAAGAATTAAAATTTAAAAGACATATTACAGAATTTCACAACTTTTGAGTGAATTATCACCAAAGTCCACCTTTAATTTTCTCCACGACTGTCGAAGACTCCATTCCAAACCTTTAAAAACAATTGCACAATTTAGCTTAAGTTGGGTTCATTTTAAAATTATTAAGGTGCCGAGTACCATTGACTCGAATTGTTACTCATTTATCATATCAAACGAGCCTAATTTGAACTCGAACATGCAGAATCTCAATTTTTCTGTGATCTTACAAACAAATATATACGTACGAGTAAACAAATTATATGTACATATATATACACACTATTAATTTTAGACTTCATGACCTGCGCAATTTCGAGCTTGAAGATTAAAAATAAACCAACATTATTTTTATAAGCAATGTCTGAGTAAGAACCCTTTGTTGAGGTTATAAACTCTTTAAAACAATTTGTAACTTTAAAAGTTGTTTGGAAGTTTATAAATATTTGAATAAAATGGTTAATAACTTATATAATTTGAAAAAAAAAAATATTTCAACTTATTTACTTAACCACCTCACCACATCCCAAACCCCCGCCACCCTCCCTCACCCTCATTAACCTGAAAAGTAAAAAAATAATTATCTTATTATATTAATATTTATTACTCAATAAATTATAAAAAAAAGTCTTATAAGTTTTATTAGTCAAACATTTTAACAACTTATAAACTACTTAAAATATATATCTTATAAACTCTTAAAACAATTTATAAAATTGTAGAGCTTATAAGAGACTTAAGATAAATTTAGCCAAACGACATATTTCGTTCACATCCTAATCAGTAGTAACCCCTCCGTCCACAAAAAATAGTCATCTTTTTTTGCACATAGTTTAATTAATGCAATATTTTGGAAGGTATTACGGGGTATTGTGATGTTCGTTTTTAATAAAATTTTCATTTATGAAAAGTATGCAATATATATTTTCTATATGTGATCATCTTATTAAAAAACGGACTTCATAATATCTCGTAATACCCTTCGACATATTGCATTAAATCACGTGAAAAAAAGTCATTTTTTTCACATAGTTTAATGCAATATTTTGGAAGGTATTACGGGATATTGTGATGTTCGTTTTTAATAAAATGATCGTTTATGAAAAGTATGCAATATATATTTTCTATATGTGATCATCTTATTAAAAAACGAACTTTATAATATCTCGTAATATCCTTCGACATATTGCATTAAATCACGTGGAAAAAAAATGTGGATGAAGATAATAATAATTTTTTATTTATTTTTAAATCAAATTAGTTCCACCAATTTGAAATGGGATTTAAGGGCGACCCATGAAAACACTCATAAATCGTATGCTGACTGGGTTACCTGCTAATGCTAATGATCGAATCCTGCATTATTAATTAGTACATTGGAATCCTTTGTCACTAAAAGGAATTGCGGCTCCATAATTGATTGCTTTCAATGAATGGGAAAAGCCAAATTTTGGGTTCTTTATCATTGGTTCAATTCTCTACTCTATTTTCCGTGTTTCATTTTATTTTTTATAATTCTTTTATGCCTCGATTGTTGATAGTCGATCAATCAATAATCACAAAATTAGAGTAAAGTTAAATGAAGAGTGGTCAGTTGTTCTCAAAGAGTAAGGTTCATCGACACAACAACTATTAGCCCAATCATGAGAAACGATGGACAACCTACGAGAAAAGGCGAGGAGATAAGACCTCCCACCATTGAAGCTCGAAGCCGAACAAACCTATAATAGGATTAATAGTGTTTATCCTTGCTATTAAACATTATTTTAAAGGATCACAAATATTTTAACACTTGTCACAACCTTAAATTGAATGATTAAGGGGTTGACACATCAAACTTACTTGTACCTCTATAAATATACTAATTTTCATCAATAAAAAGGATCGATCCCTATCTAATATATCAGTTTATTGTTAGCAACTCTCTATATTCATCTTATTGCAATATCTATAGGAATTGATAAAATTGAATTGTATTTACTTGATAGAATTACAATGGTATATATACAATTACAATATGAGTGCTGCACAAGAATTATATCAATTATAAGATCTGTGATGATATGAAGATGATATAAAATCTAATCAAATCAGAAATTATAAATTAGAATCTTATATTTCCTTAATACGCCCCCGCAAAATTGACGTGCCATCGGCAACTGAAATTTTGGATCTGAGGAGCTCAAACCGCTGACGAGGTAATGGTTTTGTGAGCAGGTCGGCAAGTTGATCAAGGGTATTTACATAGGACACCGAGAGAAGACCTTTGGCAGATAGATCACGAACAAAGTGAACATCAATGGCAATATGTTTCATACGAGAATGTTGAATGGGATGTAGAGCAAGACGTGTCACACTCATGTTATCGCATAAGATGCGTGGAATGCGTGGAATTGACAAACTGAGGTCACGAAATAGTTGGATTACCCAACAAACTTCAGAAGCAGCAGACGCTAGGGCACGATACTCTGCCTCGGTCGAAGATCGAGCTACGCCATTTTGCTTCCTTGATCTCCAAGAAATGGGATTACCCCCTAGAAAAACCATGTAGGCAGAAGTTGACTTGCCGTCATTGGAGTCACCACCAAAATCTGAGTCGGAAAATGCAGTAATCGAGTAATCCGTAGTGGGCCGAAGCAATAAACCAAAGTGAAGAGTTCCCTTTAAGTAGCGAAAGAGGCGTTTGACAGCACCCCAATCATCGGCAGATGGTGTAGACATAGACTGGGCAAGGCGATTGACTATGAAGGCAATGTCAGGCCGAGTGAATGCAAGATATTGAAGGCTTCCAATAGCGCTTCGATAAGCTGTGGGTTCTACAGTGCCACTTGAAGAACCTGCTGTTGAAGAGGATGGAGTAGATAACGGCTTAGCTCCATCCATTTGATAACGATGCAACAACTCGACAATGTACTTGTGTTGAGATAGAAAGAGCCCCTCTTTACAAGAGGCAACTTCGATGCCAAGAAAGTAAGAAAGCTCCCCGAGGTCTTTCACTGCGAAGGAGGAATGTAAATGACTCATGACGGCTTGAATTAGGGAAGATGAAGAACCTGTGATAAGCAAATCATCTACATACACAAGGATTATGAGACGGGCATTACCACGAGAATAAGTAAATAAAGAATGATATGCACGGGATTGAACAAAGCCAAACCGAATAAGGGAAGCACTAAGAGCCTCATACCAAGCACGAGGAGCCTGGCATAAACCATATAGAGACTTTCTGAGCTTGCAGATATGATTGGGATAGCTGGGGTCGGCAAAACCAGGCGGCTGTTTCATGTAAACGGGATCTGACAGGTGTCCATGAAGAAAAGCGTTGTTGATGTCCAGCTGACGAATCGCCCAACTTTTAGAAAGAGCAAGGGAGAGGACGGTTCGAATGGTGACCGGCTTGACAACTGGGCTGAAAGTCTCATGATAATCTATTCCTGGACGCTGATGGAAACCTTTAGCGACAAGACGGGCTTTAAATTTATCAATAGACCCATCTGGCTTGCGTTTGATCCGAAATACCCATTTGCAGCCAATGACATTGGTGGTGGGAGATGGAGGAACAAGATCCCATGTTCCATGTTTCTGAAGTGCTGTAAACTCATCGGCCATAGCAGCACGCCATCGGGGATCAGAAAGGGCGGCCGAAACAGTGGGTGGTTCAATATCCTCAGGGAGTGGATGCTTTGTGGCTTTGAAAAGTCGCTTCGGCTTGAATATATTATTCTGACTACGGGTGCGCATAGCATGTGTTCGAGGTGGATCTCGATTGACAGGTGGATATTGGTCAACAGACGGATGTGACTCAGAAACCGGATTCATGGTTGGTGGGTTAGTAGGACTTGCCACAGTAGCTGGCGAAGGAGGCTGGGCCATAGTGGGAAGTCCACTAAATGGAGTATCAGACTGAAGAGAATCATCCATGGAAGATGACGGTCCAGGGAGTAAGAATAAGCGAGCCATAGGCTCTTGAGATGGCTCTGTGAGTGGTATAGAAGTCCAAAACCTGTGTTCATCAAATTTCACATGGCGGGAAATATAAAGACGGCCTATGACTGGATCAAGACATTTATAGGCACTCTGAGAGCTGGAGTATCCCACAAATATACACTGTTTGGAGGGAAATGATAATTTGCCCGGAAAGTATGGTCGAAGCCAAGGATAGCATACACACCCAAAAGTACGTAATTTTAAATAATTTGGCTCATACTTGAACAAAACTTCAAATGGACTCCGATGATCAAGAAGAGGCGTAGGAATACGGTTAATTAAGTATACCGCTGTTTGCACAGCAAAAGACCAAAATTCACGAGGCAAGCTAGAGTAATGTAAAAGAGCTCTAGTTACCTCAAGAATATGACGATTACGACGTTCAGACATTCCATTCTGTTGGGGAGTGTGGGGAGCAGTAGTAAGCCAACTTATGCCACAGGAGGTAAAAAATGGGCGCAATGCCAAAAATTCACCACCGTTATCTGAATAGAAATGTTTTATTTTTGCATTAAATTGAGTTTCCACCATAATTTTAAACTGTTTGATTGTTGAGCAGACCTGTGACTTAGCTTGCAAGGGGAACAACCAGCAGTACCGACTAAATGAATCAACCAACAGTAAAAAATAGCGACACCCATCATGACTAGCACACGGGGCAGGTCCCCAAACATCAGCATAAATGTAATCTAAAATAGCAGTAGCAACAAGAGAAGAATCTGTAAATGGTAGTCTATGCGATTTGCAAATGTCACAAGAAATACAATTCAAGTCCGAAACATGAGACTTATTCGAAACCGGCAAGTTAAATCTACTTATTATACTGGAACAACGAGATGGATGACCCAACCGCGCATGCCAAGTGATAGAAGATGTACGGACACCAAGAGATGCAAACTTCGAGGGGGACTGCAAATAAAATGAAGGTGGGCGTATATGATAAACACCATCCTTACAAGCCCCGTGAGCCAGAGGCGCCCCCGTGAGACGATCCTTCACAACAAAAGAGTACGGAAAAAATTCCATGGAAACATTGTTAGCCTTTGTAAATTGATGAACTGATAACAAGTTCTGCTTGGCATCCGGTACGCACAAAACATTATTCAAGATGAATTCACGCGAGGGAAATTTTAAAGTAGATGTACCAGTATGAGAGATATGCAAGCCCGTACCATCAGCTATTTGAATTTCGTCAGTGCTATCATATTCTGAATGAATCGACATGCTGGAGAGATCGTTTGTAAGGCTGTGAGAAGCGCCGGAATCAACGAGCCAAGAATTCCCTGAAGTAGCATGATTCGGGGACTGAGCTACATTAGCTGTGGCAAGCAACCTATTGCAAGAGGAGGCAGTATGGCCCTTAATGCCGCACCACTGACATGTAATAGGGGTAGTGTGCCCACGATTACCATTCGAACCTGCGTTAATAGTATGACCACCACGAGAGGTACTAAAAGTGCCATGTGAGTTACTACCTCGGAAATAGTTCGGACCGCCAGTACGAGGTGTGGAGTTCGAATTGTGGAAGCCACGACCGTGAGAGGAAGAGCCGCCACGGTGTGAGAAGGAACTATTGGACTGTTTCCCGCGAGCAGTGTTAGCAGTAGCAACGAGCGACGTGTTTGCTGCCTCCAAGTGCTTGAGATACCTCTCGTGTTCAACGAGTAGATCGTGTAGTTCCTCAAATTTCAGCGGAGTCTCACGAGATCGAATTGGTCCGACGATCTCGCGATAGGCATGACCCAATCCGTTAAGAACATACAAGGTGAGATCATCATCAGAGACAGGGGCGTCAATCAACGACAACTCATCAGCTTTAGATTTAATCACTTGCAAAAAGGATGAGACGGACTTATCCCCTATGGTGGTTTGAGTCAGGTCCGTTTTCAACTGGAGAATACGGGAGCGGGAGTTGCCGGCATAAAGACGACGAAGAATCTCCCAGGCGGCAACAGCAGTCGTGGCGGAGGAAATTAGTGGAAGCACTTCGGTAGAAGCAGACCCAAGAATCGCTGCCAGGATGAGTTGGTCTTGGCGAAACCATGACGGGAATAGCGGATTGGAAGCGGGCGGTGATGGTTTCTGGCCATTAATATGACCGGTAAGGTCGAAACCATTGAGGACGGCCATGACGTTAGCACGCCAAAACGTGTACGTTGACGGTGTGAGTTTCACAGGTATATGATGGTGGGCGGTTATGGTGATAACTGGCGGTGGAGTGGGTGGATTGACGGAAGTAGCAGATGAGTTCACTATCTGGGAAGAATTATTTGTCATGGTGATTTGGATTCAATGGGCAGGAACAAATATGAGAATTGTGATTAGGGTTGAGAAACGTGAGGAAATATGTGATGAATGGAAGTTGTGGATCGCTAATCTCGTTAGAGAGAGACTCGTGATACCATATAGGAATTGATAAAATTGAATTGTATTTACTTGATAGAATTACAATGGTATATATACAATTACAATATGAGTGCTGCACAAGAATTATATCAATTAGAAGATCTGTGATGATATGAAGATGATATAAAATCTAATCAAATCAGAAATTATAAATTAGAATCTTATATTTCCTTAATAATATCAATATATTATCATTGACAAAGTATTATATGAAAATAGTTTATGATAAGTTTATCATGAAACAATTTTAAAGTATCATTAATTTCATCGAGAGTATCATTAATCTCACCAGAGGTATCATTAGTCTGAGTTCAAAAAATTCTTGAACTCAGACTAATGATACCCCTGACAGGTTTAATAATACTCCTGATGAGATTAATGATATTCTAAAATTATTTTATGTTAAACTTATTATGAAGTGTTTTCATATAAAACCCACTCATTATCATCTACACTTATCAAATTAGCATAACTAGTGTTTCTCCCGTGCGATGCACGGATTGAATATTATAATGCGAAATTGTATAATAAATTATATAAAAAATTAAAATTAAATTTATTTAATTCATAAACCAATTACTAATATGTAAAAATTATATTGTATATTATGTGACTATTACAATTATTTAATTAATCATACAATTTTTAATTATGTATTAAATTCACAACAAATACTAAAATTCATAAAATAGTTTTAATATTTTACAAAACTTATATAGTCTAAGTAAAAATTATTTAAATTTAGTCCATTATATATAGTTAGAGTGAATAAAAGAACATTTTAAAAACAATAAAATAAATATTATTTTTCTTTTTATATGTGTCGTATATATGTTAAATTAAAAATGTTCAAAAGATAATTTATTTGATATATAGTGTGTTGAAAATAGATTTAAAATTAATAGCTTAAAGAATTTTAAAATTGTTGGTGCAAAATAAAAAAGAAAAAAAATGGTAAAGTTAATCCACTCTCTTTAATGGAGAGTGGGACTCACTATTGCACTACAAAGCAAGTGGACTTCACTTGCTCCAATAATAACAACTTTTTCTCTCTCCTCACTTCTACTTTTATATATATATAGATTTTTGTTCTTGTTTAATGATCTTTCTAGATTAGCCACATAATCCACGTCCTTTATTAAAGGTCATCAACATCGGTAGCAAACTCAAAGATCTTAGAGGGACTCAATACCCACCGTTCAATTACGGAGAGTCCAGATTTAAAGTAGAATATCTTTAGGTCTATATAAATTGACCACTCAAGAGTTAATAACACGTTGAGAGTTTTGAACCTTAGACCTAGAGATGAGTCCGCTCCTAAATTTCGTACCTACGCCACCTAACCAACTTCTTAGGGATATTTTATTTTTTATAATTGTCATTCCGTAATTAATCATGTATTGTAGGTAAGCAATAAAAAACACAAAATGCTTAATATGTTAAAAAAACACTCTCTCACTATATATATATCACCAAAATAGATAATGAAATATAGTAATGGAACATGAAAGAAAGAGAGAGAAAAAACATTTGAGGCCACTTATCGTGGTATTTGGGAACACGTTTGAAATATTGCCTCTTTTTATTTTATAAAAAAATAAAAAAAATAAAAAATAGATCGAGGCAAGAATATGATACCTTGTTAGCCTAATTGCATTATGTTCATTGTTTTTGGCGAAGCATCTACATATATTATTTTTTCACCACATTTTTCAAATTGACGATCCAGAATATTCTGGAAATATCTCTGTTAATTTGAAACCAAAATAAACACTAGCCATTGATTAGCATGTGACCCTATTGAAAAGTGCCGCCAACTTAAAATTCGTAACTATTCACCATTAAGACTGTTTTACTGTTTAAATTATTACTAAACTGGAAATTTCAAATTGTATTAGCAAAACATTTGGGCCCACTTTGAATAATTGGTTAACTATTACAAAACAGAAAGCAACTTTGTATTTCTTTCACGTTTATTTACAACTTTTATTTTACAATTGCTGCAGATCCACAAAAATTGATAGCGTTTGGGCCTGGAAAGATAAAATAATACAGGTTTGAAAAATTGATGTCAGACCTCTTGACTTGTTTACCATCTTGGAATATTCCTAATTATATAAAAATCATTTTTAAAATAATAGTCTTATTTAGGTGTGATTATTATGAAATTAACGTGTAGGAAAAAAAAAACTAAAATACTAATAAAAATAATGAGTTTATGAATTACAAATTTCAATTGTGTTTAGATCTGCAGATTTTTTATTTTTATTTTTAAATTGAAGTCCTAAGTATAAATTTCATGTTTAGCTGATTAGAAGAAATGTAAACATGGGAGTATATGTATAATGTGAAACTTGTTCATACATAAATTATATTATAATACTTTTAAATAAAATAATTCATAATTATTAGTGAAAACAATTAATATTTTTTAATAAAACTATTCATGTCCTTTATATAATTCAATTCATACCCTTTAGTTAAAATAATTTGTATCCTCCAAAAAACTAATACTCCCTCCGTCCCCTTTTAATATTCACATTTTTTTATTTGGAATGTTCCACAATAATATTCACACCCCAAAAAAGGAAATAAAACACTCTCACACCACCTACTTTAATTCAAAATATTCTTCATTCATTGGTTCAAAAAATCAATAAAACAGTTTTTCTTAAAACATGTGTCCATACAAGTGTGAATATTAATAGGAGATGGAGGGAGTAATATTTTTTGTAAAACAACTTATACCTTTTAAAGTAATTAGGGTATGATTGGTATGTCTGAATGGAATAACAGCTGAATGGAATGCACTCATGAATGAAATGAAGGTCTGAATGGAATGATGTAAGAATGATCATTCCTATGATTGGTATGTACCAGGAATGAAATGTAATTATTGTGTGTAGTTGATTAAAATTAATATTGTTATTAGTTTGTTGAAATAATTATTTAATTAAAATATTAATAATGATTGTTAGAATTTTTATATATATTCGTAATAACAATATTTTTAATAATACTTATAATTATAAAAAATAACATTATACTACTATTATTTAAAAAAAAATTAAATTAATAATTTTTTATTATTATTGTTGGAACTATTATTTAATATTAATGTATTTTGTAATTATTACATATTTCTTTTAATTGTATTATTATTGTTTTAGTAAAATTATTAGTATTATTTATTTTTATGGTTATTTAAGATAACTTTTATAATCAAATATTATTATTTATATTTTTATTAATATATAAATAGTACTCTCTCCGTCCCCAAACACTTTTCACAGTTGATTTTTTCTCGTGTTTTATTAGTATTAAAATGATAAATAATTTTTAAGTTATTTTATAATAGATGAGAGATAGATCAATCATACCCTACCTTAAAAATTATTTTATCATTTCAAATACTAACACACAACTTGTTCGCTAATACACGAGAAAAAGTCAACTGTGAAAAACGTCTGGGGACGAAGGGAGTACTACTTATATATTATTATTATTGAAATTATTATATTAACATTATTATTATGGTTGAAATTTGTTTTTATTATTTTTTAATACTACTTATAATTTTACCAAGTAGAATTCTTTTATTGATATTTTTATTATTGAGTATTAACAATAATATTATTATTGTCGACATGTTGGGATTAGAAGATAATATTATATAAATGAAAATAAGTGATGATATTTTTGAAAAATAATCATTCCTTAATATGTGGAATACATGGAATAAGTACTATTCCATTTTTTAAAATACATCAAGCATAGTATTGGAATAGATTGATGGAAAATCATTCTATTTCATGTCTTACGTTCCAAAGTTTCAGTTTTCTAAAATAATGTATATTTGGATTAATTAATAAATAAAAAATTAATTAACTTCCAAAATCTTTCCTCTCCTCTATATCCATTTGTCCATAAAAAAATGAACATGTTGCTTTCGACACAAATTTTAAAAATTAAATATATTGTTTATAAAAATTAAATAAGATTAGTGTAAAAATAAATATTTTAGAATGATACTACCTCCGTCCCAATTTAGATTACCCATTTCTAAATGACACGATTTTTAAGAAAATAGTTGTTTATTAATACTTTTGAGTATAAAGTAGCTTTTTAGAAATTGTTTATTACTCCCTCCGTCCCAGATCAGTTTTCACACTGATTTGGGCACGGTAATTAAGAAAATTTATTATTTCATATAGTTAAAAGGATAAAGTGGGAACTTTATGTCAAATCAACTTTAATTGTGTGGTTGTGGTTTGTTTGTATAAGAAAAGTAATGACATATGGGTAAATAAGTGAGAACTTTGAGGATAAAAGTTATAAAAAAACTTTCCTTTTTGGGGTGTGAAAACTAATGTAGGACGGATAGAAAAGGAAAGTGTGAAAACTGATCTGGGACGGAGGGAGTAATATTTTTTATTATAAAGTAGTTTTTTGAAGGTTGAGTTTGAAAAAGTGGTGTTGCTTTTTGCCATTTTAGAAAATGGGTAAACAAAAAAAAAACCTTCCTTTTTTGGGCTTTTGGGTAAACAAAATTGGGACGGAGGGAGTACATTTTTCGTATAGGGATGAATATAGTTAGGTGAACCATTTTTATGGACAAAGAAGTATAGTACTAACATAACTCAAAAATTCCAACAAGACGTTCAATATCCAATAGTGATAGTACGGTCAAAATCCCAGTCTCAATTTAACTCCAAATATATAAATAAGGAAACTGCATGGGCCAAATTGTAAATAATCGCAATGTTTATGTCGCCCGCGTTCCTATTCCTTAACCCCTCACCCGCCCCCTTCCCCTTCCACTTTTGTGTGTGAGTAGATTTCCCCATCATCCGCGTTCACAGTAAAGTGCTAACCCCATTCCTTTCTCCTCTCTAACTGTATCGAATCGATTCATACGCGTATATCTTTCTATACGTACAATTATACTTGCATGTGATGATCGAATAGTAGCAGCAATCGATTTCATCAATCAAGCCATGGGTTCATGTTTCTCCCGTGAGGATAGATCGCCGCCGCCGAAGCGAAGAGGCTCTAAGCGAATCGCGAACAACGCAACGGCGGCTGATGGCGGCTTCGGCAGCAACCGGTGGACGAGGATTCGGTCATCGAGGAAGGAGGAGAATTTGATGCACGAGCGGGCGCTGGCGGCGGCGATTCTCTATCAACAGCAGCTGCAGAATGGCGGCGGAACGATGCCGTTTGATAGGTCGGCGTCGTTGAGATATCCGAATGGAAGCTCGAAGAGGAATCAGGCGTTGCCTCGGAGTTCGAGCTCCAGAGCGCGGTCGCTCACTGATCCATTGCTTCAGCCTCACCAGCTTGTTAATCAGGTATATGTTGATCGAACTTTTTCACAAGGATTAACAATGTGATTGGAAAAGTAATTTAAAAGTTTCAATTCCTGTTTCTGGAGTATGATGTAGAGATTTGACTGTTCGGTATCTTCAATGCTTTTGTTGAATTTTTGGTGAGATTATATCGCTGTGTTCAATTAGTATTTCTACGAGTTTAGGATTGATTTTGTTTGACCTTGGCTTTTAGTTGTTGATTAGACGGAGATTTCGAATTTTGTTACATCATGATTGCGCTTGTTTTTCTAATCAAGTCTGTCTGTAAAGTTATAATGCGGTGAACTTTATGGTGAACTTTATTGAAGTTTGTGCTTCTTAGATATGTTAAAATATTTGGTTGGTGGATAATGAAGAATAGAGTTATACTGATTACTGAGTCCGGAAGGGAAAGTTGTTTTAGTTTGGCGTGAATTTATTATCAGAACTAAATACTTACCCGTATTTTGTCTCATAGTTAATTGACTTGAACTTTAATGTGTTTTGATTTACTTAAATAAGAATCGGACTTAATAATTTTCTTCTTCCTTCGTTATTTTTAAAGCAATCGAGTCAAGTGAGTTTAAAAAATTTCTGGATGAACAGGCATTTTAAAAATATTTTACTGCTAACTAATGGTGTTCGACTAATAATTGTCAAATAAGTTCTGATTAGTTTTCTGCCCGAAAGACATTAATGAAATTTTTGGTCATCTGATTTAAATATGTTAAATCTTTGGTAATGACTATACAATTCTGGTTCACGTTGTCCAATTTATTAGTTATTAGGAATTGTTGTCTTTCAGTATTTGCACTTATGCTCAGCATTTTAATGGATATTGATCTAGGAAAACGTTTTACTTTACATCCTCTTTCTTTTCTGTTGTCCTTAAATTTTACTGCTGAAACGAATTTTTTTTTTTACCTCTTTATTGTTCCTGCTGGAGCTCTCAATTAAGTAATTTTATTGTAAGAGTTGACATGGTTTCTTTATCCTTCAGAGTTACCTTTATTCAACATTTGAGCAAGTCCACCTTGATGCCTTCTTCTAATCCCTGATCTCTTATGAGAGAATATTGTTGTGGGCTGTTATGTTTGTTTATTCTGATGCTATTTAGAGTCACATTTTATTTCTCCCTTGTGGTTGTGACGATCAGTTCTGGAGACTATTGTCTACTTTCTAAACTGCTGTGAAGAGATTGCTGTGTAATAACTATTTGGTGTTTGCAATATGTAACGGCTGCTTCTTCAGTTTCAGTCCTTCAGTATTCTGATTTTTTCTTTACTAGAAAAAAAATAAAGAAAATTCTCAAGTCTGCAAAGCCTTTCTAATACATCCATTGTTTCCATTATCTCTGACTTTTAGTGAACTAAACGTAATTTATTCTATTGCTGCTGTCTATTTCAATTTACAGTTTCATGCTTTTTTTTTTTACTTCCCAGCCCATCATTCAGAACCTTTATTCTTTTTGCTTTTACTATTCTTCTGGATCTTCATTTAATTAGTTTCTAACTGGCAGGATATCAAGATTGACGACCTAGAGACCAACCATTTTGTACTTGTTCATGGTGGTGGTTTTGGTGCCTGGTGCTGGTATAAAACTATTGCACTATTAGAAGAAGCTGGGTACAAAGTTACAGCAGTAGATTTGACTGGTTCTGGTATTCATTCATTTGACACCAACAATATCACAAGTCTGTCCCAATATGTGAAGCCACTTACTGATTTTATTGAAAAGCTCACTGATGGAGAGAAGGTTATGTTTCCAGAACTTTTAATGTAGTAATATTGTGTGGTTTTTAGATTATCTTCTTAAATATAACTCCTGGACGTTAAGGCATTAAGGATGCAATGCTTGTGAACTTTAATAAAGTCTGCCTTCCCTTTCTCTGTATGAAACATGGTGTGACATTCGTGACAAACTTTTACATTACCTTCATAGCTCCACACGTGTTTGTTGCACTTGTATTTTGGACTTGAATCTACTTATATTCTAAATAGGTGATGAATTAACTGCTTTGTATTTCACATTGAATTGCCATAATCATCAATATACTTTAAGTTGCTTGTTTCTGTGTGAATGGTTCTTTTCCTAAAGTTATTTAAAATTTCCAAACAAGATTATTTTTGGTTCTCATAGGTCCTTTATAAATGCAGGTGATTTTAGTTGGACATGATTTTGGTGGGGCATGCATATCATATGCTATGGAGTTGTTTCCCTCTAGAATCTCTAAAGCTATTTTTCTGGCTGCGGCTATGTTGACAAGTGGGCAAAGTGCCCTTGATATATTCTCCGAAAAGGTTGGTTTTCTAGCTGATTGATCTGTACAAATGGATTTGGCGTGAAAACAGGACCAACGTCATATGGCAAAAATTGTCTGCTTCTGCAACGCATGTGTTTTAAAGGCATATTATAGTTCCCTTATTTTGGCGTGTATTGTTGATTACTCTCTCTCAGAAAAAAGATAATGTTGCATCAAATGAGTCTTTGAGGCATCATTTTTAGAGCATTTTCTGAGCTCTGCCTCTCATCTAGTCTGTGTTAAAACTTAAATTAAGAAACAAAATGCATTAGCATGTTTAGCTTCTGTAGATTAAAGTTTTAGTTTGGACAATATAGGAGACAGTTCTCCATTTTAAGCCTATTCTAGTTGCAGTCTGTAGGAATTGGTATTGTTTTTTTCACTTGGTATGACTCTAGGGGAAGTTGAGAGAAAAGTGAATTATTTAGGCCAGTCCTAACGTTCCGCAAAAAGCTTGAAAGCTGGTCATATAATTTGGTTAGTGTTCGATTATCAGTGATGATCTAATGTTCAGCTGTAAATAATTTCACAGACCTAATATATGATTTTTGTTTCAGGTTGAATCAAATGACTTGATGCGACGGGCTCAGGTTTTTTGTTATGCCAATGGAAACAACCAACCTCCAACTGCTATTGATTTTGACAAGTCTCTTTTGAGGGACTTGTTATTCAACCAGAGTCCTTCAAAGGTAACGCATGTCATGTTAACTCCTGAATGTGACGTGATCTTATTGAGATGAGATACTGATGGTTTCCCTAGCCTATCTGATCGTTAGGCTTTTGGTGTCTTATTTTTCTCTGAAGTTGACATATCTTTTGTAAACAGTTTTTGGCTATAAATCAACCATATAATGTGGCCTTTGGTGTCATTTATCAAGATTCCTCAAAGGATAATCTTGTCATAGAAATCAGAATAATGCTCTTAGGGCATGTTTGCTTTGTGGGACTAGGAGAGGTTGATACTTTAATCCCATTCAATCATACGTTTGCTTCATGTGACATCGGCCCTGGATAAATGGTTATAGAGATAATTGACACATGAAAATGGTTGGACTAATTGTCCCATGAACAAAGGATAATTATTTATCAATCCTATTCATCAAAACAAAGCAAACAAGCCCTTAGGCTATGTTCTTTTTGGGTTTTAAGTGGTTTTTAAAAACCGGTTTTTGAAAACCAATGATTTTTGTAATCCATGGGGTTTTTAAAATCCTTGTTCTTTTTCGGTTTTGAGTAGGGTAGGTTTTAACTTTATTATGTAAAAAGTGTAGAGTGTTGTATAGGTTATTTATAGGGTTGTAGGATTAGGATTTCAAAAACCTAATTTTAAAACCCAAACTAGAATGGGTTTTGGATTTCAAAATCCAAATCCAGGTTTTTAAAACCCAAAAAGAACATAGAATACATCAAATTGAACCAATTCTAGGACTATTAACTCTTCACCTGTTTCCTTCTTTGGTTACCGACTGGGATTTCTATGCTGATGTTCAAATATTTTCCCCAGGATGTTGCGCTGGCATCTGTCTCGATGAGGCCGATTCCCTTTTCACCAGTTCTGGAAAAGCTCTCGCTTTCCGAAACAAATTACGGGTCGGTGAGGAGATTCTATATTCAGACCCTGGAAGACAATGCTATTCCCGATACTGTGCAGGAAAACATGCTAAACGCAAGTCCTCCAGAGCGAGTTTTCCGTCTTAAAGGCGCTGATCACTCGCCATTCTTCTCAAAGCCTCAAGCCGTGCATAAACATTTGGTCGAAATATCGAGGATCCCATGAAGTATTGATTTAAGTAGCTCGTTGCTGTCTGCAATTCCAGCCGAAACATTGTGGTAGACAGTCTAAGCATCCTGAGTTTTTAACTGACATCAGAGATGCAGTTAAGATGATTTTACTTTTATTTGAGGTAACATCCAGAATTCATCATAGTGGAAATTTCAATATTTATCATTGGATTCTTGATATTAGTTGTCATAAATCGGTGGCGTGAATTCATTTTGTTCCTGTCACAATACGTACTCTTGTTAACGGTATACTGTATCTCTGGTCGTTGATATAATAGCTATGTGAACTGGATTTGAGATAATAGGCATTCATGGTATTGTTGTATTATTAACTTTTAGTTAAAATAGTAAGCATCGAAAAGACCTTCATTATTTATTTCCCTACGCCTAGGTAAAGTTAAAGTTTCATAGGAGTAAAACTTCACTATTAGCTTATTAGACAACTTTGGAACTGTTTATTGTGAAGGAATTTAAATCATATGATTGTTTCATTGTGTCAACATCACGTGTTCACATACATGTACAGGGCAACTGTATATCATATGAAAAGCGTCCCATAACTAAACTGAACTTAACCATCCGTATACTTCTCTGCTCCCCGCATGCATTAGTATTACACCTAAACATTTGTTCAAATGGCTGAATAAACACCGTAGTTTGAAAAAGACACAATTACCCCGAAAATTGTAAAAGTTACCAATCAAACCCCGTCATCACATTTGAATATTTACCAAAACCTAGGGGCCATTTCGTGAATTAGACACCTCAAGAGGTAATTGTTATCTATCAAAACATTAACTTTACGTTACCAAATTATATTTGCTCTATTTAGAGGGACGAAACAATCATTTATTGATACAAATTGAAAATTCTAGTTTCAGAAATAAAGTTGGAGAATTTGTTTTATATCGAGTTGGACATCTGTGACATATGATGACTCGAACTTTATTGGCAACATAAGCTTCGTAGGCATCTGAGACATTTGAGGAATTGACGATCTTCAGAATGTTCCAAAACCAGGGAGGGACATTTTTACGGTGCAAGCAGTCACTGACTATGACCATAATTCAAACGATATATGAATACAATGTAATTTAAAGTAGAATAAATCTCTTGTAAACCAATCTTACCATGAAACACAAACTACATTTTTAAATAGTATTAATTATTTTCATTAAACAATATTATTAAACTAATATTATAAAATCAATTTCACAATGAAATTAATTCACTATATGCTTCATCCAATGGTGGATATTGTGCATACCCTCTTTTTTTTTTTTTTTACCAAATAGATAATATATATATATATATATATATATATATATATATATATTATATATATGTATCTCATTGATATTATAACTTTTGGCCTACTGAAAAATATTAGAAAATATATTTTATTTAGATAAAGAATTACTTTATTTGTAATTCATAATATTATGAAAAAATATTATGTGCACCTTGTGCTAATATACCACCAACTAATAGTATTAGTTTTTACCGACAATAATATTAGTTCTTGTAAGCAATAATATTCGTGGTGCACAATGCATATAATATTTTGTTTAAAATTATATGTTTTCAAGTTTAAATTGTCTATATTTTGTTTATGAAACTCATTTTTAGGACTTGTTTTGCCTTTTAAATTTTATGATTTTGACTAAATCCGCCAGACTTCACCCCTAGACAATCCATTTTCTTTTTTGGCATAACATATACAATCTAAACTGGAATATCTATCAATCAAATATAAAAAGTAAGATCAAAACCAATACCAAAGATTATCAAACTAATGAAGATGACGATGCGAGTTTGGGTGCTAGATCCCTAGGGATGTTCAAAGACATTTTGGCACGCACCATTGGATGAAAAAAATGTTTGAAAGGATGAAAAAATGTGTTGTGTTTGGTTAGAATGAAAAAGTAGAGTTAGATGAAACTTTATGTTAAATAAAAAAATAATATTGGATTATTATATTATTGTTAGTTGGATGTAATTAAAGTATAAGAGAGAATGAATACATTGAAATAAAATAAGAAAGGGAATGAGTAAGTAGAAGAAAAGTAAGAGATAAAATGAGACAAAGAAAATGATGACATAATTATATAGAGTCGTATGAAAATAAATGTGTAGGTATTCTAAAGAGGTGGATGAATATTTGAATGATGAATAAAATGTGTTATTCCAAAATCGAATGGAAAATGGTTCATCCCCATTCGAATGACCTCATCCTTTACCAAGCACAGGCTTTATGGTCAAGGGTATGTCCAAACAAAAAACCATCTTACACATCAGTTTGACGGATGGAAAATATTTATTTGCATTAGAGGGAAAAAGTTAACTTACCAAATTTACCAATTGCAGAACTTTATAATAAAGTGGTCCAATAAATTGAATGTAACAAATTAATCAGGAAATTTGCAATGAGAGAACATACCAACACAACAATTTACTAACAAATTTGACTTCTACAAGAGGTTGCAGTGAAGAACTGATCCACATAAATCATAAATGTAACAGACAACCCCTCTGTTGTAGTAAAAACATCCACCAAAAACTGAATCCATTAGTGTTATGTCAAGATTATCAAGGTTTAGTTGTATCATGCAACTATTAAATACCTACCTGTGAAATTTTATTTTATGTCAAATCATGTGTAAAAATAAAGTATGATGTGTTAGGAAAAAATAGAAAAGAGAGTCAGAATAGAGAAAATTGATGTCAGTAATGATTGAGTGAGAAAATAGTGATAAGTAATTATAGGTTTTATAGGTATTTATAGGTGTAAATAAAGAATGAAATGTAAAAACTGGATATTGCATCTCTAAACAGAATGGAACGGGAGCCGGAAAATCCAAGTCTTATCCCAGTGAATCCCGAAACAAACAAGCCCCTAGCGTTACTTTGGCAATGCCTTGGACTTAACTGGGCAGTTCAAGTTAAAAAGTTGATAATTGAGACAATATAGAGTTGATTCTGTTTGAATATTGCCCTACTAAAAAGGCGCTAAAACTTCAAATAAAGGCAACTATAATTTGGAATTATTGGCACATTTCACAGATAACATAAACTCGCTTAGATTGCACTTGGATGGAAAGATTATAAATTCACTCCAAATGTTTGGGTAAAATATTCAAATGGATGAATTTCAGATTCCTTGTTTTCTAGTGCAAAATGGAGGAATTTCAAATATCTAACAAAATCATGTCATTTGAAATCCATAGATTCAAGAATATATTCATTTTCAAATCTCTTGCATTTCAAATGACTCCATCCATGCAAGCTTATAAATGTACCCAAAACTATAAAAAGCTACAATATGAAACAGCTAACCCTTTGGGATTACTGGCACATTTCAGACCAAGCTCAACTTAAAGATGTACCAAAACCACAGAAAGCTATATGAAACAGCTAACCCTTCCTCTCAAATGTTACAAAGCATCATTTCTTGAGGAAAACTGATACTGGAAGAATAAAGAAGATTCACAAGATAACTGATAAAAAACTAAATACACAACCAGGTAATTGGTTAATGTGCATTCAAACTGGTGAAAGTGAGCATCAAATACACATAAAAATCAAGTTAAATCATCAAACATTAATAAAATGCCCAATATAACATACTAAAACCACTATCATATAGGAATCAACCACCAAATGAGAAATTCAGAATACCATGGCATATTCCATGATTCCACAACAGAAAACATAATAAAACGCCCAAATGAACACAAAATTAAGAGAGATAACAGAGATTCAACCTGAGCTCAGTATTGCATCAATTAAACCGAACAAAAGTCTGAAAACATAATAATCATTACACCCACTGTATAATCAAATAGTCATTAGCTACTAGCGGAAACAAAACATGGTATAATGAAAAAGACAATAGAAAACGGGTACGATTAGAACCCGAGCTTGGTGCGGCGCCAATGGCGGCGCTTGGCGTTGTAGCGGATGGTGTTGTCCGTACGCATACGGATCCAGTACGGAATAGGCCTGTTCTGCCTCTGCTTCTTCGCGAGCTTCTTCTTTATCATGAAAGTCTTGTGTGACGGCTGCGTAATCAACAATCACACAAACGATTAGGGAAACGATTACGTTTCTAATAGGCTAATCGTAGATCGGAAAAGTGTTTAGAGAGAGAGAGAGAGAGAGAGAAAAACGTACCATGGTTGATTTCCGGCAGCGGCGGCAGGTGAGAGCCCTCTTCCTCCTCTAGGGTTTGCAGCGATGTAAAAGCCCTTGTTATCCACCAATTTATATGTGCCTGTCGTGATTAAAAGGGTGAAAAAGGAAACCTCAAAATTACGAAATAACCCCCATTCGAAATTAGATTAAAAATTGCATTATTTTTTTAACCAAAAACTGCATTTTTTATGGACTTTTGAGACTTTGCCAATCACTTATGAAATGAATAATAACTCTTACTAATAATAAAAAAAGTGAAATTAATTTAATTGGTGAGTGCATATGATTTGAATAAGTTTAATAATTATCGAAAAACAATAAACTTGTGTGAAAATTATTTATAAATATAAATTGAGCATCCTATTATAAAATGAGTTGTCATATAATTTCACAAAGGCATCCTTTTGAATAAAAAGAACTATTTGCTAATGGTGAAGAAAAAAAAGGAAAATTAAATAAGGATGCTAATAAAATTATATGAAGTGTTGGAAAAAAAAAGGGACTTGATTGCAAATAAAATTATCATCTTTTCACTAATTGTATTCTAATTTAATTTTTATATTTGATTAAAAAAATCAACTTAATTTATTTTTTAAATTCAAGTTTTTGGACAAATTTTGTTTCTACAGGTTGCTTGCAATTGTCTAATAAGATCAGCCATGTAAATAACATGTAAACTGTTGTAAAATAAAGAGCGCAAAACAGAAATACCGATTTGTTTGCCCAGTTCGTCAAGAATGCCTACATCCGAGGGCGTACCAAGCCAAAATCTTCCACTATATTTCTATGTGTATACAATACTGAGTACAGAGATATATTTATAATAATAGAAAACCCTAAAAACGTTACTTGACCAATAAGTAATGTCAACACCAAATTTTCTAGATTTGACATATCAAATCTTCTAGATTTACAACACTCTCCCTTGGACATTACGATGCGACATATATGTCTCGTCAGAAAACTCCACATGCTAGGTAGTGATAAAATGTTTAGTTAGGGAGGAGTGCAATTATTGATCTTCCGGATCCAATCTTTAGGATTGCTTCGAGGTTACCACCCCCCCTGAAGACAACAACCTTTTAAGCCTTCGCATCCCGATACCATAAATATAATTTTCAAAAGTAGAGGTAGACAGAGACTTAGTGAACAAATCTGCTAGATTGTCACTAGATCACACCTTTTGTATGGTAATTACGCTACTCTTCTGGAGTTCGTATGGGTAGAAAAATTTCGGTGAAATATGTTTCGTCAGTTTTCCCTTAACGTACTCATTACTCATTCGTGCGATGCAGGTTGTGTTGTCTTCAAATATAACAGTAAGGGATGTATCATTTTTAGCAATACTACACGAGTCACCAAAGTGTTTTACCAATGATCTCAACCAAACACATTCTCGTGAGGCTTCAAACAAAGTTATTATCTCTGAGTGGTTTGAAGATGTGGTAATCATAGTTTGTTTAACCTATCTCCATGAGATCGCAATACCACCACAGAGAAGTACGTAACCAGTCTGAGATACAACATTATGGGGATCAGACAAATAGCAGCATCCGCATAACCTACCAAGGTTCTATCTTGGTTTTATAGGGTAAAACAATCCAAGACCTTGAGACCCTTGGAGATACCGTAGAATGTGCTTAACACCATTCCAATGTCTCCTTGTAGGAGAAGCGTTATATCTCGCAAGCATATTAACTGCAAATGCAATATCCGGTCTAGTGCAGTTTGCGAGATAGAGTAATGCATCAACAACGCTAAGATAAGGGACATCTGGTCCCATAATTTCTTCTGTATCTTCTCTTGGTCTGAATGGGTCCTTATCCACTTCGAGGGATCGGACAACCACAGGTGAGCTAAGTGGATGAGATTTATCCATGTGAAATCTCTCAAATACCTTTTTCACGTAGGTTGACTGGTGCTCGATCTGCAGGTCGAGGCAATACTTAGTTTTACTCAAGATTTTTTATTTCGAATTCAGATTTCAAGATTGAACTGCCTTCTTCAATCTCTTTGCATGTTCCGATTATGTTTAGATCGTCAACATATACAGATATAATACAAAAACCACTTTGTGATTTCTTTATAAATACGCAGGGGAAAGCTATATTGTTTGTGTATCCCTTCTTCTGGAGGAATTCACTAAGTCGGTTGTACCACATTAGGCCTGATTGTTTTAGGCCGTAAAACGACTTTTGCAGTTTTATGATATACATACTGTGATTTTTATATAGATGTTGGCATCCAATGATCCGAATAAATATGTTGTTACAACGTCCATCAATCTCATCTGGAGATTTAATTTAACTGCAAAAGATATCAAGTAGCGGAACATTATTTCGTCTATTACAGTAGAATATATTTGATTGAAATCAATACTAGGTCTCTGCGAAAACCCTTGAGCTACCAGCCTAGCTTTGTATCTCTCCATAGTATTATTCTCATTTCGTTTTCGTACAAAATCTCATTTATATCCTACAGGGATAGCGCGCGGGTGTACGAACGTTAGAGCCAAATATTTTTCTTTTATTTAGCGAGGCGAGCTCTGCTTCAATTGCCTCTTTCCATTTCACCTAATCTAAGCGCTTCCGACACTCAGCTATTGATTTGAGTTCTGGATCCAAATTATTATTTATAACGGAAAGAACAATTGTCGCTGCAAATGTGTCGTCGACGACAGTAATATTTCTATTATAAGTTTCTCCCGTATCTATGAAATTCATAGAGACTTCAACGTTTATATCAACCGGACCTTCTTCATTTTCCAGTGTATCTAGGTCTGGTCGTTCCGCAATCCTAGAGTGTTGAATATTTTGGGCACATGCTTCATTACTAGGACATGTTGGAGTTATACGTGAAAGTATGCTTTTACTTTGTATAACTCGTGTATCAAACACTCGTTTATGAGAATAATTCTTTTATCGCATTTGCTTTAGATATGATTGAATGTTGAATTTCTATTGCAAACCGTTCAATATGTAGTACATGTTACATTGTAGTTAATGTGGTGATACCCGATCACGGAAGACAACATTAACAGTTTGCAAGTAACTAAACGTACATTTTCACGACCTAGGTGGAATTGAACAATCCGCCGCGAAAGTTCGATGTGTATATCTCAGATTGGCTTGTCTTGACCAAGAGATTGCACTAGCACATTTAGTATGTGTTGAAGAGGTCCTACAGCGAGGATAAATTCTTCTATTCTGAAAGGTGAAGAATTAGACCTCAGTGGTTGTTGATTTCTTAATCTTCGTCACTTAAATAGGACCGTGTGTGCTTAATGGTTACTGCTTTGATTCATGTTGGGTGAGAATAATTGCGACTTCGAATTTTGTGTCTTGGGCAGTAATATTAATCATATGACGGTTGCTAAGATTTAATACGGAGAAACGCGTGCGAGTACGGCTCGTGTGATTAGTCCCCTTGGTGGGCTCAGAAGTTTTATTGTACCAAATCTTGCAAGTGAAGAATTAGTTTCTTCGGTACGAATAATAATGTTGAGCTGTCTTTACTCCAAGGTGAAATATATTAATTAATTTAGAGCTATTCAGAAGCTTAATTAATTAATGGACTTGATAATCTTAAATGCGGGAAATAATAACCGGGAGCCCATATTATCGTAATATGGATTAAGATGGATAGTGCAATATTAATTTATTAGTGGTAATAATTAATATTAATGGGCTGAATTATATTGGGGCTCAATATTGAAATTCAGAAGTCCATTAGGAGGTCCAATCTTAATTCTCCTTAAGGCCCCTCAAGTAGCCCATTAAGTAGCCCAATAATGATAAGGTGATTAAAATAAAGAATATATAAATGCTGATTTTTCAAGTGATTTTCGAAAATAAGAGAATCAAGAAGAAATACGATTTTGTTGATTTTCTTGGAAAGATATTATGGAAGATATGTATTCTAGGAATACAAGAATATCTCATATATTCAAGAAGATCCAAATCTTTGGATTTCATCTTGTAATTTTCGAAAATTAGACCTTAATATGTAGGGTGAGATTTTTGTGGAATATTTTATTTTGGAGAAAAGAATATATGAGATATATTCAAGATTTCTTAGAGTCTAAGAAAAGATTTTCTCCAAGCCCAAATATACTTAAATTTTCGGCCCCTTCATATTATAAATAGGAGATGATTATTTCATCTCCAAGAACGTAATTCCATGTGTTGGAAAAATCAAGAAGCATATATATTTTTCTTTTTCCTTAGTTTATTAAATTACTTGAAAGCATCTCCCACCGGTGATCAAGTGAGGTGAAAAGGGAAATACTTGAGAAGGCTTTGGGTTGATAGAGCGAGATTATAATTGTCCCGTATATCCAAAGACCAATTCTACAAGAGGTACGTTAATCGCATATTTACTTGTTTATTCCGCCTAGTTAATATGTGAAATTAATTCAACATGCATGATGAAAATTAGTTGTTGGAATTATTATTTGAATTAATTAAGATTAATTCATGCTAGTAATAATTGTATTTAAATTCGTATTTAAATTTCATCCCGAATAGATTCCGGGCACCCTTATTTTTCCCAACAACTGGTATCAGAGCCACGGTTTTGGGCTCTGATCTTTAAATTGGAATTTAAATTGTTAAACATTAAATTGAAATTGGATAGTAGAATTGCTAGATCTTTTTTGCAGGTATCCAATTGTCATGGTTTTAATGTTGTTAATTTCATGCGTGTGAATTAATTATTTTTAATTCGATTCGTTCGAATTCGTTTTTCTCGTGAGAAAATCCACGAGTAGATTAGTTGTTTTTATTTCGATTCGATCATTGTAATAGACTAGTCTAGATCTAGTATTTATTTTTTTTGTAAAAATAAATTGTAACCGGATCGTGACGAAGAACGAAGAATTAAAAACGGTGTACTCGGACGACGCATACAAGCGTGGCGCGTGTATGGACGTAAAATCATGCAAGGGGTGAAGAAAACGGAGACGAATGGCGAAAAACGGTGCACGGGGTGCACGGCGCACGACCCGGGCGCGACGGAAGGCCGGCGCCGCGCGCATGCGCCCGCGCGCCTCGGGCACGGCCTGGTGCGCCTCGGGGCGCCTCGTGCAGCGCCTCGGCGCGCCTCCGTGCAGCACCTCGGGTGCGCCTCCGTGCAGCGCCTCGGGTGCACCTCGGGTGCGCTTCGGCGCGCCTTCTGCAGCGCTTCAGCGCTTTTTGGGCCGGGAGGCGCGCGGGCCCACTTCGTGGGCCGACGCGCGCCGTATCTCGGGCCGTGGAATTTTTTCGGTTCGTGTTTTTTTTTTCGTGTGATTTTAAATGTCGTCCCGAACCCCAAACGATGCTATTTTGAAGAAGTGTTGCTGTTCGAGTGGGAGCACGTCGAGACGAACGTCGGAAAGCAACAAGGACGATTTTTCGCATCAAGACGTGAAGAAATTAAACCGTGACAATTGGATTTGAGTGCTCCAATGTGTTTAATTTTGTTTTGATGGATGTTTTATTTCGTGCACTTATTATTATTTGTTAATATGTGTTTGCATGAATTTAATTGTCCAAGAAAAACCTTACTTTCGAAAATTACTAAGTATGTTTTTATAATCGCAATTTTATTCCGGATATTAAAATTGGATTATTTTGACCTCCATAATTTATTTATTTGTGAAGTTCTTTTGGAATACATTTCCCCCTCGGATCGGCCAAAAGAACGGATTTCACATGAATAAATTCCGAAAGGATGATTGTGGATTATTACTAGTGGCGGTATTGACCCTCACCCCGAGTGGCTTGCTCAAAGCGAAATAATAATCCTGTATTTAATTATGGTTATTACTTAGGCATAGGAAATTGATATTAACTTACTCCCCTCGGAGTCCCTGTCAGTTTCTATGTGGTCAAAGTGGGAGCCAACTATTAATTTTGAATTAAGGATTTGTAACTTTTAAGTTTGTAATCCGCTTGAATGTGTTTAAATGTATAGACCACCCCTCGTGGCGCATTTAAATTGTTTCGAGATGTTGGCTGATGCATGATTATACTGTTTTAAGGTTTCAATATAATTGATGTGATCGAATCATGTGATAATTTCATATTTTTCTAGATATTGATATGAATGTATGTTTTATTCTCATTTCATCATGTCGCAACCTTTTAATCCACTGTTTAATATACTTAAAGTTAATAAACTTTTTGGAGTGATTTATATCGATTGGATTTTTTTTTTAAATTTGTCCTTACTGCACGAAAACACAATTGGGTTATTTATGTTAATATACCCGGCAAGCCTAATGATAAGTCAAGCAATGGGTAGAGGCAGTTTATGATTGGAAGCGTGACAATGAACACATGAAGTGCATCATCTTGACATCTCTGTCTGAGGATTTGAGGCGCGTTCATGGAGACATTGTGTCCGCTGTTGAAGTCATGGAACACCTTGAAGAGATGTCCTCACATCAAACCCATGACTAATCAGTTCACCAGACATGACTCGGTCAAGTTGGAAATGGTGGAGGGAACGCCCGTGAGGGAGCACGTTCTCAAGATAATGGCATACCTTAACAAGTTGGAAGTACTTGGTGCGGATTTTGATTGATTTCATATACCATTCTCTACCGAGAAGCTTTGAGCAGTTTCGTCTGAACTGTCAGATGAATGAACGGACAAATCGTTTGCCCGAGCTATTGCAAGCTTTAGTTTCGGTAGAGGTGAAAATGGAGCACCAGTCTAGTGATATGGTGGCTAATGGTCCGTCTACCTCTTTTGGTCCCAAGGGAGGGAAAAAGAGGAAGAGAACCAAAGGCCGGATCCAAGCAAATCTAATTGTTGCGAAAGGCAAATGCAAAGGCTAGCATCGAAGTGGAAGTGTTTTAGTTGCGGTGAGAGAGGACAATGGAGGTCTGCCTGTTCCAAGCCTAAGAGGCTAGGAAAGTTAGGTAATTCACACACCTTAGTCGTCGAAACTTGTGAAGTGGCGTATGCTGTCTATTCGTGGATAGTGGATACGAGAACTACTGATCACATTTGTTTCTTTGGTTTAAGCTAACCTGACGACTTAACGGAAGTGAGATCCCCATCACATCGGGCAATGCTACGAGAGTGGCAGCTGAAGCAGTGGGAGAAGTGCGCCTATCTTGTGAAGATAGAGTTATGGTCTTGAGAGACGTTCCTCATGTTCCTAGTTTAGAAAGAACTCAACCTTCAGTTTCTAAACTGTTTGAATAGATACTCAGTTTCTTTTAATAAGGATGTTATTATTGCTTGAAACGATGAGTTTATCTGTTCCGGAACTTCAATGGATGATCTTTATACCATTATTTGGGCACACCACTCGCAAAATTGAATCTAATAACACATCGATTATTTCAAGTAATAAAAGAAAGCGTTATTCGGAGATGAACGAAATACTTCTATGGCATCTTAGACTAGGTCATATTAATCTAAAGCGGATAGAGAGATTGGTGAAAGACAGATCCTTGGAATCATTGCAAGTCGAACCGTTTCCAACTTGTGAATCCTGTTTAGAGGGTAAAATGACCAAGAGGGCATTTGGAGCCAAGGGGAATAGAACCTCGGAAGTGTTAGAACTCGTTCATACCGATATGTGTGGTTCAATGACGATCATAGCAAGAAGGGGTATGAGTAAATTGTCTTTTTCAATGATTACTCGAGATATGGATACATCTACCTTATGATGCATAGGGAAAGAAGTATCAAGTTTCTACGATATGATCGTAGAGGCGAATACCTTAGCGATGAATTCTTGAACTAGCTATCAGACGAAGGGATTGTATCCCTGTTGACCGCACCGGGAACCCCTCAATAGAACGGTGTAGCGGAACGAAGGAGCCAGACTCTTTTAGAAATAGTCAGATCCATGATGAGTTATTCGGATTTACCCAAGTCGTTTTGGGGTAACACCTTGGAAACAACGACTTACATTCTAAACTTGGTGCAATCCAAATCGGTTCCTAAAACCCCAATGGAATTGTGGACCGGGCGCAAGCCCAGTCTAAGACACTTGCGGATTTGGGGTTGTCCGGCATACGTGCTAGACAAGGAAGCCGGTAAATTGGATCCACGTTCGGAATTAAGGTTGTTTAAAGGATATCCCATGGGAACGAAAGGGTGTATATTCTATAGTCTCAAGGATTAAAAGACCGTGATTAGTTCACACTTTAAATTTTTGGAGGAAGACTATATGAACAAAAGAAAGCCCAGAAGTGAGATTACCTTAGACGAGTTAAGAGAGCAAACTCCTATACCAAGTATACAAAATGATGTACCACACGTCACACCTACACAACCGGAACCCCGTCGTAGTGGGAGGATTGCTAGGCAACCCGGGAGATTCATGGGGATAGGAGAATCTTTGGATTTGGTTCCCGGCGATGAATCGGACCCATGGACGTACGACGAGGCAATCCAAGACAAAGACGCGGAGTCCTGGCAAATGGCAATGGAAGCCGAGATGGGTTCGATGGATTATAATCAAGTGTGGGAGTTGGTTGATCCACCTAGTGGGGTAGAGCCCATTGGATGCAAGTGGGTGTACAAGAGGAAAAGAGGACCGGACGGAAGGGTAGAGACCTTCAAAGCAAAGCTTGTGGCCTGTGGCCTGTAGCTATGCTTAAGTCCATCCGTATTCTCTTGTCGATCGCTGCACACTTAGATTACGAGATCTGGCAAATGGATGTCAAGACAGCTTTCCTTAACGGAAGTCTTGATGGGATCTATATGCAACAGCCCAAAGGTTTCGTTGAAAAAGGCCAAGAGCACCTCGTATGCAAGCTTAAGAGATCCATTTATGGACTTAAGCAAGCATCGCGTACTTGGAACCAGTGTTTTGATCAATTAATTAAGTCTTATGGGTTTGTGATCAAAACAAGTTCGAAAGTTGTGTGTATAAAAGATGTGACGGAACTGCGGTGGTATTCTTAGTATTATACGTAGACGATATTCTGCTCATTGGAAATAATGTAAAGGTATTGTCAGATGTAAGGGTATGGCTGTCAAAACAGTTTGATATGAAGGACTTAGGGAAAGCCGGTCACATCCTTGGGATCAAGTTCACTCGAGATCGCAAGAGGAGGATGTTGGGTTTATCGCAAGTTTCATACAAAGTCACTGTTTTGAAGCATTTCAGCATGTAAGATTCCAAGAAAGGTTTTGTACCTTTTAGGCACGGAATCCATCTATCTAAAGAAATATGCCCTAAGACGCAAGTGAAGATAGATGACATGAAAGACATTCCGTACGTTTCAAACGTAGGAAGTCTTATGTATGCAATGTTGTGTACGAGACCGGATATCTGCTTTGCCGTGGGCATGATGGCAAGATATCAAAGTAACCCCGGGAAAGCACATTAGATTGCAATTAAATGCGTTCTTTAGTTTCTGAAAAGAGCTTGGTATGGAATGCTGATTTAACAATCAGACAATCTAATTCCCATGGGATACACGGACTCAAATTTCCAATCAGATATAGATTCCAAAATAACTACCTCGGGTAGTGTGTTTTGCATGGGAGAAGGAGCCATGACATGGAGAAGCGATTTGCAGAAATGCATCGCCGATTCGACCATGAAAGCCGAATAAGTAACTGCTTGTGAAGCAGCGAAAGAAACGGTTTGGCTCAAGTACTTCTTAGTGGACTTGGACGTTGTTCCGAATTTGCCCATCACAATCATTGTGCCGGAGCAGTTGCAAATTCAAGGGAACCGAGAGCCCACAAGGCCAGCAAACACATTGAAAGAAAACACCATCTTATACGAGAAATCGTTAAGAGAGGAGATAAAGAGGTGGCAAAGATAAATATCGGAGGACAACCTAGTATATCCATTCACAAAGGGTCTGCCTCTGAATACATTCGAGAGACATATGGATGGAATGAGAGTCAAGACTATTGCCAATTTGCTTTAAGTATAAGTGGGAGGAATTATTAGGTTAGTGTAGGTTGACATGAGATGTCACGGAGAGCTACTACACTAAGACATGCGTGATGTATACTAAAAGCAGACTTTAAGTATAAGTGGGAGATTGTTGGAGTTATACGTGAAAGTATGCTTTTACTTTGTATAACTCGTGTATCAAACACTCGTTTATGAGAATAATTCTTTTATCGCATTTGCTTTAGATATGATTGAATGTTGAATTTCTATTGCAAACCGTTCAATATGTAGTACATGTTACATTGTAGTTAATGTGGTGATACCCGATCACGGAAGACAACATTAACAGTTTGCAAGTAACTAAACGTACATTTTCACGACCTAGGTGGAATTGAACAATCCGCCGCGAAAGGTCGATGTGTATATCTCAGATTGGCTTGTCTTGACCAAGAGATTGCACTAGCACATTTAGTATGTGTTGAAGAGGTCCTACAGCGAGGATAAATTCTTCTGTTCTGAAAGGTGAAGAATTAGACCTCAGTGGTTGTTGATTTCTTAATCTTCGTCACTTAAATAGGACCGTGTGTGCTTAATGGTTACTGCTTTGATTCATGTTGGGTGAGAATCACTGCGACTTCGAATTTTGTGTCTTGGGCAGTAATATTAATCATACGACGGTTGCTAAGATTTAATACGGAGAAACGCGTGCGAGTACGGCTCGTGTGATTAGTCCCCTTGGTGGGCTCAGAAGTTTTATTGTACCAAATCTTGCAAGTGAAGAATTAGTTTCTTCGGTACGAATAATAATGTTGAGCTGTCTTTACTCCAAGGTGAAATATATTAATTAATTTAGAGCTATTCAGAAGCTTAATTAATTAATGGACTTGATAATCTTAAATGCGGGAAATAATAACCGGGAGCCCATATTATCGTAATATGGATTAAGATGGATAGTGCAATATTAATTTATTAGTGGTAATAATTAATATTAATGGGCTGAATTATATTGGGGCTCAATATTGAAATTCAGAAGTCCATTAGGAGGTCCAATCTTAATTCTCCTTAAGGCCCCTCAAGTAGCCCATTAAGTAGCCCAATAATGATAAGGTGATTAAAATAAAGAATATATAAATGCTGATTTTTCAAGTGATTTTCGAAAATAAGAGAATCAAGAAGAAATACTATTTTGTTGATTTTCTTGGAAAGATATTATGGAAGATATGTATTCTAGGAATACAAGAATATCTCATATATTCAAGAAGATCCAAATCTTTGGATTTCATCTTGTAATTTTCGAAAATTAGACCTTAATATGTAGGGTGAGATTTTTGTGGAATATTTTATTTTGGAGAAAAGAATATATAAGATATATTCAAGATTTCTTAGAGTCTAAGAAAAGATTTTCTCCAAGCCCAAATATACTTAAATTTTCGCCCCCTTCATATTATAAATAGGAGATGATTATTTCATCTCCAAGAACGTAATTCCATGTGTTGGAAAAATCAAGAAGCATAGATATTTTTCTTTTTCCTTAGTTTATTAGATTACTTGAAAGCATCTCCCACCGGTGATCAAGTGAGGTGAAAAGGGAAATACTTGAGAAGGCTTTGGGTTGATAGAACGAGATTATAATTGTCCCGTATATCCAAAGGCCAATTCTACAAGAGGTACGTTAATCGCATATTTACTTTTTTTATTCCGCCTAGTTAATATGTGAAATTAATTCAACATGCATGATGAAAATTAGTTGTTGGAATTATTATTTGAATTAATTAGGATTAATTCATGCTAGTAATAATTGTATTTAAATTCGTATTTAAATTTCATCCCGAATAGATTCCGGGCACCCTTATTTTTCCCAACAGGACACTCGTCATCTGGACCTATGTTTTAAAAAGCGGGTTGGACCGGCCGGTCGGACCGCTACTCGGCAAGCTTACCGAACGGTTCAACGACGATGGGCCGATCTCCTCCCAAAGCGGCTGTGAACCGGCCAAAAGCGGCAAAATCGGGTTGGACCGGTCAACCCGGCGGTTCGTTAGATTTAAAAAAAAAAAATTATGGCCTTTTTGCAATTTTTTTAGTGAAGCCTTAATTGAATTATTGGCATCAATTTTTTTCTCCCTCATATTTTCTTGGCGTTTTTGCTTCTCCTTCTATGGTTTGCCGGTTTCTCCATCTTCGGCGAGCACATTCCTTCCAGCGAGGTGCGCGCGACTGCTTCTCTATTTAATCCCAAAGGTTTTTTTTTAAAATTAAATTCTTGATTAAGTAATGGACTAAATAAAATCTAGTAAGCTTGATTGTCGTAATGTTCCTCTACTGAATTCCAGTAAGCTTGATTGTTGTAAAGGAATATTGCAAAACTTTTTTTTTTCAGTAGGCTTTTGGCATCTCCATCTTTACCATCTTAATTAATATACTTTCTTATTAGATATATATTATTTGATTTTCGTCATAATTTGTACATATGATTTATTATTACAAGGAAAAAATATTTATATATTTATAAATTTTATATTTAATTATAAATTATATAATTATGACGTCTTCCGGCTCAACCGCTTTTTTAACGGTCAGACCCCGATCCGACCGGTCCGACCAAAAGCGCTGAGGCTGTCCGGTTCAATCTCCACTTCCGCTTTTAAAACACAGATCTGGACGAATCTCTTCTGGAGATTTCAGGTTTGACTGACCAGTTTTGCTAGCTTTCATTCTAGGTGTGCTCGCATCTTTTATAGGTCATACGCATCTGGCGTATGGGGGCATGTATACTTGTTTTTATTGGGACCTCAACCCTTTGGGGTGCATTTACTGCAGGTATATGCGATTTAGTCACAACTCCATGGTCAGTAAACGCATCTGGCAGATTGTTTGCTAAATGTTGCAAGTTAATGATCTTCTGAACTTCCAATTCAGATTGACTAGTGTGTGGATCTAGATACTGAAGATCACTTACGTTTGAATAAGATGTTTGTGTATGAGCCGGTGTCCACGAGCAATCGATGGACTCGGGTTCTCATGATGTTAGCACATATGATCAATGAGTCATTGCGTGGAGTGAGCACTCCATCCAAATCTTTTTCTGAAAACACCAAGTCTCCCGTCTTCTTGGTGGCCTGGTTGACTCCCACTTCCTTCACTTGAGCCACTGCTCCCAATTCTGCTTTTCTCTTTCTCTTTGAAATTAAAGGCCTCCCATCTGAACAACCTCCAACTGGTCCACTTGCTTCAAGCATAAGGATTTCCCGCATTGCTTCTGCTGGAGCTGTTGGGATTTTCTTCCCCTTCTTGGTCGTCCTGCTCGGCTGGTCGTCACTATCTTCATCATCCGAGCTGGGTGGATTTGTTGTCCTGGGCCTTTTTCCTGGTTCCTTTTTTACAAATTCGGACAACTTACCCTCTTCGTAGAACCTCCACAGTTACTTCAGCAAATCGCGACATTCACTAGTGAAGTGTCCGATGTTCTGGTGGTACGCACAGTACTTGTTCGGATTAAGCTTCCCACATTCTTGCCGGATTTTTCTTGGTTCTGATAACATATCCCTATCTTTGACATTATTGTACACAACCTCTATTGACGTGGTGAACACTTGATTCAGTTTTTCCTTCAGTTCTGCTCCTTCATTGAAGGCTTTCATATTTTTGGGAGCTTAGTAGTCATTTCCTGCGGACTTCTTTCCAGTTTTCTTGGGATCAATTTTATCACCCAACTCCTTCTGCAGCGCTTCTTGCATAGATACATGTATGCCTGCCCGATGTCTGATTTCTGCGTATGTTTTAGGACAAACAAGATGTATTTCTTTCCACAAATCAGACCATTTCTTCAAGCCCGCCATCACTGCCGCCATCTTGGTGTCTTCACTTACCATTTCACCTTCCAGAAGGATATTGTCGAACCTTTCCAAGAACTTTCTATCCGACTCATCATCCCCTTGTTTGATGTCGGCCAGTCGGTGCCTCTGAGTTAAGTACGATCCGGCTGTAGAGAAATGTGACAAAACTCTTTGCTTAGCTGTGCAAAGGAGTTGATAGATCCGGGGGTAAGTGCCGAAAACCAACGATGGGGGCCATCACCGAGTGTGAGCGGGAAGTTACGGCACCGTGTGGCATCTGATGCCCCCATTGATATCATGAAATCGGAGTACTTCGTCAGATGAACCTTGGGATCCAAATTTCCTTCGTATAGATTGATGGCCGAGAACTGTATTTTCTTTTACACGGGTGCATTTAGGATTGCTGGTGATAGTGGTGATGATGGTAAGACTGTCAAGCCAATGTCTTTCTGCGAATCCAACTGTCTTTGCATTTCTTCGATCGCCTTCTTGAGGGCTTGCAACTCGTTCGGAGACGCTCCTCCATTGGAAGGCTGCTTATCATGCTTAAGTTCTATGACTTCATCCTGATGCAGTCCCTCACCAACGGGGCATTTCTCCTGAGTTGGTCGCTTGGCGACATTGCTGGCTCTGTTAGGGCCTAGCTGCCCAAATGCTGATCTCCTTAGGCGATCATGGACGGAGGGGCGAGCATCAGTGCGTGCTCGCTGCTCGCTCCGTGGTGGCGTGGCCTCCTTAATCTCTCTCCTATGTTCCAATCTTTCTTCGATGTTATGTCTCGTGCTTCTTGTTGTGCTTTTGCTCGACTCCACCTCTCCTCCCGGTGTGGATTCTCCTCTGCTCCCCAATCTTTCGCTTATTGGGGTTTTGCCTTTGTTCCGTCGAGCCTGAGCACTGTCCACCTCATCATTTCGTACATCCTCTCGCCTCTTACTCCGATGCTCGACTATTCAGTTGTTCGCCTCCGGCGCTCTTGACGGCTCCGCCCTTTCTTGCCGTCTTTGTATTGATTGCAAGACGGCAATCGTCTTTGCGAGTTCTTCCGGGTTTCTGGCCAAAGCTTCCACCTCCGGAGGGGAGTATCGATGGTGACTTGCACGTTTCTGTTGGACGTAGCCCGTATCGTACGTGCATGGTCACCCATGGATGACACCCGAGTTCGTGACCTATGTGACGGGTGTGTACTTGAGGATTGTCGTTAGGGGTGGAAATAGGCCGAGCCGAGCTAGGCTTCTCGTTGGACGGCCTGGGCCTGCTATTTAATATTTGGGCCTAAGCCTGGCCTGTTATCTGTCATAGGCTTTTTTCAGAGCCTTGGCCTGACCTTTTTAATAAATAGGCCTGGCCTGAAAGCCTTTTGGGGGCTTTTTTAATCATGTTTACAAAATTATATTCAATAATTATATTATTATTAAATCATAACAATTAACTCTTTAAACCTTAAAATGAAGATTAAAAACAATTTACCAAAGGATTATCAAATAATAGCAAAATAAAAAATTCAAATAATATTTAGCAATATTTTTCATATATATATATTAAATATTTATTATATTATATTATATTATATTATATTGTATTATTATATATTACATTATATTATATATATATATATATATATATATATTAGTATAGTAAAATAGGCCGGCCTGTTGGACTTAAAAGGCTTACAGAAAAGCTCAAGCCTGACCTATTTAAATAAATAGGCTTTTAAAAAAGCCTGAGCCTGGCTCATTTGTTAAACGAGCCGAGCCGAGCTAGGCTTTAGGTAGACCGAGCCGTAGGCCCCTGTCGGATAGCCTGACCTATTCCCACCCCTAATTGTCGTTCTTTTGATCTCGCCATCTTAGAATGTTTAGGTATTCTGGTGATGAAGACTTTGTGTTTGTCTTTGTCAATTTAAGAGTAACTAGCCTTGTATGTGTGAACTTGGTTATTTAGCAAACCCTAATTCACACATGCATGCATTCAAACTCTTAAATATGAACAAATCCTTCACAAATGTTAGATTATCCCTCTTTATACCCAGTTTCTGGTGACTTTTGCCAGATTTCGGTGGCAATTTGCAGATTCTGGTGATTTTCCTACCGAATTCTTTAAATCTTCGATCAACCGGAGGTTCAGACCCTTCTTCTAGCGCCAATTGTTGATGACCTTGGTTCGAATTGGATGATTAGTGGTTGTTTAACACTAAAGAAGACCATCAAACAAGATTACAAGTAATGATTTTGTGTAAGTGAAGATTAAGAAATGAAATTGCAAGAGTTTGGCCTTTTTCTTGAATTATTGAACTTGTTTTTGCCCTCTCATGAAGGGGTATTTATAAGCTTACAAGCAAGTAGGAGGTGTCACCCTCTTAGCCTATTTGACTTAGATGTTGCCAAGTGTTTAGCCACTTGTCTTATTCCTAAACTATTACATTTTATACAATGACAAGTGTTTAGTACACTTGTTTGTTACTAATGCAATGTTTAAATTAGTGGAATTTTGAGCTGTCCTTCGTGGCTCAGTCTTGCTCGCTTGGTCGCTTCACTGAGGGGTATCCTTTACCCTTGTTTTTGGCTTAGTTATTCATTCTTCTTGTTCTTTTCTGTGTTGGTCGCCTAAGACGTATCTGTCAACACTCCTGGTCGCCAGGTGGTTTGACCCTTCTTAAGCTCTGCTGGTCGCCCTCTTCCTAATTAGATTATTAGCCTCTTAATCCTCTGGATCACTGTTGCTCGCCTGGTCGTCTATCAACATAAGGCTCAGGTTAAATACCCCTCAAACTAATGGAGATATACCTCCATCAATATTTTAATATTTTATTAAATTGTAAAATTACATATATAATTTTAATAATTTAACAACAAAAAAAAAACTAAGACTACATGCACCACCCTTACATTCTTACGTAGAACACGTCCGGTCATGTACGTGTGAAGGAAAAAAAAGATTGATCTTGCATCCGTCATAACATGATCAGACGATAAAACAATGATTAATTCATGTTTTTAACTAGATTCTGGTGAATATTGGAGCATTTCGACCTTCATATGTATATTTTTTTTTTATCCCTTATTCTCCTTAATGTATAAATTCTAGTTTTAAATGTTGAATATTGTTTATAGTGTGTGTGTGTTTGTATATGAAATATTGATATTTAAGGCATTCAACGACTTTGAAAGTTGTATGATTGTCATTTGTATGTTTTTTTTTTCAAATTTCTATCAAGCAACTTCTCGGACCTGGTTGGACACCAATTGCCGAAATTTTGAATGGTTTAAATTTTTGGTAACGAGTTTCCGAAATGTCGTTGAGTTTTTTGAAATATTTTGTTGAAATATTGTGTTAATTCTAGAAACAGTTTGTCGAATACTAATAATCAGAACCAACTTTCAATCCCTCCTGTCAACAGTAGCTCGTCTTCGCTTGCTCACCATTTGTAAGGTCACACTGTTTGGTCGTCGTCCTCCGATCACATTGCGCAATCGAAGTTGCGCTCTTACGGGTTCTGCTTGGTGGTCGTCCTCCGCTTGGCCACCAAAATATCGAGATCATGTGTTCACGGTGGTCATAGCGGTTGATGGTCGGCAGTGTGCACTCACGTCATCGATTGCTCGAAGGAGTCTTCACGACAAGCTTCAAATTTGAGAAGAGGTGAACGCGCGTGTGTGTATAGGTTTTCCCGATGAATATGGTGAAGATTGGGGTATATGAAACATTTTTTGTTAATAAGGGCAGTAATGATAGTATAAAGGTTGTGTATCTACTAATATCAATTAAAATGAGTTGGTGAATTTAGACGGAGTTGTATCTCCATTTGTTGGAGGGGTATTTAGCTTGGGCCAATAATTAAATGCACGACCCAATTCATGTTGGAACAACCCAAACCTATCTAGCACAACTCGATCTAGGTAACGCCGACATTCCAACCCAGTCTGGCATAGCCCAATCAGACTTCAGTCAAATCCAGGCTGGCACAGCCAAACTGAGCTATCACAATTTTTGGACCTGCTATTAGGAATGTTAAACAAGTTGGTCTTAACCCATTAGGGTCAGTTTTACAGGGCCACATGCCTAAACGCTCCATGTTTGTGGGCTAAACAGGTCACTAACGAGTTCTGGAAAAAAAATCAATATAAAATATGGAGTTGTACTCCCCCTAATTCATTTTAGATTACCCTTGCCAAATAGTGCAGGTTTTAAAAAAAAAAATTGTTCATTAGTGTTAAACGGTGTAAAGTTGAAGGTTTATTAGTCCGTCTTTTTTTTAACCAGGTGGCCTAGCCCACCCGACCACTGAGTTCCTGACTTTAGTGAGTGGTCCAGGTTCATTAGTAGTGCTTGATATTATAATTAACAACCAAGCGGACCCTAAATATATTCATAGATATCATTAGATGCATTTGCGAAAACTATAACAATTTACCATGTGATTTCAATTTAGGTATCAATTAATATATTTAATTATATTAATTTAATAGCATGAAACATCGCATCATGTAAACTGGTTCGAGCAATGAACTTATTTTATTGGAAGATATTGTGATAGACTCTACCCCGAATGACCCATTCAAGATGTGTATTTTAAGAGTTGGACAAAAGTAAACAATCCTTCCTTTGCTTAATTAACACTAGAACAAATCCATCCATGAAGTTGGCATATTTCTTAGCTTCCTCATCATATTCAATGAGGGTAGTAGTGATCTTACTCACTTAAGAGATGATATTGTTTCTATAAATTGTGGCTCAACTAGAACTTCTTCAGCAAGCAACCTAAGGAAATGGGTCGGAGATGTACAACAAAGAAAATATCCGTTGCTGCAATTCTCAGTTGCAGTCCATATGCTGATCAAGTTCCGTATAAGACCGCACGAGTCAGAAAAATATCCGCCTTCATTTCAATCCATCTGCGTACACAGGCAAAGACTTATTCACTGTGGATTCTCTCACCAAGGAATTCTGTTTAATCAATTACTCCACTTAACTTTCTCACCCGAAACTAATCAATCAAAAGATGGCATCGAGATTATCTCCGTGCCTGCTGGTCTTTCATACATCAGAGGTGGAGATATTGGATTACAGGTTGTAGCTGGATGATATGTGTAGATGTCTCCAAGCTAGGACTTAAGATGGCTGAAACTGGAGCCCTGGTCTTCATTAATGAAATGATTGCAGATACTAGTAGTCAAAGAAAGAGATGGTAGTAGCATCCTACATTGTCATGATGAACGCCCACAACACGTGATCTCTTGATTCGTCTGCAATCTAATGAAGAATTTATGGATGGACCCCTAAAAGGATTCGAAATACTCAAGTTAAGCAACCATGACAATAGTCTTGCCAGTCGGATTCAACATCTCCAACAATCCAAATTTTACTCAAGCTTCTACCGACATATTAATCTCGTCTCTCTAATTGGCTACTGCAGCGAGGGCAGAGAAATGATACTTGTTTATGAGTACATGGTTTGTGGAACACTGGCTGACCACCTCTACAAACTTGCAAGGGAAAACAGTAAGTGTTCTTCTTTCACGTGGAAACAGCGCCTGGAGCTAGATTATCTTCATACAGGCCAAAGAGTCATACATCGTGATGTAAAGGCTTCTAACATTCTGCTCGATGAAAATTTTGTAGCCAAGGTCTCTGATTTTGGGTTGGCCAAACCTGAAGACAGAAGCAAGTCACAGAGCCATGTGAGCACAAAGGTTAAGGGGACATTTGGGTCTCTCATTTCACCACACATAAACTAACAAGAAAAAGTGACACGTGGTGCTGTTGGAAGCATTATGTGGGAGACCAGCGGTGGATTCAGAAGATGAGAGGATTCTGAGATAAGATTAGCAAGGGAGAAGCTATTCAGTTAGTAGAGAGACGTAATTTCTCCAAACAGCCTGGAGGATGAACCAAGTAATCGGCCAACATTGTGCTCCAACTCGAGCATCAGGAGAACAGAAATTTCATATAGATGAAATTGCTAATCATTTTAGTCCATCATATGAAGACAATGTATCATTTCCTCCAAAGATGTGCAGGCATGGGGCACCTTTTGGAGCAGGGTAAATCCAAATAAGAGCATAATATCAGGTATACTCATCTGTCACAATGAATTTGGAACTAATGTTGTCCTATTGACAAGTCTTATAATTTCTGCAGCAGCAGGCATAAAATTGTCTTCCGATTCATGCAGGCATTTCTCTCTCGATGATATCAAAACTGCGACCCACAAATTCAGTGACAATCTTGTTATTGGCAAAGGCGAAGCGGGCAAAGTGTACATAGGTGTCATCGACGGCGCCACCTCAAAAGAATGGGGTTATCCTCATATTACGGTGCTAATGAGTTCGTAAATGAAATCATGGCAATGTCAAAGTTAAGCTGGCACCTTCACTTGGTACCACTCATCGGCTATTGTGGTGAGAACGGTGAAATGATCTTAGTCTATGATTACATGGCTCACGGCAGTCTACATGAGCATCTCTACAGCTCGATACACTCCCCTTTAACATGGAAGCAACACCTCCAAATTTGCTTACCGGCGTTGAGCAGACCATCATACATCGTGATGTCAAGCCTGCCAACATCTTACTGAATGAGAAATGGGAGGCCAAGATCTGCCAGTTCGGCCAGTCAAAGGTATGCCCATCAGGAGGGAATGTCACCACTTTGGAACAAGGCACCTTTGGTTACATGGATCCGGAATACTTACAGTCATGTCGGTTGACAGCCAAGTCCGATGTATACTCATTTGGCGTTACGTTGCTTGAAGTTTTATGTCGTAGGCCAGCAGCAAATCTACATCTAACAGGAGTGCAAAGCAACTTGGCCGCATGGGAGGGACACTTGAAAACATTATTGATTCTAATGTGAAGGGCCAGCATGAGCGAATTCGGTGGAACAGCTGTTGCATGACTTAGGGACAAAGGGGTTGAGCGTCCATCAATGAGAGACGTCATTCTGAGCCTAGAGAGTCTGCAATCAAGTTCCAAAAATCAGCGGAAAAGGCTTAGTTGCACCAACTCCCATCACCAGTTTTTTGGTTCCACTTTTCTTTTGGATCTTTAATACGTGTAAATGAGATATGTTTGTGACACAGTCTTACTAATAATTCATTACCTTTATTGGAGGGAAACAATTTTTTTTTTTCAAATTGGAGTGATACAAAAAATTGTACTCAAATCTAAAGGGGTGACTCATGCTTATTATATGAACTAATAAGTGATCAAACACTATTTTTCATACACATGCTGCATGCCAACACAAATAACATACTACATTCATACGAGCATGATGCATGTCATATCTTTTATATACATATAAATAGCCGAAGGCAAACAACTGGAAACTGCAAATTCTTTCAAGAGAAACAAAAGGAAAAGGAAAAACATATATTAATCAATTGGCAATGGCAAGCAAAGTGAATCAATCCGAAGGGAAACTAGAATTTGGGCACAAGAGTCTATTGCGAAGTGATGCTCTTTATCAGGTAATTAAAAATTCGTTGAGTTGTGGAACTCTTTGAACTAGACTGTGGAAGGATGACGTGCTGGCATTCAACAAGGCGGTGGTGGCTGATCCCAGGGTTGGCATCTGCCAAATCTCTGTGGGGGACGGCATCACCCTCTGCCGTCGTCTTCCTTGATTTCTTCAGAGTTGAATCAGTATTTTGAATTGCAATATTTATGTGTGTTGAGAGAACCTATTCTAACAATCTCAACTTTTTCCTTGATTGTGGGGAATTATTTTTCAGCTTTTTATGAATATACACTACTCACTTCATTTTGATTAAAATTGATCACATAACAAATTGACAGTACTGGACTTTAAAATTTCCTCACATTTTGAATTAGCAAAGCAAATGTAAGTAAAATGCTTCACTATTTCTCCTATCTATCTAGTGTATCATCAAGTGCAAGTGTTGTACTGCTGCTATCGTGTGCATCCATCGTATCAACATAAGCGTTCTCACTGATCCCTGCTGGCACTTCACCGCCATAGGGGCAGCTTCTTTATTTGCTTATTTCCTTCCAACATTTTAATCACAGAAGACATTAATGGACGCTGATCTGGATGCCCTTGTATGCATAAACGAGCGACATCGATGCACCTCATGACTTCATCCCCCGGAAATTCACTTCCCAGTGAATCATACACTAAATCCATTGCTCTCTTTTCATTCCACTGCATCCATGCTAGGTCATCACCATTCCATATTATAGATTGACTTGTCATCTGTAGAGAGAACGATTAAGTTACACATTTTTTTATCAATCGAATAAACATTGGTAATTACATGTAGAATACTTACATGTTCTTCAACAAGGGATCTGGAAAGGTAAAGTGATAACATTCTACTGCCACTCACAATCTCCAGGAGTGTTAACTGAAATTTTTCGTTGCATATAGTATTCTGGAGGTAGACAGCCACTCCACAAAAAAAAGAAAAAAAAAGAAAAAAAAAAGAAAAAAAAAGTCAGGACAACGGGAAAAAAATGCGTGTAAAGAGCAATTGGATACACTTACTGTGTGGCTTGTAGTCCTGACGCTCTCAATTTCATTTTAGTGTGAAACGTTAACTTGCTCACGTCGAAGTCGGAGATTTTGGGATTCATGTTAAGGTCCAGTAGAATACTGCTTATATTGAGATCTCCATGAATAACACTTGCTCTATACTCTTCATGAAGATAAACAAGTCCGTGAGCAATCCCCATTATAATTTGGAAGCGTGCTGCCCATGGAAGGTGTTGTTCTTGCCCTTTATCTGTAAGGAAAGGTTCATTCATTTGTTAGAGTTAAAATGGATGATAATATCTTGAGAAAAAGATACTGGAGGCACTAACCAATATAATTATCAAGACTTGTGTTTTCCATGAACTCATACACCAGTAATAGTTCTTCCTCATCCATGCAATAGCCAAGTAGTTTGATGATGTTTAGATGCTGAAGATTGGGAAGCAAATCCATCTCATTTTTTAACTCCTCCAGGCCTTCTGCAGAAGATGATGTACGCCTTTTTACTGCAACTACTTCTCCTGAAGGCAAGACAGCCTGTATAAATGCATGATATATTGAGAGCAGAAACATGTTAGTCCTTAAGCACTAAATCCAAAATATCCTCTCTTTTTTTCATAAAGGATGGAGAAAATAGTATAATGGATAAACCTAGATATAAATCACCTTATAAATACCACCATATCTGCCATGTCCGACTATGTTTGATGAGGAGAAATGATTGGTGGCAACTGCAATTTGATCCCTATCGAACGTAGGCAAGTTTACATCTTCAGCCATAGATTCTTCCTCTGCAACTCTCAAAACATATACATTTCAGAAAATATATATAACCATAAATTAGCATCACATATAACTTTAAGGTTAGTCCGTGAAAAGTCTGAAACCCGACTTTGATAAACATTTTTTACTTCTATTCTGAGCATACCTGATACTAACAAAGCTGGTTTCTTGGATGGTTTAATTGAGTTCCGAAATGCATCCCACGGCCAAAGTCTTGATGGTTTATTCCTTCTGGATTTTTCCCTATGTTTTTTGTTAGTTTGTCCCTTCGAAGGAAGTGCGAGATTCTGCATTTTTATGGACTGAACAGTTAGCTGAAGTGTGTTAAGTAGATGAGTTCCTTCATTAAAAGTTGAGGGGCAGATCTCATCAGAAGCACTTCCGTTGCTGTCCTGCAGCTTGAGTGCAAACTCAAGTTGCAGCACCACTTGGGACATTGTTGGCCGATTCTTTGGTTCATCAGCCAAGCATCTTTCGATGATCCCAACAAATGTCTTCTGGCTATTTGCTGAAATTTCATCTCTCAGGCTCGAAGCTACAATCTGATCCACTTCTCCTTTACTGATCTTATCCTTAGCCCACGTGGTCAGCATCCGCTCCTCCTCTGAAACCCCTAAATCTTCTGCTGCTCTACCACATAATACTTCCAACAATACCACACCAAAGGCATATGTGTCACTTTTATCTGTTAGTTTACGGGTTAAGTAATAATATGGGTCAAGGTACCCATATGTACCCATAACCTTTGTGCTCACATGGCTCTGCGACTTGCTTCTGTCTTTAGCTTTAGCCAAGCCAAAATCTGAGACCTTAGCAACAAAGCTTTCATCGAGCAGAATGTTAGAAGCCTTCACATCACGATGTATGACACTGTGGTCTGTATGAAGATAGTCTAGCCCTCGAGCTGCTCCAATGCAAATATTTAAACGCTGCTTCCAAGTGAGAGGAGAAGCATCAATGTTTCTCCTTGCAAATTTGTAGAGGTGGTCAGCCAGTGTTCCACAAGCCATGTACTCATAAACAAGTATCATTTCCCAGCCCTCACTGCAGTAGCCAACTAGAGATACGAGATTAATATGTCGGAGTTGGGAAAGTGTTTCAATCTCGGTTAAAAACTCATGTTTTCCTTGTTTGGAGTATGATTCTAACCTTTTTACAGCAACAGTGTTTCTTTCTTTGTCAATGAGGCCTTTGTAGACTTTACCAAATCCTCCCTTCCCAATTAAAAGTCCATCACTGAAATTTCTAGTGGCTAATTGCATCTCAGATAGTGAAAATCGGCGACAGAGGCGTTCAGCCTTTGCCGATGGCCTGTTTGCCTCCTCACTAGTGTTGGCTTCCGAAATTTCCCTCAACTTATGAACAATGATACTAACTATACAAAGTATTGTTGTAGCAACAGTTCCAATTGCATTTCTATGACCAAGAACTGTGAGTAAAAATTGGAAGGTTGAGGATGTTGAATCATGAGACGGAGCAATGGGAATTGGACTGGCAAGACTATTATCATGGTTGCTCAATTTTAATATTTCAAATCCTCTAAGGATTCCATACATAAATTCATCTTCACTTTGCAGACGAAACAAGAGATCGCGTTTACCCTCTCTTTTGCGGCCGTTCATCATCACAATGTAGTCCCTTTCTTTGACTACTATGTCAATGTTAGTATCAGCAATCACTTCGTTAATAAACACTTTAAAATTCAGCCCACCAGTTTGTGCCATCTTAAGTCCTAACCTGGAGAAATGAAGCCTAACCAAGTACCTGAATCCCACATCTACACATATCTTCCAACTAACATTGCTCATACTTCCTACTTCCTTCCGTGGCAACATCCCAAAGATGTCACCAGAATCATCGGCCTGCTTAATATTTTGCCGATATATCATCTCTAGAGCAATGCTATCATCAACATAAACCAGTGAATTCTGACCGACAACCTGTACTCCTATACCTCTGCCCCGGAAGTAAGAAAGACCAGCTGGCTCGGAGATAATCTCGATACCATTTATGAAAGCATATGCATCTTTAGATTGACTAGTTTCAGCAGAGAAAGTTATGTGGAGTAATTGGTTCTTTTCTTGTATGTTTAAACAGAATTCTTTGATGAGAGAATTTACACGAAGAGCACTCGCGGTAAGCGAAGCGCTAAAGTTGGCGAGCAGGTTGAAAGGACCGGCTTCAACAGTGAATAAGTCTTTCAACCCTTTAAAGCCTGTGTATGGAGATGGATTAAAGTGAAGGCGGATAGTTTTCTGACCTGGATTCACCTGAAATGCATATGAGAACTGAGAACGCGAGACTCGTGCTGTCTTGTACGGAACTTGATCAGCAGAGGTCAACTTACTGCTTGCAGTTGATGTTGTTGATAGGCCATTTAATTGCAGCAATGGAGATAGCCTCGGTTGGACGTCTCCGAGCCAATGCCTTCGGCTGCCTGATGAAGAAGTTCCTGTTGAGCCACAGTTTATAGAAACTGTATCATCTGTACTAATGCAGACATTGAGGAAGCTGACAAGTATGAGAGCAAGAGAAACCTGAAAGGGATTCATGCTTCAATTAGTGTTGGGGAAACAATGATTAATGATCCAAGACGACGACTTCCATTGTTTGATTTGGTTTTGTGTCAACTAAATTGCTTGCTCTTTCAATCTTTCTCTTCCTACAATTTTCAAAGGTTTCATTGACTGACTTGTAGTTTTAGAATAAAACCTGATCGGGACTTGTGGGTAGAGACTACATACACCAACTATTAAATTCATTGCTAAGAAAAACGAAATAGGATAAAAAAAAGTGAAAACCATAATACATATGAAAGTATTAAGGAGCTGGAGGTAAAAATAAATCATGTGAGGTATATTATTTTGTAGTTGAATAATAATAAATTCAATGAAGAAAAATTCATAAACGGAAGAATTAAAAAAAAAAAAATTGCTTATCAACCACAATGCTAGTGAAGATAAATCAGTTTAAGATGAGATCCGTCGTTGATTTAGTATTTAAGTTTGGTTGCCTGACATATATCTAAATTATCAATTGCATCAGTGCACTCTAGATTACTTATTAAATTATATTCCTATAATTATGTCAACCAACTTGGATTATTTTTAGTTTGTGTATAATGGTTGGAATATAGTCTCCGCACCACATGTCCCAATCAGTTTCTATTCTGAAACTAAAAGTCAATGAATGAACCTTTGAAAATTGTAGGAGGAGAGAACAAGGCAAGACTAAACGATGAATGTGGTTATCATACATTAATCATGTTTCCCCAACACTTTTCGAAGCATGAATCGCTCTCAAGTTTCTCTTGCTTTCATACTTGTCAGCTTCCTTATCATATTCAATGTCTGCCATTATTACAGATGATAAAGTTTCTATAAATTATGGCTCAACAAGAATTTCTTCATCACACGGTCGTAGGCAATGGCTCGGACAAGTACAACCAAGACTATTTCCATTTCTGCAATTAAAGGGCTTATCATTTCAACTAATGAGAACATAGGTAGGCTATATATCGTTGGGGCAGAACATTAATTGCTAACCAAGTGCGCCCTAAAAAATATACGTGATGATAATATATAATTGATCTGCTTTTGTTTCTTTAAACATTATGAAGAATAGAATGTAAAATGAAGTGAGCAGTGTATTCTCGTGAAATTGAAAATTCATTCTATTCAAGTGCTGGGTCACAACATAAATAAGCTGATAAACCTTATACCCCCTTTAAACTAACTCTGCAGGGAAGCACACTACTTGAAACTTCTTTGTTGATAATGAATTTAAGTGAATGCATCAGCCATTTCCCAAAAATGTCATTTGAATCATCAGCAGATGAAACAAAGTCCTGTTTAATATTTAGTCGGTATATTTTCTCTAGTGCAATGCTATTATCAACATGAACCAGAGAACTCTCAACAACTTGTAATCCGTTATCTCCGCCTTGGATATAAGAAAGGCTATCAGGCACCGAGATAATTTCAATGCCATTTATGAAAGCGAATGCATCTGTTGATTGCCTAGTTTCAGCAGAGAAAGTTATTTCAAGTATTTTGTTTTCTTGTATGATTATACAGAATTCCTTGATGAGAGAATTCACAAGAAGAGCATCAGCAGTAAGTGAAGCACTAAAGTTACTGAGAAAGGTAAAGGAACCAGCTTCAACAGTGAATAAGTCTTTCAACCTTTTAAAACCTCTGTATGCAGATTGCTTGAAATGAAGGCGGATACTTTTCTGACCTGGATTCACTTGAAACGGATAGGAGAACTGGGAACTGGAGACTCGGGCAGTCTTGTAGGGAACTGGATCGGCAGAGGTCAACTTCCGGATTGCAGATGAGGTTCTTGATATACCCTTTAATTGCATTACCGAGCAAGATCTTGGTTGTACATCTCCTAGCCATTTCCTTCCGCTCTGTGCTGGAGAAGTTACTGTTGAGCCACAATTAATAGAAACATCACCTGTAATGTGAGTTGGATCTCTAATACAGACATTGAATCTCATAAGGAAGCAGAGGAATATCAAAGCAAAAGAAATTTCAGAGGGGTTCATGATTGAGTTGTTCAGGAAAGGAAGAATGGGTCACTGGGAAAGATGATTAATGATAGGTGACAACTTTATGCTCCCATACAATGTCATTTTCAAGCAACAAGAAAAACAAACATTTATTATTAGTTAGACAAAAATGATGAACATTGTTTTTAATGTTAAATTTTGTCTTCAAGTTAACTCAGGAACAACATTTAACAGTTTACACCATTTATTACTAAGTTTTAGAATGAAAATAGAGATCGGGAGATATGTGGGGGTCGAAACTCTAATGGGATAAGAATCATAGAGATATTGAGTAGTAGAAGGCTATCAATGTTGCCAATAATCACCATAGACACAACGAGATCTTCATGATATAACCTGTGACGTATATTAATTTCCTTATGGCGTTGCGGTGAAACACGGTGGTATGGCGAACACATTTGGTGATCCGAGATTTTCTGTGCGCACACATTTGATATTATAATTAACATCTTTTCTGCAAGGAAAGATGAATAACCAGCGATGACTTTCATTTCTTGGTGTAAAGCTTCCAAGTTATAAAAGTAGAACTAAAGCAAGCTCAAGAGTTTTGTTAAATTAACCAAATTCGTTGATCTTTGTGATCCTTTCTATAACATTCTATCAAAACCAAACCTGTTTGGGGGTTATTGTCATTTACAGCGTTACTTCAGATCTTCAATTGCTCTGTTCTTCCCCCAAAATTAGGGTTTTTCATCTCGGAGCGTCGCTCGGCCACGCCGCCCCTGGACCATGAGTATTTAAGTCATTTATATACTTATCCTTGATTTCTTTTCGACAACCTATTTCATCAACAAAAATTTCTTTAAATTTTGTAGAAAACAGATAAACTGCGTGCGATTTTCTCATGGAATTTACTCACTAGGAGAAGGATGACTGTTAGGGGTTTGAATACTGGGGGAGATGGGGATCGAGGGGGCGTCCCGTCGAGCAGTTTTACAAACACCTGGTGGTGGATCTGGGATTCAAACAACTCCATTGAAAGCATATGATCAACGGAGTGGCTCAGACTTGTATGATCGATGGATTGGAATTTGGCTCACACGATTGTTCCTCCACTCTTTTGCCTACGCCGGTACGCGCGAAATATGATCACAATAAAAGAGCCTAAATTTTGAAAAACTCCGCGACAATTATAGACAATCCAGGCCCATATATAACTCATTGACAACCCAATTACGAGCTTGAACAGCCCAGTCCAGTCTGGCAGCCCAACCTAATCCGGAACAGAGCACAATCCAGTCCAGGCTGTCACCCCAGCCCGTTATTATTCTTTAATGCTTGTTTTATTAAACCATGAGGAAAATTTATTAATCATCTATTACTCCCTCCCTCCGTCCACTCAAATTGTTCCCAAATTTTTGTATGCATTTAATTGTATGACATTCAAAGTTCATTTTTTATTATAGTTATGACTTTTATAATTAGAAACAGATAATAAAAAAATAAATTAAACTATTGTTGGTTACTGCTTAAAGTATTACTGACTATCATTTGAGTATTGTTGTTTACTATCTGGGGTAATACTAATTTAAAACATACAGTACACACCAAATTATGTATTTTTTTGCAATTAATTTTCAAAATTCAAGTGTATGACATTCACTTGGTGCACAAAAAAATCACTCTTGTTTGTGAGTGTATAGTTAAAGCAATTGTTGACAATTAGAGAAATGACACACTTTTGGTGGACAAATAAATAAAGAAAATAGACACACTTTTATTGGACGAAGGGAGTAATATATTTTTGATAAAGTATGAAAATTATCAATTGTTTTCTTTTGATTTAAGCATGAGTCTCCGACATTTTTCAACTTTTATGATATTAATAATACGAGGTTCAAGCAATACTTTAAAAAACAATATAAATATATTTTTCACATTTTTATTTAATTTTAAATAAATGTTGTACTTTTTTTTGGTAATGATGACATCTTATTTTTCTTTTACTAAATATTTTTATGTTATTAAACTTCACAAATTAATCAAATTTGTTATAATATATATATTGTTGGGTGACAAAATATAGAGTGAAACTGGTTTATACATGAATAACTGAAAGGTATTACTTGTTTTCAGTGAAGAGTATTAATTGTATTTACTAAAGAGTATTACTAATTTACACTAAAGAGTCTTAGTTGTTTAGTGAAAATGAACTAAGACCCTTCAGTGTAAACTAGTAATACTATTCAGTAAAAACAACTAATACCTTTCAGTGATTCATATATAAACCAATTTCACGTTATACACTCTTGTTGGGTTTTTGTGTTTATTAAGGAAGAATTTCATACAAGAACTCAATTTTAAGGTCGAATCTCAATTTAAATCTCCAATTCTGCAAAGTTTCATTTTGTTCATTCGAATCTCAATTTAAATCTCCAATTCTGCAAAGTTTCATTTTGTTCATTTTTAATTATATGAGACGTACACCATTATTTTTTTTTTTACAAAGAATTATTTTTTATTAATTATCCCCCCGTCCCAAAGAAACTTGTACATTTTTTTATTCGTCCCAAAAGAACTTACACACCTCATAAAAGAAAATATTGATTTATATGCACACTCACAAAAATATATACATACTTATCCATATGTCACTACGTAATTTAAAAAGTGATTATTTTAAAAATGTGTGTCCACCCGTATCACTCACTAGAATAAGAAACTCGGTGGCCAGGCGGGCTAAACCACCTGGTTTGTTAAAAGTTCAATTGAATTCGTTCAATATAAAGATATCACACAGATTTGAATCAATATTTACATTTAATAAAGTTATAAAGTTTAGCTCGAATCGAATCATTCTTTATAAAGTACATGGATTTTAAAAAATTTATAGACTCCCTGCAGAGTTTGACTGACTTTTTTTATTGATTTACATGAATTTTCATAGACTTAACAAGATTGTGAAATACACTTTTTTTTATTGATTTACATGGATTTCCATAGATTTCGGCGCTTGAACTATTGATGCAAATGTATATGAAACACACTTGTATATAAAAAAAACGTATCCTAATTGTTTAGAAAAAATACAAAAAATACATTAGTTAAAAAAAAATATTATTATTCATCATTATTATTCGCATCTTCATTTGTATCACCGTTATACTTTGGCGTCATTAGAAGTATTTGGTTCTTGGAAGAGATTTTGGAGAGAAATCTATTTATATTTTTGGAAGAGTAAACTTAGTAGCGGCGCGGAGAATCCCCGATCCCCTTGAGGATCCGATCAGAACGGAGCGCGGAATCCCCGAGGGGGGGGGGGGGGGGGAACGGAGATAGTAATCCCCGCATTGTTCCCCGCGGAGACCCGTATTATTTTTTATATAATTAATATTTTTTTATATATATATGATTTAAATTTAAATTTAAAAATAAATTACAAATAAATACTCTTTATAATTTCCTGCTCAATTAACTATTTATCCAGAATTAAATCTACATTTTATTTAATATTATGTTATTAGTTCCAATTTATATAATTTTCACTTTAGTACTGTTGATGGGCGAACAATTATAGTTTTCCCACTATTTATACCCCAAGCAACAGCGGGGTCCCAGACGAAATTTCCCAAAAGCCCTGGGGCCGAATTGAGAGAAAACGGGGTAATTTTCATACAAGTTCAAAAATTTAGGGACCTATATGTAATTATAGGGGCGCGTGGCCTCGGGATTGCTCGCGCGTGGGCGGCGCACAGCCATGCCGCCCACGTCATCTTCGTACAACTCCCAGACCTTGGGAAGACGAAACGGCAGACCGTATGTTGCTCGTCTGGGCCAATGATGTTCGCCCCAACCCTCATCATTTTGATATCCTAACTATAGTTGCTCGCCACAAAGTTGCTCGTCTGGAACAACGTATAGCCAGGATAGGGGGCAATTGTTGATGGGCGAACAATTATCAGTAAATGACGAACAAGGATTAAAGCTACATCGAGGATTATGAACCAAATCAAGGAAGATCAACACCGAAAATCACGATTTGGGTGCATTAACCAATCTGGGAAGTGTATAAAATGACGAACAACTTCCCCGACGAACAATTAATGGGCGAACAGGTATTAGGACCCGAGACCAAGAATGAGCCAACTGTGAAGTCATCAATGACGAACAACTTGGTCAAACTATGATACAACTATCAGCCAAAGAGGTGTACAAGTGAATCAAGGACAAAGATCCTAAAGCCATAAGGCGAACAACATCCAAAGTGCACCCTCAAGAGGCGAACAACTTGCAGTTGAAGAATCATCAAGATCAATCAAGCCGACCTAGGCGAACAACAATGAGTCCGAGATAAGGCCCAAAAGAAGACTTTGTAACTAAGATTCAGCTTAGATAAGGTCAAACTAAGGTCAAAGGACACATGTCAGGCATGCAAGCTAGGGAGACCAAGAGTCAGTAACACCTCATGCTTGCTAGCCTCTATAAATAGTTGTTCTCCAGCTTATTTATATAATTTTCGATTTTCAGACTAAAAACACACACAAATACACCCAAACTTACACATATACGAAATAATTTAAATTTCGATCTTCATTTTACCTGAATTCGTTAACCCAAGACTCGTTTTACCATTTACGATGGTAATCAATCACACGTTATTGATTGGTGACGTATAAACGGATTAAAACAGCCACTAATCCTCCCGATTAGATTCGTTCACCAACAAGTACATGTGTTAACTAAAAATATTAGAAATACAATTTTTAATTTAAATATTGTTTTATATTTTAAAAATAAGATAACAAAATAATTAGGCGGGAAACGGGGAATTCCAGTAGGGACGGGGATCCGCGGGGATGGGGGGAAATTTTTTCCCGTTTATTTCGCGGGGATGGGGAATCCCCAATTTTGCGGGAACGGGAATGATGAATGACCCCCATCCCCATCTTGCCTCGTTGACATCCATGTGGAAGAGAATCAAAGAAACTCCATAGACTTTTGAATGCCTAAAGATTTTTTTAAGACTTTTTAAAATCCGTAGAAATCTCTAGTTATTAGAAGAGATTTTGGAGAGTGAAATCTATTTATATTTTGGAAGAGAATCAAAGAAAATCCATAGAGTATTAAAATCCATAAACTGTTGAATACCTAAAGATTTTTTAAGACTTTTTAAGATCTGTATTGAATACCTCGGGATTTTTAAAGACTTTTAAAAATCAAGATTGAATATCCCTAAATTTTAAAAATCTAAAAAAAATCCTACAGACTTCATAACCAATACACCTCCCTAATTTTCTAAATATATTAAAACATTTATATAAATAAATATTGAAGAAAAAACAAGAAATTATGAATCAGTATCTCCAATTCTCCTAAGTTTTAACCAACGGTATTTATTTTAGTTAAATTTCAGTCATATTTAGGGGTGGCAAAATGAGCCCGACCCGATGGACCGGCCCGATTGGCCCGCCTTTAAGGACAGACTGGGCCTAAATAATAGTGGCCCGAAAAGAACCGGGCCTATTTGGCCCGTCCCGATAGGCCCGACGGGCCGACCGGGCTTGGGCCGGGCCGGCCCGGAACTTTTGGTTGGCCCGGTTATTTTTTTTTTAAATTTTATATATCAAGTGTAGTTTTGTCTAATATGTCGAGTGTATCTATTATCATGAAAAGAATTTCATGTGATATTTAAAAGTGTTTGTTGAGTTAATATTACTATTTTCTTGTTGTAATAGCTTTTTCTAGAGATTAATATAAGTTATTTATTGAAAATGGATAGTCAAATCATATCATAAACTAATATTAATGGTCATTATAATTCATATCTTGACAAAAAAAATAGGACTATAAGATTTGTTTAAAAATAAAATTATTTTATTGAATATAAATAATTTATTTGACAAAAATAATTTTTTTAAAAGACGGGCCATTTTGGCCCGGTGCCCCGGTGGCCTGCCTAGGGCCAGACTGGGCCTTTAAAATAGAGGTACGGTTGCAACCGGCCCGAGCCCGGCCCGGCCCGCAAAATGAAGGTGGCCCGGCGGCCCAGTGCCGGCCCGGCCCTTTTGCCACCCCTGGTCATATTCTTCTTAGCTGATAGTATTAAAAAAAAGACTCACGCTAGAGGGCATATAAGGAGGTTCACCAAAATTAGATCTGGCAGCAGTGGTAATTACTATGGCAATTTCATAATCCCAATTCCCAACATTGAGCTAAAAGGCGGGGTGTGTTTGCAAAAAATTATACTTTTAAAGAATTGATTAAAAATAGTGATTATGAAAAAAGTATTTAATAGTAAAATTAATAATATTTGCAAAATTTTTTTAAAAAAAATTGATAGTGTTTGTAAGAAAATTTGATAGAATTCAAATAAAGTTTATAATCTCCTAAAAGTACCCAATATCAACTTATAAATTATAGCTTTTATTAGATTATATAATCACTTAAAAGAAAAATAAAACATTAAGGAAAATGTTTTTAAAAGTCAAAAGGTAATTATAAGCTGTAAAAAGCTAAACACACCCTAAAACCCAAGCAAAGCCCTACCCCCTCACCGGCGAATTCTATCCCTATACAAATTTCATAAACCATGGCCGACGTCGCCGCCAGATTTTGAAGAATTTGCTAAAACGCAAGCAAAGTCCTACGCCTCTCGTCGGCGTTAAGCAATGTTCACCGTCGCCGCCAGATCACTCATGCGCTCCGCCACCGGATCTGCTCGAAGCGCCACTGCAAGACTCTGCTGCGGTGTAAAGCCTAGGGCTGCTCCTTCTCCATTTCGAACCTCATCTCAAAATCCGCTCTCTGCTCGCATTTTCAGGTTTTTACTTGACCCGATGATTTATGATTTGATTTTATTGTATACCTGTATAATTTGTAGTTAATTGCTGTATGAACTAGGTCGCCTGTGGAGTTGAGCAGCGTTAGCGTAGTTTCATTCTTACCGTACCACTCTGCAACAGCCTCTGCGCTGCTATCTTCCATGCTCTCTGCTCCTTGTGGTTATGGATGGAGTATTGACGGTAATTTAATTTAATTTTCCAATTCAATGTCCTTTAATAGAGCTAGAAGCTTGAAATTCTGAAAAATACCTAATTGTTATTGTGTGTTTGGTAGTAATTTTAGGGGGAAAAAGAAGACTTTAAAACAGAAAATGATGAGTTGGGTGGGCATCCTGAAAAGGAAACATTGATTATTCAATTAGGGAGACTGGATTCATGGGGTTTTTGGTTGTTACTTCTGAATAGTTCTTAAATCTTCATTAGAGGAATACATGTAGGTGATTGTGATCACAAATCATGATATTTTTGGTTGTTACTTATGTCACTTCTTAAATCCTCCATTAGAAGATTGCAGGTGGTTTATTAAGGTGATTGTACTCATTAAGCATTATGTTTTTGGTTGTTACTTTCAGAAACATAGTTCTCAAATCATCCATTAGAGGGTTGCAGGTGGGTGGGTGGGTGGTTAAGGCGATTGAACTTGGACATTTTTATGTTTTTGCTTGCTACTTTCGGAACGATAGTTCTTAAATAATCCATTAGAGGATTACAGGTGGGTGATTAAGGTGATCCACGAATCAACCAAAGATGAAGTGCATAAATTTTCAATAGGAGCCCCAAGAAAAACCTGGTGTATTTCTTCTATGCTGAAGTTCTGTCACTGCCTAAGGCGTTTGTTGCATTAGGCTCCAGAGTCTGAAACTGCTGCTTTATATATATACTGTGGCTTTCATCGATTACTGATGAACGCAGTTTTTTTTTTTTTTTTAATCTTATCCAAATAGACATTTTAATCTTTTCAGCTACTATTACTCATGTTCTAGTACATTTCATTCATCAAACTCCAATGATGATGAATGATGACTGTTGGATTATTTAGGCAAAATTTTATTTTCACAAGCATTAGGATAATAAAATATTATAATGAAAGTTGTTAATTTGTTTCTTGCTGAAAATAAAGACTCGCAATGTCTTTAACATTTCCTTAAGGGCTTGTTTGTTTCGGGATTTAGGTGGGCGTGTGAAGTCATGACTTTACGCCCACAAGATGTAAAGTCTTGGATGATAATAAAAGTGTGTGTTTGTTTTGGAATTTTAGTAGTGTGAGATTTTACTTTATGTCAAATCATGTGTAAAAGTAAAGTAGGATGTGTAAGAGAAAAATAGGAAAAGAGTGTAAGTAAGAGAAAAGTATGAAAGAGAGTGTAAGTGAGAGAAAAGTAGGAAAGAGAGTGTAAGTGAGAGGAAATAGGTATTATAGGTGTGAATGAAGAATGAAATGTAAAAACGGGATGTTACATCTCTAACTAGAATGGGGCGGGGGCCGGAAAGTCCGAGTCCTGTCCGTGTGAATCCCAAAACAAACAAACCCTAAGTGTATGACTCTTGCACGATGAATACTACACTACAGTATGTGCCCTGCCCTGAGAGCAATAAATAATGTATTGTTAACTAAGCAAATAAGACTGATTCTACATCATCCCTGTGAAATACTCTCATCTCTTTTTTCTTATATTGCATCAAGACTTGCCTTGCGTTGGACGAGACTGCTTCATATTAGTATGAATGAATGCTAGGCATCATGTTTGACCTGGGCTTTTCGTTTTTTTCCGTTTAGGGTCGTGATTACTGCCCATTGGCTGAAATTTGGCTTGAAGATTATCCGATTGTCTCCTTTTGTTTAAGTTGAATGCATATTATCCCCAGAAAGATATTGGCACTTTGGACCATAGTCATGATATCTACATTGTATTTTGCTGGACTTTCTTTCGATTGCCCTCCATAAGAAAAGTTTCTTTTCATGCATTGTAGATAAATGATCGTTACAATGTCTTGCGTTGCGGTGCTTTTTCTGGTAGATCGATGGATGTCAATCAACATTGTTCACAGCCCTGGCTGGCCTGTATCATAAGAACCTGTGACAAGGATAGAATAATGATCTTTAACAAGGAATTATTATCATTTTTTCTCAAATTTTGCCCGAACATGTAAGCAAGTCCCTTTAGTTATTGTCATTTTCTTTTTCAAATTTTGCTCGAATATTTAAGCAAATCCCAACTTGTTCGTCTTGCGGTAGGTAGTGGCTAAACGAGAAACAAAATTGAAATAGCATGCCTCCTTACAACTTGATATATACATTATTGTTAATTTAATTTGGCATTTCTGATTACTCTCTTGTTTCCAAACAAACAAGCAAATGCTCCTCTGATTTCGAACTCGTCTAAAGAAATAAATGATATAATAAACGGGTTTCGAAATGGATGTTATATTGTCTTGGTGTCATCAATTTTAGACTGAACTTCGTATGTTTGTACTTTGTAGCTGTACCATTCTTTTCAATGATACATAAGACACAGCAAAAAAAGAAAAAGAAAAAAGGATTGCAGATTGAATTATCATGGAAAGAGGCAATTGAATTCTTTATTCGGTTTCTCAAGTCTAAATGTGGGACATTGAGATATAATTATACCTCCATTCACTTGATTATCAAGAGTCAATCACAGTATAATAACATGTCACATCACCTCTCAAAAAATAAAAATAAAATTAGCATATAGTAATACCAAATGCAGCATGCATTTCACCAAGAATTAATAGCTAGATGTGTTCCACAAGCAATAGCCAATAAGAATTAATTTATCCATATAAAATTTCAAATAAATAAATGGAATACTTTCTGAATCATACACCATCTCCTCCAATAAAGACAGCGAAAGAATTTCATTTCACTTTCAGCTGTTAACAATAAAACTAATCAAAGAAGCATGCATCCCCACAGCCAAATAATCAAGAAACTTGTCTATCATAGTTCGTAAAACATATTCAAACGATAAGTGTATACCAACAACCCTTCAAACCTTAACTTTTCCACATTTAAGATTCAAGAGAGACGACAAGAGGCAATCTTATGAGAACTGGGACGCAGCAATTCTTGCCGTTTGGTGAGGAACAGGGTCGGTTAAGGAGAGCATTCGAATTGCAGTTGATTTTGTTGATGAGCCCTTTAATTGCAGCACTGGAGATTCTCTTAATTGTATATCTCCAAACCACATGCTTCCACTGCGTGATGAAGAAATTCCAGTTGAGCCGCAGTTCATGGAAATATCACCTGCGAAGATAATTGAATTTGGGGAAGAATGGCCAATGTTTGACGACTTTACAAGTCCACTCCATGCTCGACAAAACTGTACGTTGTTTAAAGTTTTATATTCCCACCATCCCAGAATAAAAAGATTTCGTCTGGGGCGTTTTTCAAATCACTTTGCATTTCACTTTATCGTTTCATTCAATCACATCACTTAATATATTCTATTAAAAAATTTAAAATCTGTGCTGAGTCTAACTCATACCTAAAATAAGTTTAGACTAAAATATTCAAAGGACAAAATACGAAACTCCCCTGATATGAATAACCAAGGTTGAAAATATGGATATATTGGGACCTTAAATTTGTGGAAATATCGATAGATATACGGTAAATTTAAAAAATTATAAAAATTTAATAACAAACTTTTAATACATAAAATTTACAATAGAATTTAACCATATCTTACATTAGTGATATTTAACAAAATTATGGATATTTTCTCGATATTTACCGATTTTATGCTCAATTTGCACAAAAATTTAGTCGAAAATTGATTTTATATACTGATATTTATTAATTTTTTTACGATTACTATGGAAATATCGTTACCCCCAATATTGATATCGGTGACCACGAAAAATGGTCTTCTTATCAGAAAATACCATTGAAACCGTCTTCTTCCCCGCGAAAAAAGGAAAAAGAAAAAAAAAATAATAACGCTAAGGAAAACTAGGTCAACCCTTTAATTATTTTAGTTCTAAAAACAAAATTTTGAAAATCTAAATTCTTCAATTTTTTATGTTTTCCGTATCTCCGATGCGAAGATGCATAATCAATTGAATATTATTCTCTATTTTAAATGACAACAGTTAATTAGTCTATACATTGATGTATATATTGTTGATGTTCTTGATATAAGGGTAGGAATTATGTGGTTTAACCTAAGAAGATCGTCAAACATAACCGATGATTATCGCGAGTTTGATGCTAATTCGTCCAGTGTGATGAAGATTTGGAAGAATAATGACTAAACATATAAGAAAGAATAATTTTTTTTTATATATAATCGAAGACGATTAATCCTTTTATTAATGAAAATTGGCGTACTCATTGAGGTGTGAAGCCCTTAATCATCTTGTTTAAGGTTATCACTAGTATTAAAGACACTTGTGAATTTATAAAATATCATATAATGATAAGGATAAATATAGGACAGTGCTAAATAGGCAGATTCTGCCTAGGCAGAAATTTTTTTAAAATTAATTAATTCACACTTAATACTTATAATTACCAATTTACCCTTTATTTAGTTCTACCTTTAAAATCTTGAAAGTTGGGGAAACGCTATAATTAAGGCTGATGGTTTATTTGCCATAAATGTTTTCGAGGCATAATCATTATATGGGTGGCAATCCCGCCAATCACATTCCAAAACCTGTAAATTTTAACTTCTTTCATTTGAATCATTTATATCCTGGAAAATTACTTTTATATATAAATATATATATAAGTATGTAGGTTAAGTTATTAGGAAAATTTTATACTTAAAATATTTTTATTCATAAACTTATTTTTTTTATTATTATAACAAAATATTATATAAATGATATTTATAATAACTATTTTTTTAAAGTAAAGAGAAATAAATAAAAAAAACATATTAATTCCCCCCACCACTTGAACACTCTTGACAATTAAACAACTTACTAATATTTTATAGTGAAACAACTAATACTTTTAGTGAAAATAATTTATATTCTTTCAACTAATACATTCAGTGAAAATAACTAGTACTCATTGAAACTAGCACACTTATAAGTTTTGATTTACCATTTCAACTGACAAACTCTAAATTGCAAATTACAAACATTATCGTAACACTTGAAATTAAAATTTCTTCAAATTAGTATGTTTTTCTAATATTTTTTGTATTATATTTAGATGTGCATACAAATAAAATTAATATTTAGTAGAATCACTCTTTTGAGAGTTTTTCATTATTTGGATTCTCGAACCCTAAATTGTAAACTACAAACATTGTGGTATATTTATAATTTTTTGGAACCAAATCTCTTATATAGTAGTATTTCTTTATGCGTTTGAAATAAGAATCTAATTTTTGGTTCTTTTAATTTATAAGATTAATTTTAATTTTAAGTTATATAAAAGTAACTTACGCTTCTTTTAATTTGGAACCAAATCTCTAATATATTAATATTTATTTTAATTTACAACATTAATTTTAATTTAACTTTTAAGAGTACTTTTTGGTTCTATCAATTTGGAACCAAATCAAATTAAAAAAAAAAACCCTTACAGATTCCAGAGTTAATGAAGATCCTAATGACTAATTCTTTATTTTAAAATTTTCTAGTAATATTATTCAATGGAATAAGTAACACTTACCATTAAAAGAAATACTACCTTCGCCTGAAAAAAATTGAACATTTGTAAATTCAAAACGAATAATAATACTAATTAAAAGTGATGTAGTTTAGTGAAACGAGTAATAATATTAATTAAAACTTTGGAGCTAGTGATATTATTTAGTGAAACGAGTAATACTAGTTTTGTGAGTCTCGTTTCACTTATTGGGAACTCTAACCCTAAATGGAATCCACTTATTTGACTACATGAACCCAAATCGAATAAGTTTTTTTTTTTTTTTTTCGCAAATCTCACTTGTCAAATGTTTCAAAACGAGTAATACTATTAATTAAATGTGATATTGTTTACTGAAATGTTATAATATTCATTAAAACTTTGGAGCTAGTAATATTATTTAGTAAAACGAATAATACTAGTTTGTGAGTCTTGATTCACTTATCGGAAACTCTAACGCTAACTGGAATCCATTGATTCCTCATAATGAACTCAAATCAAGTAAGATTTTTTTACTTTATTTTTTGCAAAGGTCACCATTTCACTACCAAATGTTTCAAAATTAGTAATACTATTAATAAACAATGATATTGTTTAGTGGAACGAGTAATACTATTCATTGGAGCTAGTAGTACTATTCAATGAAACGAGTAATACTAGTTTTGTGAGTCTCGTTTCACTTATCGGGAACTCTGAACCTAACTAGAATCCACTGATTCCACTTCACGAATCCAAATCGTGTAAGATTTCTTTTTTAGCAAACTTCACCTTTTCACTGTCAATGTTTCAAAATGAGTAATCTTATTAATTAAAGATAATATTGTTTAGTGGAACAAGTAATACTATTCATTAAAACTTTGGAGCTAGTAATCTTATTCAGTGAAACGAGTAATACTAGTTTTGTGAGTCTTGTTTCACTTATTCGAAAACTCTAAACCTAACTGGAATCCACTGATTCCACTACATGAATCCAAATCGTGTAAGATATATACACACACCCACACACACACCCACACACACACACACACACACACACACACACACACACACACACATATATATATATATATATATATATATATATATATATATATATATATATATATATATATATATATATATATATGTGTGTGTGTGTTTGTTTTTTTTTTTTTTTGGTAAACTTCACCTTTTCACTGTCAAATGTTTCAAAATGAGTAATACTATTAATCAAAGGTGATATTATTTAGTGGAACAAGTAATGATATTCAATAAATCTTTGGTGTAGTAATATCATTCAGTGAAACAAGTAATACTAGTTTTGTGAGTCTTGTTTCACTTATCGGGAACTCTAAACCTAAGTGGGATCCACTGATTCCATTACACGAATCCAAATCGTGTAAGATATTTTTTTTTTTTTTGGCAAACTTTACCTTTACACAGTGTCAAATATTTCAAAATGAGTAAAACTATTAATTAAAGGTGATATTGTTTAGTGGAACAAGTAATACTATTCATTATAACTTTGGAGTTGGTAATATTATTTAGTGAAACGAGTAATACTAGTTTATGAGTCTCGATTCACTTATCGGGAACTCTAACCCTAACTACAAGTATTTTTTTTTGCAAACCTCACAATTTCACTATCAAATGTAGGGTGGGGAAAATATTGAAATTTTCGATATATCTTGCTTACCGTGCTGAATAAATACTGAATTTATCAAAATTTTCGGTACGGTATGATGTCGTACCAAAAAATTTCAGTTAGATAACGGTATGAAAATTTGTCATACCAAAAAACTTTAAGTATTCGGTATATCGGTATATACCGTACCAAAATCTACTAGATTATACAAAATAATTTATTATTTTATTTATAAATATTTTCGGTATGAAAGGTATGTAACGATATAGCGATATTTCAGTATGAAACGATATATACCGAAAATTCAATGGTACAGTATGCGGTATGTAACTTTGATATAAAAAAAATTTATGTACGGTATCGATATGAATTTTCTCATACCGAAATTTTGGTACAATATACGGTATGCTTTTGTATTTTCGGTACACCGTACTGAACCACCCCTAATCAAATGTTTCAATACGAGTAATACTATTCATAAAACTTTGTAGCTGATAATATTATTCAGTGAAACTAGTAATATTAATTTTGTGAGTCTCGATTCACTTTTTGGGAACGCTTATCCTAACTGGAATCCACTGATTCCTTTGCATGAATCCAAATTGGGTAAGATCTTTTTTTTTTGCAACCTCACTGTCAAATGTTTCAAAACAAGTAATACTATTAATTAAAAATTATATTGTTTAGTGGAACGAGTAATACTATCATTAAAACTTTGGGCGTAATAATATTATTCAGTGAAACAAGTAATACTAGTTTTGTGAGTCTTGATTCACTTAACGAGAACTCTAATTCAAACGGAATCCATTCATTCTTCTGCACGAACCCAAAGACGGTAGGAATTTTTTGCAAATCTCACAATTTTACTGTTAAATGTTTCAAACCGAGTTACTCCCTCCGTCCACCACAAGCGTGCTCATTTGTTTTTTTAAATATTTTAAGAAAATATAAATAAATTAGATAAAGTAAGTGTATTTTGGGGTATTGTGGGTCTATTTATGAGTTAAAATAATTTCAAATGCCACATCTAAAGAATATTTAAGAAATATTATATAACTTTGTGTGAATATTTTAATGGGTGTGAATATATGATATTATTTAATGTGTGTGAATATTTCACAGCAATGTCTAAGACTGCTATTTTAATGGGTGTGAATATATATATATATATATATATATATATAATTAGTTAAATCTCCTAGATATTTTTTTAATTTACTCTTATATATATGGTCGAATATAAAAGATGCTACTATTGTATCAGTAGCATATCTTCTGTGATTTGATAACTTTGTAATTCTCATAATTTGTTATATTTGTATTATTAAATACTGAATTTCTAGGGTGACATTATTTTCACTCTCACAGTTGGATACTTTGTGATTGAATGAGAATAAAAAAAAATGTAATGCCAAGATATTAATCAAAATTTAATTTTTGATTGATTAGATTTTTTTTTTTATGATGAAATTGTTGTTTGAATTTTTTATTTATTTTTTGACTCAAAGTTATAAAATATATTTTGATATGATAAAATAAGGGAAGAAGAAGATGAATACAAAAAAATTAGATCAGAAGGATTTTTTAGGAAAGTTATAACCTGATTCCTCCACTATCTTGAAATTTTCAAACGTAGTAATTATAAAGAGAGAGAGAGAGAGTTGCGGTAATTCAAATTTCATTTCGGTCATTAAGTGGGTTGTTATTTCATTAAGGATGTAATAGTTATTTACCACATTATTTTAAATTGTAATTACTTAATTACCCTTTTCTGTCTAGGCAGAATCTGCCCAACCAACATTACCGATAAATATAATCATCCAAATTATAGGGTTGCTCGGCTTCGGGCTATGTTGGTGATAATCCTTAGCTCCTCCCTTTATAATTTGTTCCTCGTTCCTTAATTGGCCGAAATGTGTATGGGTGAACAACTGCTGCATTGATAAACTCCTTGGGCAATGAGCCTTGCCCTTTGCCTTATTTAACTTTATTATTTTAATCTGATGATTATTCATCTTAACAGTGCGTTAACTAATCGTCTATCAGCAAATGCCCCTAGTTCGCTCGAGCTGTCGGCTGCCAAACAACTAGGGCCGAGCTACTTTTCAACTCTGGACTTCAAACGTCGCCAAGGTTGGACGAAGAGCCCTCCTATGTCGCTTTGGATTTTAAACACACTACTTCCCGAGAGGACGATACCATGTGGGGCGTAATGATAACTGTCACGTCATTAGTGTGGTGCTCTAATTTTGAAAAAAAAATAAACAAAATGAAAAATTGTTAATTGTGGATGATGGTTATGAAAAAATAAAAAGGTAATCAAATGAGATAGTAATTGTTGATGATCGATTATACACCCAAAGCAGCTCGATTCTCTTATATACAAATTAAATACGTAATCAATACACATGTTAATTCTACCCCAATCCAAATTTTCGTATTCACTAATTATATTAGTGATCAATCACATGTAATTGTTTGGTGATCTAATTAACGATTAAAAACAGGGTTCTGCTCGTCAGGTACCTTGTTTAATCTTGTCTTAATTTTGCCTTAACCGCGGGTATTTTGAGTTAATCCTGATCGCCCAAATGGCGTTCCTGCTCGCCTATCAACAGATCGTTTCTGTTCGCCTAATGGCTAGACCTGCCCGCCTATCAACATGCTGGTCATCTTTATTGACTTGGTATCTTGAACATTGGGTCGTTTTTGTTCGCCTAATGGCTAGACCTGCCCGCCTATCAACATGCTGATCATCTTTATTGACTTGATATCTTGAACATTGAGCCGTTTCTGTTCGCCTAATGGCTAGACCTGCCCGCCCGAATGTCATGTGGGTCAACGTGGCCTTCGAGTTAAAGTTGCTCGCCTGGTCATTGTAGCTCGCCAACTTTGGGTAATCCTGTTCGCCCAAGAGTTATCTCTGCTCGCCTATCAACAATTGCCCCCTTGCCAGTCATTATGTGGTAATGGAGTGAGGCGGACTACTTATGGGCTGGCAACTACCCGGTGTTATGAAGGCGAGCTGATCTTGCTTGGAGCGGACTACCTTAGATGGTCGGACTATCACGGTCGAACTGACTTGGATGGGTGAACAATCCAACACTTGGTGAATTCTGCTTCACAATGATAGGAAGAGCCGACAATTTGTGGTTGTTCGTCCATTGTAAGGTTTTTAATACCTTTGAGGTGATCAACTTCATTTGTTGATTGCTCTGCCTTTATTTGGGCTCTATTCGTATAGAACTCTGCCTTTATTTGAGCTCTATTCGTATAGAACTCTGCCTTTGTTTGGACTCTGTTTGTATAGAACTCTGCCTTTATTTAGGCTCTGTTCGTATAGAACTCTGCCTTTATTTGGGCTCTGTTCGTACAGAACTCTGCCTTTATTTGTGCTCTGTTCGTACAGAACCCTGCCTTTATTTGGGCTCTGTTCGTGAACTCTGCCTTTATTTGGGCTCTGTGGCTAGAGTAGCCCGCCATGGTCTTGTTCCTCTTCGAGAGTTACCCACTTTATTATAGCTCACCAGTCAAAGTAGTTCGCCTAGCAACAATAGTAGCTCGTCAAGAGGACAGCTGCTCGTCCATGTGGAAGCTACTCGTTGTTGATGATCGTTTCTAATTTTGATGATTGATGGCTGTTTTTGTTGTTCAATTGATCACCAAACAATTACGTGTGATTGATCACTAATCGTAATTAGTGAATCCGAAATTTTAGGTTTAGGTTTGGTTTGAGATATTTATAAGCTTACGTGATAAATTCAATCGTAAGATAAACGAGCTGTTTTTGGTTCGTAGACGAAGTTTGGACGTGTATAATAATTTGTGCTTTGAGCTTGCATTTCTGCTTGAACGAACAACTTAACATTGAACAAACATTAAAAAATTAAAAGTATTAAACGCGACCAAGAATGTAAACCTGTACTAACTAGGTTGGACCTGCTCGACAAAAACAATGTCAAACTTCCAACCATTAAAAAACATAATTTACACCAGGAGTCAAAGTTGCTCGACCACTATACATCTTGTCAAGGCATCTTTAAACTCTCAAGAGGGAACTAAACTATACAAGAGGCTGGCGTTCTAGACCGCGACCAAACTTGACCTAATTCAACTCTGTTCAACCACTTATACTTGGTGAAAATTTCAAAAAATTAGGAAGTTTTTGGATCCATCTTGTACCTCTGCCATTCTAGCTCGCCCAGTGGACTTAGTAGTTCGCCCATCTCAACTTCACTCTCTCATGAGGCAAGGCTGCTCGCCTACTGAAAGTATTTCCTTAAGTTAGCTGCATTCCAGGAATATTGGGCCGGGTTACCATCTAAGTCTTCTATGTCATATGCTCAATTGGGTAACCTGTCTGTTACCCTGTATGGACCCTCCCAAGTCGGGCCAAATATGCCTGGAGGTGGGGCAAGCTTCTTTCTTAAAACAAGGTCACCAACTTCGAACTTTCTTATCTTGACTTGGGAATTATAATAACGCTTTGCTCTTTATTTGTACGTGGCATTTTTGTAGCTCGGCATGTAATCTTCTTTCTTCGAGCAAATCTATTTATGTGGCTAGAGCAGAGTGATTTGCTTGTTCATCAAAGCTGATCGTCCTGACTGTGTTGGTCTTTAACTCAATTGGTATCACAGCCTCTGTTCCGAAAGCCATTGCAAAAGGTGTTTCTCCGGTGCTTGACCTGGGAGAAACTCTATATGCCCACAAGACCTCCGGGAGTTTTTCTGACCAACTACTTTTGCTTTTTGCCAGGCGTATTTTCAATGTATGCTTGATGATCTTGTTTACAGCTTCAACTTGCCAGTTTGACTGGGGATGATAGGGAGTTGAATAGTGTTTCCTGATCCCCCACTTTACACAGAAGTCTCTCAACTCCTTTCCGTCGAACTGCGGGCCATTATCTGTCACAATTGTTCGTGGAATTCCAAAGCGATACACAATGTTCTACCATATGAAATTAATCATGTTTTGCTGTGTAATCTTTACCATGGCCTATGCTTCTGCCCACTTTGTATAATAATCGACTGCTATGACGGCAAATCGAACATTTCCAACTCCTGTCGGGAAGGGACCAATAATGTCTATTCCCCATCTTGCAAATGGCCATGGACTATAAACCGATACGAGCTCCTGGGCCGGGGCATGAATACTTGGAGCAAAAATTTGACACTGGTGGCAAGCTTTGGCTAACTGGATTGCATCTTTTCATAAGGTTGGCCAATAATAACCTTGCCTTACAGTTTTGTAGGCCAAAGCTTGCCCCCCAGTGTGACTTCCACAAACTCCAGAATGTATATCCTCCAGGACTGTCCCTCCTTGCCCCCTAGACAAACACTTGAGTAGCGGGAGTGAAAAGCCTCTTTTGTAAAGCTGTTCATCAACCAGAGTATATCTGGTTGCTTGTTTCTTGATTCTTACAGCCTCAAATGAGTTGCTTGGCAGCTCCCCGTCTTTCAAGTATTTGGCTATAGGAGTTCTCCAATCATCATCGTTGTTTTGTTCAACTACTTGGTTTACTTCATAGTCCATTGTTGATGGTTGGACTTTTCTGGTAATGACAATGTCCGTCAGATCTGCTGGCCCATCGCTTATTGCTAATCTTGCTAGGGCATCAGCTTGTGTGTTGCTCGTTCGAGGTATCTGCTGGATAAACACTTGGTCTAGCAGAGATACCAAGTGAGCAACTATTTGTTGATACTCGATCATTTGCTCGTCTCTGGCCTCATATTCACCTCGTACTTGGCTTACAATGAGTTGAGAGTCTCCGAAAATCTGGAGTCGTCTTACTCCGACAGCTAATGATAGGTGAAGACCTGCAATGAGGGCCTCATATTCAGCTTCATTGTTGGTGTCCATGAACTCGAATCTGACTGCTGAAGTGAATACTTGCCGGTCGGGACTGATGAGCAATATCCCTACCCCCGAGGCCAGATTTGTTGACGAACCGTCCACATAAAGATGCCATAGGTGATCTAGCCCTCTCGTTGGATTTTGAGGGAAGGTTAATTCGACTATAAAGTCAGCTAACGCTTGTCCCTTAATCGCGGTCGAGGTGCATATGTCACGCCAAACTGGCTTATCTCTATGGACAATTTTAAAAGACGGCCAGCGGTGTCGGGTCGGTGTAGTATTTGTTTGATTGGGAAAGTTGTCAATACTTCGACTTGATGATCAAAGAAGCAGGGTCTTAACTTCCTGACACTCATGACGAGAGCATATGCCAATTTTTCGGTTGGTGAGTATTTCACCTCAGCATCATGCAAGGCCTGGCTGACATAGTAAATTGGCAGGTGAAACTTGCCTTCTGCCCGAACTAAATATAACTTTTCACCGGGAATTGGTTTTGACAGAATTTTTACATCTCCCAGATATTCTTTCAGTTGATCAAAGGCTTTCTGGCAGCTTCCCGTCCAGGCAAAGTTGCCCTTTTTGATGGCCTAAAAAAATGGACGGCACTTGTCTCCCGACCGTGATATGAACATGTTTAAAGTGGCTAAGCAACCAGTTAACCTTTGTACTTCTTTAACAGAACGTGGTGGTTCTATATCGACTATTGCTTTCACCTTTGCTGGATTAGCTTCGATTCCTCGCTTACTGACCAGATGGCCCAAGAACTTCCTGGAATGTACTCCAAAACTATTTTTCTTTGGATTTAACTACATATTGTATTTCCGGAGTATGTCGAACACCTGAGAAAGATGATGGAGGTGATCTTCCTTCTGTGTACTTTTCACGACTATGTCGTCGACATACACTTCCACCGTCTCCCCAATATGTTCGTCGAACATTTTGTTGACCAGCCTCTGGTAGGTTGCTCCAGCATTGATTAGACCAAACGACATCCTCTTTCAGCATAGTAGATTTTTGTTAGTATAGAAGACCGTGTTTTCTTGGTCATCTGGGTGCATTGGAATCTGGTGGTAACCTGCAAAGGCATCCATGAATGTGAACATTTCGTGTCCGGCAGTACTGTCCACCAGTTGATCGATGTGCGGGAGCGGAAAGTTGTCCTTTGGGCATACTGCATTTAGATCTGTAAAATCTATGCATAGCCTCCAGGTTCCGTTCGGCTTCCGTACCAAGACAGGATTTACTACCCATTGTGGACACAACGCCTGTTTGATTAAGTCGTTGTCTAGTAGCTTTTTGACTTCCTCGTTTAAAACTTGATATTTGTCAGGTCCATATTTTCATCGTTTCTGGTGGACAGGTTTTTGGACTGGGTTGATATTCAACCTGTGACAGGCATCTTTCGGGTCAATTCCCACCATGTCAGCATGGGACCATGCGAAGACGTCTAAGTTAGCCTTCAGAAAATCCGTCATGCGGGTCCTGTAAGGCTCGGGGAGTTCGGACCCGATGTAAAGTTCAAGATCATCTCGTACGGGATCAATCTTGATGGCCTCCAATTCTTCGACCGGAGTTGCCCGTCGTTTTTGCCCCTTCCACCGAGGGTCAACTATTGGTCCTTCTGGACTTAGCTCATCCTCGATGTTCATGGGTTCAGCACCTAACCGGGGGTCAAAATCTTCCGCGGGTTCCGGGTTAGGTTTGGTCGCCATAGCTGGGCCCTTCTGGATGTCATTCGGACATGTTCTGTCAACAACAGGTGGTAACATTGCATCTGGCAAGGTTTGCTCGCCACTTTGCAGCATTTGGTCGCCCATGGTCGAGGGTTGGTCATCCATGTCCATCTGATTATTCTGGGACCCGAGAATGTCTTCCAAAATTGAGGGTTCATTCTCAAGTTGACTGGTTGACACTTCCATCATAGATATTTGTCCTTGTCTTGACTGGATTTGTAGGAGACACTCTCGAGCTTTTCTTTGGTCTCCTTTTACTGTGCCAACTCCACTTGTTGTTGGGAATTTTATGTAATAATGGTAAGTTGAACACGCAGCCCTGAATTCATTCAAGAAAGGTCGACTCAGGAACCCGTTGTAAGTTGACTCTTGATCGACGACCAAGAAATCCACCATTTTTGCGATATTTTTCTCGGGCTCTTTGACCGTCACAAGTTGCATAGCCAAAGTTACTATTCCCAGTGGGACCGTCACAGCATTTCCGAATCCCAGAATACGATGATTTGTGTCTCTGATGTAGCCTGCACAATCTCTCATCTGATCAAGCATCTTTTTGAAAAGGACATTTGTGTAGGCTCCAGTATCCACCAACAGTCTATGCACTCTAGTTTCCATGATCTTGGCACATATCACAAGCAATTGACCGATTGCTCGCAATTCAACTTTTCTTTTACGATTAGAAATCGGTGATCGTCCATCAGAAAAACCGCCAACAGGTCCTGCAGGTTCCATCATCTGGATGTCCGGAACTGGACCTCCTGCAGGCACCTGAGCTGGTCGCCCAGCGCGATTCCGACGGGGTGTCTGTTCTTGACCCTCCTCATCAGAATCTTCATCTCTGTCTCTTTTGCCGGGCTGTCTCTTCACGAACTCGGATAGCTTTCCCTCCTCATAAAAACGTCATAACTGCTTCAGCAAGTCACGACATTTGCTCGTAAAGTGTCCCACACTCTGGTGGTAGGCACAGTACTTGTTCTGGTTCAACTTGCTTGTATCTTGACGTATCTTACGGGGAGGTGTGAGCAATTCTTTGTCCCGGACATTATTGTAAACTGTATTGATTGATACGGTAAGAATGTGGTTCAATTTGTCCTTCAGCTCCGTTCCTTCAGTGAATGCTTTCATGTTCTTGGGAGCTCGATAACCAGCACCAGGCTTTTTCGCACCCTCTTTCTGCTCTCCTTTGTATCCCATGTCCTTTTGCAGTGCTTCATGCATGGAGACAAAGACGCCTGCCCGATCCCGAAATTCAGCATAAGTCTTCGGGCATCTAAGGTGTACATCTTTCCAGAGTTCAGTGCCCTTCTTGAGTCCAGCTAGGACGGCCACAATCTTGGTGTCTTCACTGACAGACTCCCCTTCTAGCAGGACCTTGTCGAATCTCTCCAAGTACGATCGGTCTGACTCGTCGTCAGTCTATTTCAAGTCGGATAACCGATGTCTTTGGGATAGATAAGACCCGGCCGTAGAGAAATGAGACAAGAATTCTTTGCCCAGCTGGGCAAACGAATGAATTGAAGCTGGTGGCAAAGCTGAAAACCACTTATGGACACGATCTCCTAGAGTTAAAGAAAAGTTGCGACATTGTGTTGCGTCACTTGCCCCCATTGATACCATATAATTGGTATACTTCATCAGATGCACCCGGGGGTCCGCCGTGCCCTCATATTGGATACTCGCTTGGAACTGGATCTTTTGCTGAATCGGGGCTTTCAGAATCACCGAAGATAGAGGTGAGACTGGAAGAGTTGTGTTTCCATATCCTCTCTGTTGATCGAGCTCTTCAAATGATCCCCCCTGACTCTGAGGCTGTCCGGCGAGCAGAGGCGCGCAACCGTCTGTTCGCTCCAGTCCCTCATTGGGAGCGGGAACCCCCTGGATTGGCCTCCTAGGATTGGGCTCTGCGTTTGGGCCAAGACGACTAAAAGCTGACCTAGTCAGCCTGTCATGGACTGACTGGCGAGCAGGTGCAACAGCTGGGCGAGCTGCTCCTGCTGCGGGATGAACTTCCATGATTCCCCGGCCGTGACGACCTAATCTTTTTAGAGCACTTTGGCGTGTGCCTTGACTCACTGCCATGGCCGGATTCTGAGTTGAACCTCCCTGACTGGCGGCCTCAACGTGCTATTTATCTTTGCCCTTGGCCTTACGAGCTTGGGCACTGTCTGCTTCATTTAAATGATCCCCCATAGCCTTCTCATGTTCACGAGTCTTTGTGGGGCTATACCTTGCTCGCACATAAGAAGGGCCAGGTTGGGCTTGCTGTCTTTGTAAAGCCTGGAGCATGGCAATGGTGCGTGCCAATTCGTCTGGGTTGTGAGCTAAGACGTCTAACTCTAGTGGCATTAACTGACGAGCAACATTGGTCTGATTTTCCTGGTCATTTCTGCTCGCCCCTGCTCGCCTACCAGCCTGGGACATCCGGGAGTGTGAATCCCTTGTTATATGTTGTGAACGTTGTGTCTCTCGTGATTGAGGCATGTTCACAGGAGGTATCGAGTATTGTTCTTGGTGTTCTTGATTTTTTCCTTCAAAAGCTCAAACTTGTTCCACAATCTTGGGGAGATCTTCCCGTATTAAATGATTCGGAGGTTCGAAACCCTTCTTCTAGCGCCAATTTGTTGATGATCGTTTCTAATTTTGATGATTGATGACTGTTTTTGTTGTTCAATTGATCACCAAACAATTACGTGTGATTGATCACTAATCGTAATTAGTGAATCCGAAATTTTAGGTTTAAGTTTGGTTTGAGATGTTTATAAGCTTACGTGATAAATTCGATCGTAAGATAAACGAGATGATTTTGGTTCGTAGACGAAGTTTGGACGTGTATAATAATTTGTGCTTTGAGCTTGCATTTCTACTTGAACGAACAACTTAACATTGAACAAACATTAAAAAATTACAAGTATTAAACACGACCAAGAATGTAAACCTGTACCAACTAGGTTGGACCTGCTCGACAAAAACAATGTCAAACTTCCAACCATTAAAAAACATAATTTACACCAGGAGTCAAAGTTGCTCGACCACTATACATCTTGTCAAGGCATCTTTAAACTCTCAAGATGGAACTAAACTATACAAGAGGCTGGCGTTCTTGACCGCGACCAAACTTGACCTAATTCAACTCTGTTCGACCACTTATACTTGGTGAAAATTTCAAAAAATTAGGCAAGTTTTTGGATCCATCTTGTACCTCTGCCATTCTAGCTCGCCTAGTGGACTTAGTAGTTCGCCCATCTCAACTTCACTCTCTCTTGAGGCAAGGCTGCTCGCCTACTGAAAGTACTTCCTTAAGTTAGCTGCATTCCAGGAATATTGGGCCGGGTTGCCATCTAAGTCTTCTATGTCATATGCTCCATTGGGTAACCTGTCTGTTACCCTGTATGATTGTTGATAGGCGAGCAGAATCAGCAATTGGGCGACCAGGATTAGCACAAAATACTTAAAGATTAAAGCGAAATTAACCCAATATTTACCCAAGATATCTGGCGAGCAGAACCTGCATGCTACACCAAGACAGATAGGCGAACAAAATCAGATCAAAAACTACATGATGAGCTCAATTAGCATCTCGCCGACCAGATCCGACCACAATACCAAAACAACAACTAAGTGAGACAAGATACCAACAGAATCAGACTAAAGACTCCTCCAGGGCAAGTCCAATATGACGAACAGCTCTTGACTGCGAGCAAGTCCAACAAGATAAGAATATAATTTAGTTTAGATAAGGTCAACTTAGTCAAAGGCCAGATGTCGTGTATGCAGGCCTGGTAGGCCAAAAGTCACGACACCTCCTGCTAGGCAAATGTCTATAAATACTTAGATTTTTTCAGCTAATAAAATAAGCACAAATTATTATACAGGTCCAAACTTCGTCTACGAACCAAAAGCAGCTCATTTATCTTACGATCGAATTTATCACGTAAGCTTATAAACATCTTAAACCAAACCTAAACCTAAAATTTCGGATTCACTAATTACGATTAGTGATCAATCACACGTAATTGTTTGGTGATCAATTGAACAACAAAAACAGCCATCAATCATCAAAATTAGAAACGATCATCAACACTCGTCAAGAGGAAGCAACTCGTCCATGTAGAAGCAGCTCGTCCATGTGGAAGCTGCACGTCACGAGAGTAGCTGCTCGTCAAGAGGACAACTGCTCGTCCATGTAGAAGCAGCTCGTCCATGTGGAAGCTGCACGTCACGGGGGAAGCTGCTCGTCAAGAGGAAGCAGTTCGTCCATGTAGAAGCTGCTCGTCCATGTGGAAGTAGCTCGTCCATGTAGAAGTTGCTCGTCAAGAGGAAGTAGCTCGTCAAGAGGACAACTGCTCGTCCATGTGGAAGCAGCTCGTCCATGTGGAAGCAGCTTGTCCATGTAGAAGCTGCTCGTCCATGTGGAAGTAGCTCGTCCATATAGAAGTTGCTCGTCCATGTGGAAGCTGCTCGTTATGGGGGCAACTACTCGTCTTATGTCAATAACTGCCCCCTGTCATTCATTGGCAGTTGTTCATCCTCGACCATGGACCGTCAAATCTTCAAATGAAAAACACCAAGAACACCAAGAACACTTTTCTTGAGTTTTGAATGAAAACTCAGTACACCTTCAAATCTTCAAGCTTTCGACTTGAATTTCTTGAAGATTTCTTCGATAACCGGAGGTTCGAACCCTTCTTCTAGAGCCAATTTATTGATGATCGATTCTAATCACAAGGATTAGTGGCTGTTTTTAATCGTTAATTAGATCACCAAACAATTACGTGTGATTGATCACTAACGTAATTGTTTGGTGATCTAATTAACGATTAAAAACAGCCACTAATCCTTGTGATTAGAATCGATCATCAACAAATAGTGAATACAAAAATTTGGATTGAGGAAGAATTAACATGTGTATTGATTACGTATTTAATTCGTATATAAGAGAATCGAACTGCTTTGGATGTATAATCGAAGTTTGGACGTGTATATGAATTTTGTCCTCTCTCAATTAGCTGAAAAAATCTAAGTATTTATAAGCATTTGCCTAGCAGGAGGTGTCGCGACCTTTGGTCTACCATGACTGCATGTGTGATACTTGGGCTTTGACTAGTTGACCTTATCTAAACTAAATTCTATCTTTCTATGCTGGACTTGCTCGCAGTCAAGAGCTGCTCGTCCTGTTGGACTTGTCCTCGAGGAGTCTTTAGTCTGATTCTGATGGTCTTTAATCTTGTTAGATTGTAGTCTTGACATTGTAGCTAGATCTGTTCGACGAGGTGCTGAGTGTGTTCGCCAGAACCTTACCCGGGTCCACATGGTCTTCATGCTAAATTTGCTCGCCCGGTTAGTCTTGCTCGGCGTGTAGGTTCTGCTCGCCAGGTACCTTGTTTAATCTTGGCTTAATTTTGCCTTAACCGCAGGTATTTTGAGTTAATCCTGATCGCCCAAATGGCGTTCCAGCTCGCCTATCAACAGATCGTTTCTGTTCGCCTAATGGCTAGACCTGCCCACCTATCAACATGTTGGTCATCTTTATTGACTTGGTATCTTGAATATTGGGTCGTTTCTGTTCGCCTAATGGCTAGACCTGCCCCCCTATCAACATGCTGGTCATCTTTATTGACTTGATATCTTGAACATTGGGCCGTTTCTGTTCGCCTAATGGCTAGACCTGCCCGCCCGGATGTCATGTGGGTCCACGTGGCCTTCGGGTTAAAGTTGCTCGCCTGGTCATTGTAGCTCGCCAACTTTGGGTAATCCTGTTCGCCCAAGAGTTATCTCTGCTCGCCTATCAACAGTAATTACCTTATTTAGGAAGGAAAAAAATGTTACCCTACATGTATTCTCATTTTCATTACCATTAAAGAATTTTCAAACCAAGCTCACCTAAAATTCATGAGAGACCACAAGAGACAATCTTGTTTACACACCAACTATTAAAGTCATCACTAGATTAGACCTATATAGAATGTCAATTAAATGAATGGGAAAAAAGAGAAGAAATTTGTATACCAATATTAATGACAAAGTAAATGCCTCGCAAGCTTTCCAATCTTTCCAGTCTCTCGTTCAAATGATAGTGTTTTCGCCAATACGTTCTGAAATTTCTCTTGAAGGTCGTGTCTGCATTATCTGCTCATTTCCTTCCAGCATTGTTAATAACAGAAGACACATGCCTGCATCTCTTTGTTTCATCCTCAAGAACTTACTCCCATACATCTCCAACAAGCATCAAATCACCATCTTTTATCTTCATATGCAGTTGAATATTCAGATCCTTGTATCCTTCTCTCATAGTAGACTTGACAAATAAATCAGCCCAAAATAAATTATCCAATCCCATTATGTAATAAAATTTCTTAAATATATATAGACTTAATTGCGAATAAAATCACCACCTTTTTACGAAGTGCAATGTAGTCCCAATTTTTAGATTTTGATAAATAAAACTCTACTTCAACAATTTTTTTTTTGCAATTCTAGCTCACAGACAAAAATCTCCTAACTCAAAACGACGTGATATGAATTAAATGATGTCATTTCACCTATAAATATCATAATGATGTTGTCTAAATTTAAACATTAAAAACGCGCTGACTTCTGATAAAGGAAATTTTCTACTTGTGAACTTGAATTGTAAAATAATATTAAAGTGGGGTTTTATTTAGCAAAATGCAAAAATTAAAATTATTTTGCAATTTCCGAAAAAGCTGTGAGTTTTCTTTAATGTTTAAATTATATATATGTATTAATCCATATATGTAATATTAATTACTATTGTGAGTTGGAACATACTTTCTAAAGCTTTAAGAAGCTCTGTATCCCTTATAAACTTTCAAATCAATCTTTCTGAGATGAGGCGCTCCATCCATGCTCACTTTCACATAAATCCAAGATTCAGATTTCACATTCTTCGCCGGAATATTGTTTTTTTGGGTACGATCTCACCAACGGCCACCCCACAATCTGTGCTCTGCAACCAATCAAACTGGTTAGTTACTAGCAAAAATATTGACGTAATTAATAAACCAACTTCACATCCTAAGAAAACCATTAAGGTAAAATATTATGTGCACCACTAATATTATTGTCTATATAAACTAATACTATTGTCTGTAAAGAACTACTAATATGTTTGCTTACTTTTGCGCAGGTGCATTTTCATGGTCAATCAATTTTGCAGAAGAATCTGTCTGAAATCGAATCAGTAGAAGATTGTTTTTTGTTATTAGCAGGAGAGCATTCATCTGTCACCACTAAATCTATTTATCTTTTCACTCCACAGATTCCACATCTGTTCCACAACTATGACAATCATAGGTGGATTGATCATGTGCAGAAAGGACAAGATAAGGGGCAATCACAATTTCTACAAAGGTAACTTATTTTATCAATCAATTTGGTGGTAAAAAGTAATAAATATGGCAGTTAGAATTAGATACAAGATATTTACATGATAAACATAGCAATCCCCATTATGATTAGGAAGCGCACTGAGCAAGGTAAAACGACCGGCTGCAACAGTGAACAAGTCTTTCGACCCTTTAAAACCTCTGCTCGCGGTTGGATTAAAGTTAAGAGCAGATAGTTTCCGACATGGATTCACTTGGAATTGCAACTAAGCTTTTGCTGCGGATTCTTGGAACTTGATTGCAGACTCTAGGCTCAAAACGACATCTCTCATTGATGGACGCTCAATCCCTTTGTCCCTAAGGCATGCAACTGCTGTTCCAGCAAATTCACTCAAGCATTCAGGTGAAATCTTGCCCTTCACATTAGAATCAATAATGTGTTCAATTGTCCCTTCCCCGTGAATAAATGTGGCCCATGAGGCCAAGTTTCTTCGCTCTTCTGGTATGTCGTCTGAATGATCTATTGGTCGCCTACCACATAAAACTTCAAACAGCATAACACCAAATGCGTATACATCAGTCTTCTTTGTCAATCGACCTGACATAAGGTACTCCGGATCCAAATAACCATATGTGCCTTTGACTAGAGTGCTAACATTTGCGTCATCCCCACCTGACGGACATACTTTCGACAAGCCAAAATCGGAGATCTTGGCCTCCCATTTCTCATCAAGTAGGATGTTTGAGGACTTGACATCACGGTGGATGATGGTTTGCTCAAGGCCGGAGTGGAGATAGTTCAAACCTTTGGCCACCCCTACGCAAATCCGGAGGCGTTGCTTCCATGTTAATGGGGAATTGTTTGAGCTTCGAAGATGCTCATGTAGAGAGCCTTGAGATGTGTAATCATAGAGTAAGATCATCTCTCCCTTCTCATTGCAATAGCCGATGAGTGATACCAAGTGAAGGTGCCTTAACTTTGATAATATCTTGATTTCATTTACAAACTCATGAACACCTTGGTTTGAGAATGAGCGGAGTCTTTTGATTGCCACAACGGTGCCACCGTCGATAAGACCTCTGTACACATTGCCAAATCCTCCTTTCCCAATGATATGATTGTCACTGAATTTTTGAGTAGCAGATTTTGTATCATTGAGAGAGAAACGCCTGCATAAATCGGAAGGCAATTTTATGCCTTCTGCACGAGTTTCTGCAAAAACAGTCGATCAATAGTCAGAATTTTCCAAAATGTTTTAGATTTACTGTGACAGATTGAGTATATACCTGATACTAAGCTGTATTCTTTTTTCTTAATTGGATTTATCCTGTTCCAAAAGGCACCCCATGCCTGGAAGCGTGATGTAGTATATGTTTTCTGTTTCCTCCCATCCCTTTTTCCAGCTGAAAAGTAATTTGAATTAGTTTGTTTAGTGGGAGCAAATTTAACAGTCTGCACATCTGTGGAGGATTCATTGGATATCTCAGATACACTGTCTTCATTTGATGGACTGATATCAGGAGCAACATCATCTACATGATTCGACAACACATCAATGATTCTGCTGTCCTGCTGCTCAAGTGCAAGCTCGAGTTGGAGCACTACCTGAGACATGGTTGGCCGATTATTTGGTTCATCCTCCAAGCATTTTATTGCAACCCTCACAAATATGTCCAGGCTGTTTGGTGAAATTTCGTCTCTCAGACTCGAATCTACTATCTGATTAGCTTCTCCTTTACTAATCTTATCTCGAGCCCAAATGGTCAAAATCCTCTCGTCTTCTGAAAACAACGAATCTACCGCAGGTCTCCCACATAGAGCTTCCAACAACACCACACCAAAGGCATAGGTGTCTGTTTTCCCGGGTTAGTTTTTGGGTGTTTATGTAATACGGGTCGAAGTACCCAAATGTGCCCATTACCTTAGTGCTAACGTGGCTCTTTAACCTGTTTCTGTCTTCTGATTTCGCCAAGCCAAAATCTGACACCTTAGCTTCAAAATCTTCATCCAGCAAGATGTTTGAAGCCTTGACATCACGATGTATGACTCTGTGGCCTGTGTGAAGATAGTGGAGACCTTGACCAGCTCCAACACAGATATTTAGGCGTTGCTTCCAAGTGAGCGAAGTAGAATCCATGCCTTTCCTTGCAAGTTTGTAGAGGTGGTCAGAAAGCGTACCACTAGGCATATACTCATAAACAAGAATCATTTCTCCATGCTCACTGCAGTAGCCGATTAGGGATATCATATTTATATGTCGGAGCTGAGAGAGTACTTCAATCTCTGTCAAGAACTCACGTGCTCCTTGCCTGGAATTTGATTTTGACCTCTTTACAGCAACTGTCTTCTGCCCTTTATCAATGACGCCTTTGTAGACCAGACCGAACCCACCTCGCCCTATCAAAAGTCCACTACTGAAGTTCCTAGTTGCTAATTGAATCTCAACTAGAGAAAAACAGCGACATGACTTTTCAGCCCTAGCCGATGGTCTCATCTCTTCTTCAGTGTTGCTAGCTTCCCACATTTCCCTCAGCTTATAGACAATTATATTCAATAGAGATATTACAACTATTACTACAGTTAGGATTGTGTTTCTATTGCCAAGAATTGCGGGTGAAATCCGGATGGTCAAAGATGGTGAATCCCAAACCAGAGGCAGGGGATTAGGACTAGCTAGGCTATTGTCATGATTGCTCATTTTAACTACTTCAAATCCTGCAAGGACACCATGTACATCTCTCAGTTCATCATATGACTGAAGGGAAATCAAGAGATCACGCTTACCATCCTCTTTCACCCCTCTCATCATCACCATGTAGTCCCTAAACAAGAGAACATATTCTCCTTCTCTTGATTTCAATATATCACTATTAGTTTGAGCAATCATGCCATCAATGAGGACCTTAAACATCACATCACCATACCCTGCAACCTTGAGTGCGAGCTCTGAGAAATGGAGCCTGATCAAGTACCTGAACCCCACCTCCACCGGTACTTTCCAGGTACTAGTTTTTTCCTTTTCAGCATTGTGCATCGCCCACCTGGGAAACACATTATCAAAATCTCCGGGATATTGTTTGATGTTTAATCGGTGAATTATCTCAAGGGCCGTGTCATTATCAACATAAACCAAATACTCCTTACCAATCACTTGGAGTCCAACATCTCCACCATCAAAGTAAGAAAGACTAACAGGGACAGATAAAATCTCGATTCCATTTATGAAAGCATAAGTATCTAGCGATTGAGGAGAAAAGGTTAAGGTGAGGTGTTGATTTTCTTGTATGTTGAGACAGAATTCCTTGGTAAAAGTAGTTATACCAACAGTAATTGAAGTGCTGAAGTTAGAGAGCAAAGTAAAAGGGCCAGCATGAACAGTGAACAAATCCCTAAACCCTTTAAACCCTTTGTACGGAGACGGATTAAAGTGGAGGCGGATAATTTTCTGACCTGAATTGACCTGAAATGCGTACGAGAATTGGGACGAAGAGATTCTCGCCGTCCGGTGGGGAACTGGATCGGCTGAGGACAGCATTCGTATTGCGGTTGAGGTTTTTGATGAGCCCTTCAATTGCAGCAATGACCGTGGTTGTTTATCTCCGAGCCATGTGATTCCACTGCGTGATGCAGAAGCTCCGGTTGAGCCACAGTTTATGGAAACATCAATTGGATTTTTACTATGGATCTGTGTGATTGAGAAGAGGAAGCATAGAATTAGCAAAGCATTTGAAAATTGAGAGAGATTCATGGCCGAACATAACCAGAGGAATGATTGGAATTTGGATAATAATGGCCATTAATGAAACATGACCACTGCATATCAATTTGAGAGTCCACTTCACTCATGGATTATTAACACATATTTCATAAATTTATTAATTTTTCCTAGAGAACTATTGAACGATGAGATTACATAAAACGGTGTCAAAATTTTATACTGTTTGGTATTAAAAATATTATCTTAGAATTATATATGATGTCCTTTTCATAATAAATACACTTAGGTAATACTTAACTTCAGTTAAAAAAATTATTAAAGTATTTTGTACAAGCCTTATCTTACTTGGTTTTGATATATAAAATACTACACACTCTGTCTTGCAAATACTTTTGCTTTCACACTTCTAAAAAAAAAAAATTACTTACAAAAGTAAATAAAGTATTAAAGTATCATCACTTGGTATCAGTCATCGGCTATTGCAATGATAATGGGCACGAGGCGTCTGCGTGAGATTTTTTTTGCTACATACTTAATGTTGCACCATGTTTAAGTAGTTCTGCCATTAAAACGAACATTGTTCGGCACAAAGACTCTAGACACGGATTTCTTGATATATATACACTAGGAATTTGAAAAGGAAAGACTAATCTTGAATCAAGTAAAATGCTTCACTAGCTTTCATATCTTTCCAATCGATAATTTAATAACAAAAGACATCAATAGACGGTGATTCGGGTACTCACAACTTAATTTTAAGTTCGCTTTACCCTCCCGAATGCACTTCCAGGATAACAATAACTATGGATGGATTGATCAAGTGCAGAAATCTCATTTCCATACGAAGGTACTTTTTTTTTTTATCAATCAATATGGTGGTAAAAATAATAAGCGTGTCAATTAGAAGTAGATACATGATATTTACATTATAACGTGGCAATCCCCATCATGGAAGCGTGCAAAAGGAACAATGAACTAGTCTTTTAACCCTTTAAAACATCTGTATGTGTTCATGGGTTGATTTGTTCGAGTTTTGAAAGCCATTTCCTTCCACTATGTGCTTCTTGGAGCTTGATTGCAGACTCTAGGCTCCGAATGACGTCTCTCATTGATGGACGCTCAACCGCTTCGAGCCTAAGGCATGCCACAGCTGTTCCTGCGAATTCGCTCAAGCATTCTGGAGCAATTTGTCTTTTCACATTAGAATCGATAATGTGTTCAAGTGTCCCTTTCTTGAAACAAGACACGGCCCATCTCGCCAAGTTCACTTGCTCGTCTGGTAGGCTTTGAACTATTGGTTGCCTAGCGCATAAAACTTCAAACAATGTCACGCCAAATGAGAATACGTCGGACTTGGCTGTCAACTGTTGTTGCATGTAGTATTCCGGATCCAAGTAACCAAAGGTGCCTTTGACTAGAGTGGTGACGAACGAGTGATCCCCTCCTAATGGGCGTACTTTCGACAGACCGAAATCGCAGATCTTGGCCTCCCATTTCTTATCCAGTAGGATATTGGTGGGCTTGACATCACGGTGGATGATGGTTTGCTCGACGCCGGTGTGGAGATAGTCCAAGCCTCTGGCAGCACCCAAGCAAATTTGAAGGCGTTGCTTCCATGTTAAACGGGAATTATCCGAGTGGTAGAGATGGTTACGTAGAGAGCCTCCGACCATGTAATCATAGACTAAGATCATCTCCCTGTTCTCGTTGCAATAGCCGATGAGTGATACCAAGTGATGGTGCCTTAACTTCGACAACATCTCGATTTCAGTTATAAACTCATGAGCACCTTGGTTTGAGGATGAGCTCAGTCTTTTAATGGCCACGCTGGTGCCACCGTCGATCAGACCTTTGTACACGTTCCCGAATCCTCCTTTGCCGATGATAAGCTCAACACTGAATTTGTTGGTGGCAGTTTTGATATCGTTGAGAGAGAAATGTCTGCATAAATCAGAAGGCAATTGTATGCCTGCTGTAGGAGTTTCTGCAAAATAATTGCTAGTCAGTCATCAAGAGTAGTTTGAAAAATGGGAATTACAATCCAAAATTATTTAAACTTACTGTGACAGATTGAGTATATACCTGATATAAAGATGAATTCCTTTCTCTTAATTGGATTTATCCTGTTCCAAAAGGCACCCCATGCTCGAAACCGTGACGGGTTATATTGTTTCTGTTTTCTCCCGTCATTTTGTCCAGCTGAAAAGTAATTTGAATTAGTTTGTTTCGAGGGAGCAAATATAACAGTCTGCCCATTTGAGGAGGATTCAGTGTGTATCTCATTGTCTTCATTCGATGGACTGACATCATGAGCAACTTCATCTATATAATTCGACGACACAGCTAAGTTTCTGCTCTCTTGCTGCTCAAGTGCAAGCTCGAGTTGGAGCACAACTTGAGACATTGTCGGCCTATTATTCGGTTCATGCTCCAAGCATTTCGTGGCCACCCCCACGAAAACCTCCAAGCTGTTTGGTGAAATTTCGTTTCTCAGATTCAAATCTACAATCTGATTAGCTTCTCCGTTACTAATCTTATCTCGAGCCCAAATGGCCAGAATCCTCTCATCGTCTGACAATGTGGAATCAACTGCTGGCCTCCCACACAATGCTTCCAACAGCACCACACCAAAGGCATACGTGTCTGTTTTACGGGTTAGTTTTTGTGTGGTCATATAGTACGGGTCGAAGTACCCAAATGTGCCCTTTACCTTAGTGCTAACATGGCTCTTTAACCTGTTTTTGTCTTCTGATTTTGCCAAGCCAAAATCTGATACCTTAGCTTCGAAATCTTCATCCAACAGAATGTTAGAAGCCTTGACATCACGATGTATGACTCTATGGCCTGTGTGAAGATAGTGGAGACCTTGACCAGCTCCAATGCAGATATTTAGGCGTTGCTTCCAAGTGAGAGAAGTAGAATCCATGCCTTTCCTTGCAAGTTTGTAGAGTTGGCAGAAAGCGTGCCACTAGGCATGTACTCATAAACGAGAATCATTTCTCCACGCTCACTGCAGTAGCCGATTAGAGAGATCATATTTATATGTCGGAGCTCAGAAAGTACTTCAATCTCTGTCAAGAACTCCCGCTCTCCTTGCTTGGAATTTGATTTTGACCTCTTAACAGCAACTGTTTTTTGTCCTTTATCAATGACACCTTTGTAGACCAGGCCGAACCCACCTCGCCCTATCAAAAGTCCACTACTGAAGTTCCTCGTTGCTAACTGAATCTCACCTAGAGAAAAACGGCGACACAACTGTTCAGCCCTAGCCGATGGATGATCTCAAGGGCCGTGTCATTATCAAAATAGACCAAATACTCCTTACCAATAACTTGGAGGTTGGAGCCCAACATCCCCACCAACAAAGTAAGAAAGACTAACAGGGACAGAGATAATCTCGATACCATTTATGAAAGCATAAGTATATAGTGATTGAGGAGAGAAGGTTAAGGTGAGATGTTGATTTTCTTGTATGTTGAGACAGAATTCCTTGGTAAAAGTATTCTGACCAAGAGATTTAGCAGTAATTGAAGCACTAAAGTTACTGAGCAAGGTAAAAGGACCGGCATGAAGAGTGAATAAATCCCTAAATCCGTTAAACCCTTTGTACGGAGACGGATTAAAGTGAAGACGGATGATTTTCTGACCTGAATTGGCATGAAATGTGTAGGAGAATCGGGACGTAGAGATTCTTGCTGAATGGTGCGGAACAGGGTCGACTGAGGTTGGCACTGGGATTGTGGTTGAGGTTTTTGATGAGCCGTTTAATAGCAGAAATGGAGATGTTTTTGGGCGTACATCTCCCACCCATTTCCTTCCACTGCGTGATGATGAAGTTCCCGGTGAGCCGCAATTTATAGAAACGTCAGCTGTGAATGTGGAGTGAGATGAATATTTGCAATGGATCTCTTTGAATGTGACGAGGAGGAAGCAGACAAGTAAGAGAGTATTTGAAAGTGGAGAAAGATTCATGGTTGGTTGGAGTTAACCAGAGAATGATTGGATTTTCGGGAAGAAAGTCCACTACATCTACAACATGTATTAAAAGTATACATATACAAATAACAACTAAGCCCTTTGGTATGGGTTAATAAATTAGTAGCTAACTTTATTTTCTATGTATAATTAGTGAGATAACTATTATTTACATGTGTTTGGTAACAAATAAAAACTTGTGTACTATATTATTTTGAGTGTTTGGTAGGAGATACTTTAATTGCTATTATTTTTATTCAATTGTTTGGTAGGGTATATAGTATTTCCAATTTTTAAAAATAAAATAAAAGCAACTAATGAAGGAAATAAAACACACAACTACCACCGATTCTTCCTCTGCAAGATTGGGAAGAAAGAAAAACCCAGCTAGGGCTTTCGTTCCCAAAAGTTAAACCAGTTCGACGGATCGTTGTTCGCACGGAGCTCATCGCTGCTGCTGATTCGAGCACACCGCCGTCGCCGCCATAATTCCGTTCAACCTATTCACAGTTAAGTCCATTAATCGAGAAAGAAAGGTGTGTTGTTAATTTTTGAGTTATTCGAACGATTTCCTCCTGTTAATTTCAATTTACTTTCAGCACAATGATGAAGAGGGGGTGAAAGTCTTGACGTTGGTGAAACATTGTTCGTTTCTAGGGTTGCTGGTATTTGGTTCGTGCTGGTATTTGGTATTTGCTAGTAGTCGATGTCGATGGGTTCTGTGATGTTTTTAAATTTTGTCGGTTTACGGTGCATGCTTAATTGAGTGATGAAATTAGTCGATATTGATGTGAGTGCTTATGATTGTTTAGAGTCTCGCTATGTTGCATATGCGGTTAATTAAATGAGTATGTTTGCTTGTAAGAAATATGGTTTGTTCACCAGTTTTTTCGGTTGAAAGATGGTGATGTTATATATCTACTGTGGTACAAATTTTGCATTGGTGTGCCTCTACGTATGAAATTGTGTTATTAAAATTTAATACGCCCTAATGAATGAAACTTTGAACAGATGGAGGGAGGTGGCAGTAGCATGGACACGGGTGTGAAATCGAAAGGGAAAGCTAAGAAAACTGACCGAACTAGGAGGACTTGGTCCGATGTTGAAGATGCTGCACTGCTAGAAAATATGAAGGAGCTCATCAAAGATGGTTGGAAGGGAGAGAATGGATTCAGACCTGGATTCATGAAGAAACTTGAGGAGAAGCTTTTGGTGCAATTTCCGGGGACTGATCTTCGGGAATATCCACACATAAAGTCCAGGCTAACTATTTGGAAGAGAGCACTCGGGTCCCTTCAAACGATGATAATGCATGGTACTGGGGTAGGCTTCAATACCGTTACAAACATGGTTGAGTGCAATAACGAGGCTTGGGATACCGTCGTGAAGGTAATATTTAACTTGCACGTAGTTTCCCTGCTACTTGTTCAGATTTGTTTCCTGTTTATTGGAGAATTTGAATTGGGTTTGAATTTTTGGCAGAAAGACCCGTCTGCTATTCACATGCGATTCAAGTCGTGGCCAATGTACAATGACTGGTGTGAGGTGTTTGGAAAGGACCGTGCAACCGGCGAGACTGCTGAGGATGTTATGCAAGCTGTAAATGAGATAATAGATGACGATGTTCCCTTTGAGTATGTTGGTACTGCACCTGATGCCCCTGAAGAAGTTGATGAATCGACCGACAACGGACCTTGCGACATGGATGACAATAGTCAGGCTCCTACTGCAGCTGAAGCACCCCCTAATCCACGTGCAACGTCTAGTAGAAAAAGAGGAAGTAGTCAAAGCGATGCACTGGTTGAAGTTCTCGATAGGTTTTGTATCTCGTCTGAACAACGTCTGGATAGCATGGTACAAGTTATGGGGTATCATCGTGACTTGGGCCAATCTAGGAAAGAGCTGTTCCAACTGATGGGTTCCGTACCAGAAATTTCTATGGATGAACGCATTGATGCTGCGGCAATGCTCGCCCAGAAAAGTGACCTTTTGGAGATGTTTGTCGGGTTCCCAATTGATGCTCGGCCACGTTTTGTGCGTCGTATGCTAGCAGGTGCTTATGGAGGGGTATAGACATTGGTTGTGGACATCGTCTTTTTGAATGTGAATTATTATGATTTTTGTTAATCGAACTTCACTAGTCGATGGGTATTAAACTGTTAAGCAGTAGGTTGGATGATAGATTCTCTCTTTTGTTGTATTGCTGACGATTAGTATATTTTGTCATGATGTTTAAATTCCATGGTTTCTTTAATATATTTTGGGCATTTCAGGGTATATTTTGGAACTGATGTTTAAATTCCATTTGAAATTCTCATGTGAGTCCCCTAATTCTCTTTGTCTAATGTTTCTTAGAAAGGGTCGAATATGGAAAAACGGCCACATTGGACCTTTATATAATAAAAACAAACGGAAACAATGCAAATACTAAAGAAAAACATGAAAATCTTAAGAAGTTACAAACTGACATCTACTTAACCAACCAACCACTAGAATCTCAAGAAGAGGTTGAACTACCACTGTCGTCGCTGAAGAAGTTCAAGATCGGTGTCCGGTGATGATCAAATCGAGAAGGCACGAATAACGTTGGTGGAGGAACGGTTGTGGGTGAGGATGTGGGCACTGGTGTGGGCACGGGTGGTGGTGTGGGAGTCGACGCTTGGGCTGCTATAGTGTTCCTCAAATTTTCCGAATATTCCGGCAATTGTTGTTGTAAGTTTAAATTCCGATTTTCATCTTCCTCGAACTCACGTGCTTCCGGAGGTTTGAATAGGGCCTTCATTTCGACGTAGAATGGCTCACCTCGATACATGTAAGTTCTAGCTATAGGATATTCCTTCAATCACAAAGCAAGATATGAAATATTATGAATATATGAAAACTCACCGACATCAAATTCGCATACAAGGCATTATCAAATCGGTCATATCTTTTCTGACAATAAATTTTTTACCCGTTTGAGTTCTTCCCATGTGGCCCGTGATGCATGAACAAAGTTCACGTCTTCGTCATAATAGACGCTCGTATGTTGAATGATCTCCTCGAAATAACCGAACCGGTTCCGAACACACCGAACTTGATGTGCAATCTGCTGATAGCTCCAATTTTTTTGGAACGTAGCATTGATTTGGTCCTTCATTTTGGCTATGGCAACCGTGTTTCTACCATTCCAAATCCATCTCCCCGAAGCCTTCTCCGCGACAAGTCCTTCAACTAGAAAGGTAGTGATCTCCTTGGTGAAGGAAGAGTTTTCATAAAAATAACGATCTTGAATATGCATGGAATTGAGTGATATTTTGAGTAATATATTTTTTCTTTTGGAAATGTAGTGGAAAATGCAAGTGTTGTGTTTCTTATAAATGCCCATGTACCTATAGATCATAAGGGCGTGGGTGGCTTTAGGCCTTTAGGGTGCTAGCATGACTTGGTCAAAAGATAGGATTGTGATGGTCAAATTTGGATTTATTGGGTGTGTATGGTCACTTCAGTGTGATATATAGAAGAAACAAATTAGTACAGTGAGTTCAGGTTTTGGAAGCTGCTTTTGTGTGTCATAGCATACATACTATCTTTCTTTTGGTGCAGTCCATGAAGGAGTATTAAATTACCATTTGGAAATTTAATTTATGGTTTATGAAATGTACTTACCGACATATTAGGGTCCAAAATTGTGATTAACATTATTAACTTTGCAGCCAAGCCCAGCCAAGCCCGTAAAGTTCGAACACGAAAGGCCCACAAATTGACCGACGCCAAACCCCACCTCCTTGACAACACCGACGCCAAAGCCCACCTCCTTGCCCACGAATCGCATGCCCATGCTCAAGAATGTGGTTTTGACGGTTCAGCTTCCCACTTCCCTCCTAAATCGGCTCCACCATTTCCACTCAATCTAGCAGTTTTTCATCCATCCCGACACAAGTTATCCCACGTCTTTATTTCTATAACCGGTTTTCCCATTTTAATACAATACAATGTGGTGCCTTTGAGAAAAAGAACGTTATCCATCCGGTAAACGCAATCGAGAGTTGCACGCGAGTGTAGGGCTTTAGGCAAGACTAATATTGCAACATTTGTAATAAGGTAAGAGTGTACACAAATTCTTTTTGGTTCTATTTGGGTTTTGAAATAGCATAGTTCAAAAGACGCTCTATTCGATATTTAGTTGTGTTTGTCAATGGTTTATACCCAATATTTTTTTCGTAATTGACTTCTTTGTTGGGTGAATTAGTGCTTTGCATCTTGCTTTGATTTGTTAATATTAAAAAAAGAACGATGTAGGAAAGATATTTAGAATTGCTATTGTGTTAATAATGTCGCATTGTAAGTGTTCGAAGAAATGTCTCAATGAAAAAACTAATGTCTTCGGCCATTATAAAGGTTTTTGGGTGTATCACATTGATTTATAAGCTTACACTAGTCTTGAAGATATCTTGTATATCATGAATACTATCCAAGGTATTATGCTAATGTTTGTCATCGGCCATTAATTTGTTAAAATAGCCGAACACGAGTAGGTGGGCAAATGCTTGGGATGCAATATTTTTGTGTGGTAATTATACATTCATTGATCTAGTTTCCTTGTTTTAAGGACGGATTGTACTCAGTTGAGCATGGAAGAAGAGGGACCGGTGAGATTGAGTTGTCGGGCGATGTTGGACGTTTTGCAGGACATAAAGAATTCATTGTCCTCGAAAAACTTGAAACGGTTCCGTGAGTCATGTTTTGGGGCATTCCTCGATTTACATGAACTACAATTCCAAGGACAACTACATCTTCAACTACTGCTGAAACAATCGCATGTCCAGTACAATGATAAGATTGTCTTTCATATTAACAACAGTGAGACCGAGTTGGGACAAAGAGAGTTCGCCTTGTTGACCGGGTTGCATTTCGGTCCAAAACCGGCCATTCCTCCTCAATCAAAAATTCACAAGAAAACATTCAAAGGAAAAAAAGACATAATGGTTAGCACAATTCGACAGACGTTCACCAATATTGCAAAGAAGGAGAAAGGAGATGGAGAAGTAAGTCTCAAGTTGGCCCTACTGTTGGTTGTGTATGGATTATTAATCATACGGAAAAGGACATCTAAGAAGGTTGATATTCGCTACATTCATCTGGTCGATGACTTAGAAACTTTCAATAAGTTTCCATGGGGTAGGGTTGCATTCGACATGGTACGTGATAATATTCATAACTTTTTGAATGGTCGAGAGAATAGAGACCACGTCGATGTATACGGTTTTGGTTTTGTATTACAACTGTGGGCGTACGAGGCCATACCTATTGTGGCACGCGTATGTGCCAAACAACCGAGTCGATCACGAAATGCCACACCTCGGATGCTGCGATGGAAAGCCACGTCAAGTCCTAGATCGGATGTATTAAGGATGGATTGTTTCCCGGCCTTGAAGGGTGGAGACCAGAGAAGCACAGAGGTCAGACTTTTTAATGTAGCAATTTTTTATTAGCGTATGAAATTATGATATTTAGTACAAATATCCTTCTATATTTTTCACAGATGATTCCCCGTCCCAAATTAGTTCCTACATCGGTTGAAGTAAACACGACCTACTATCGTAGTATCCTTGATTGGGAGAAGGAAATCGAGAAGGAGAATGAGGCAGAACCACCGGCAGATGTGCGAGAAACACGTAAGCGGAAGAGAGAAGCAAGTTGTGGTCCAAGTGAATGCAAAGAAGTACCCCGTAAGCAGGAACGCAAAGGAAAGACACCGATTCATAAGGAGGGTTCATCCAAGGATAGTAAATTCGAAGAAGGTGATGAATCATTTAGGAGCTGTGTCGAGCAGAAGTTGGGTGCAATCGAGAAGAAACAGGAGCGGCTTGAAAAATTCATTATGCGAATACTGCTCAAACTAGAGTGTTCAACTGAAAGCGATGAGGAGGTTGAAGAGTTGAGGGAGTCGGATGTCGACGGTTATGGATTAAAGGACAAGAATGAGGCACAACCAAAAGGAGACACTGGAGCCGAGGTCGGGTCTGAGGATCACGCATCTGATGACCCGGTTGATGATATACCAATTGGAAATGAGGAGCAGCCATCTAGGGAAGCCGATGAGGAGGATACAGAGGTCAAATGTGATGATCAGCCATCCTCGGACAAAACACCGACGGGAACTAAGCCCGAGGAAGAGGCCGATGTTAGTAGCCAAGGTGACAAACATCCAGACGTTGCAAAAAGCACTGGGGATGAGCAATCTAAACCATTTGAGAATGTCACACCAACTACCGACAAACCTCATGGCTAAGAGGTACCCCATGAAGAAAACCAAGGAGTAAATGAGGTAAAAAAATATCTTTTTTGTTCGACTAAAATTATAATAAAAGCTTGAAATATCAATTTTTTTGTCAAGTAATACTGTTGCATAGTAAGTCTCCATTAATATGAGCTTGTAGGACCGAGTCGTGTGTACGGATATTGTGTTGCACCAATATCAGATTCCGCCTGAAGATATTTTACCAATTTACAAGCCTTTGGTGGCACATGTTACACCTAGACAAGTAGCCGACTTTGCAAGGTGGTGGGGTACGGAGAAGGATGAAAACACCAAGATAGACACTTCAGTGTCGACATTCAAACAAGTTGATGCAAAGTGGTTTAGCAATATTTGGGAATCAAATTGGTGGTTGAGTGAAGAGGTAATTAAATGTCCATTATATTTAATATTCTCGTATTGAATGAATTATTCAAATCAGAAAATTTACATCTATGAAATTCTCACTGTATTTTTCCAGAACATCGATGCGTTACTGCATTTGTTGTTGACGAAGGTGGCGAGATGGCCGGACAGTTTCGTACCTAACTGGACGTGTGTCGATACTATGTTTTGGGTGAGATTTTATTGAATAGCAAATTTTATGAACCCATTATTTTAGTATGTAAGTGCCAAGAATGTTTTTTACCGTATACTAATTACATAATTGGATGTGCGTAGGAGCTTCTAACAAACCGATGTTGGGACCACTGGGTCAAATCAAAAAAGGCAAAAGTTCGGTTTAATTGGGCCCAACGGGAAAAGACTGTTATGAAGTATGTTTTTGGTCGCCTCCCTCGACTTGGTAACGGCAAGCCATGGTCTGCAGTTGATTTCGTGTACGGGGTGGGGAATGTTGGTGGAAGCCATTGGATCTTGTATGAATTACGGATAAAGACGAAGCTCATTGTTGTGTACGATTCGCAGAGAGGAGAAGGTCGTATGAATGCGAAACACAACGCTGCATTAAGACGTTTTGCTGAGGTTTTGGGTAGTATATTTCACGAGGCTTTTGGAGATGCTACTCAGGTTGATGATGGTGCACCGTGGCCGGTACAGATTTGCGTAGATTCCCCCCAACAAACAAATAGCAGCGATTGTGGAGTGTTGTGCATGAAGATGCTGGAGTGTCTTCGATGCTATACCCCCTTGGAAGAAATCGACCCCACAAGGTGCGACGAGTTCAGGAAAGTTTATTGTACTGAGCTATATAAGGCTGAAAACATTAATTTCTAAGTCCATTATGTGTTACTATTTTGATATCTATCCCGTCTTAATTGGAGGGAAGACAATTCGTGATTAGTATTTTGTGTACTTTAGTGACTAGTTTTGGATGAGCTCGTGTGTGGGCATCTAGTTACACTTTATATCTTGGTTGTTTAATGTATCGCAACACTACTTTTGTTGAATGTGGTTGTGTATGGATATATTTAAAATGTTGTCTACCACTTGTTCCACATTCCTGCCCCCATTTAGACCCACACAGTATTCCACATTACATATATTCAACAATCAAGTTAAGATGCCCTATAAATACATACGTACTACCACTTGTTCATGTGCACGCACATGTGCAACACACAACATTGAATATCCAAAATTGTGGAATATTACGAAATAAGAAATACAATACGCAAAAACAACGGTAAAATAAACCTAGGACAACAACATCCAACGTGGTACCTTAACGGTTGTTTCTATTGGCAAACCAAAACCACTTCATGGGACTGCATGAATCAACAGAGCTGGTAGATGGTCTGACACTTGAGCTGGCACCAGGTAAAGCCTCGGTTGATGGTCGTGCTATGACCCGGTTTGTCCACTCAGGAGAAGAGTTATACTGTTGCAACGGCGTCGCATCTATAGGTTCGTCTCCTAGAATGTTATCAGAAGGCTCATCAAACAATCTCATGCGAGAGTTACGACGATTGTTTACAGCCGGAGAGATAACCTCATCTTCGTCGTCGTCCGAAATAACAATAGTTCCGGGCCCTCGTAAATTCATCTCAGACACATAGGTTTGTGTTCCGTCGCTTAGGTTGATGATGTCTACTTCTTGATGCTGACCCGGTTCATCTACTCCCCCATCACCAAAAATCTGTTTAAGCTTTTCCCATTCCGGTTCACCTACGTGAAAATAAGCTCTAGCCAACTCTTGACGCTGAAAACACAAAAAAATCAACCGACAAGATGAATGGTTAAGAGGTAACTGTACAAAATAAATGACAAACGAGGCTTGGGTGACAAATAACCTTGAATGTGCGAATCCAGAACGAGGGAGATGCATGCAGTACGTTCAAAGACATGTCCCACCACACATCAGAAGTTGAAATTAACTGCTTGAAGATATCATGGCGTTTGCGTAGCTCACCAATCCTTTTAACAGCATCATCGTACGACAAGTTTATCCAAAACATTTCATTGACCGCCCCGATTGCGATGGAAACTGCATGGAAGTGTCGCTCGACGGGTACTGCAATGTTGCCCCATTTTTTCTGATCGAGTAGAGTACCAAGGAAACAACCATCCATTTCGTAAGACCAATCCCCATTATACAAGATTTCATGTTGAGGAGGTATAATGGGACGATTCATTTCTTTGGTTTGTTATAGAATGGTTAGGATGTATTTGATAGTTGGCAAGCAACATATATAGAGCATTTCGGCAATGTAGTTATTGTTGTGTACGCAAATAAATATTGGTGGGTAGAAGTTAGCTCTAGTAGTACTTATGGAAACTTGTATGGTCAAACTTTAATATGCAAGTTCAATCAACTCTTCTTCTCTGATTTGACACCATCAAGTAAACGCACCTTTTATGCCTTAGTTAATTTGCAAGTTCAATAACTTTTGATATGGTGTGATTGATTGATCACACCAACTACACCATCAATTAAATATGCGTGGGTCCGCTGTCATCAAATACCAATTGAATTTTCTCAGAATTGTGTTGGAGTTATATTTATTGCAATGTTTAACACATCAATTTAATAAGTTTTTGCAGAATCTTCATGGACATAAATGTATAGAAAATACATCATTAAAATTCTATTTTTTAATGAATAACAGAATAATAAAAAACACTACTATAAAAAGCCCCATCTCTAATGTTTGGGAAATAGATATTGTCCTAGCACATAATCAACACAAGTAATAAATAACGTGCAACAGTTCCAATTATACATTGGGACACAATAAAGCAAGGCATAAAGCAATATGGATGTCTGAAAAAAATTGTAAAGCCACGGTTGTCTCAATGGGGTGGGGGGAATCTCCACTCATTGTACATAGACGTTGCCAACTCTTCACGCCAGAGGTTAAACTCAGGAGTTGAGTCGAGCGTCTCAATATACTCAACAGGATCAACCTCATTATCTTCAAAGTCAACTCCGGGTATTGCAGGTTCCAAACCTTGCTCAAGCGGGTCGATGGGCATCTCCGTCCGGATGAAATTGTGTAGTAGAAAGCACGCCATAATAAGTCGTATTTGAACCTTTAGTGGGTAGAACGATGGGCTACTCAGGATCCCGAAACGTTTCTTCAACACACCGAAAGCACGCTCGATTACATTTCGGGCTCTAGTATGCCTCATGTTGAAGTGCTCCTGCTTATTTGTTGGTCGGCCAGAATGTGGGCCCCATTCACTCAAATGATACCGAGTATTGTGATAGGGGACGAGAAAACCTTCGCTGTTCGCATAGCCGTTGTCACCCAAGTAGTAGTTCCCTAACAAACAGTGTGGGCACCAAAAGAAATTAGTGAGCTAAAAGAGATATGAAATTAACCAAATCATAGGGAGTTGTAAATGAAGTACCCTTTGGAACTTTCAACCCCTGCGGCCTGTTAATAGAATCTCGTAGCACCCTACAATCGGCTGCAGAGCCTTCCCATCCGGGAAGGACATAAACGAACTTCATGTGGGGATCACAAACTGCCAGGACATTAGAGGATATACGGCCCTTACGAGTCCTGTAACGAGCGCGATCTCCTGAGGGCACAGTGAGATCGATATACGTCCCGTCCAAAGCACCTAAACATCCTTGTTATTTTTACAAATTAGCTTGTTTACATAGAGTACGACAATAGCAACAATGCTAAAAAATACCTTAAACCATTTCCATCTTGGATCAGTTGAGGTATCTGGAATAGGTGTCGGCCTAACCAAGAATAGGTGATGTAGCCTTAGAACTGCTTTCAAGACCAAGTGCATGTAACGGGACACAGTTTGGCCGGACATCAAGAATTCAAACTTCACAACAGAATTCTTGGTGTGATGTGCCAAAATGGTGAAGAACATGGCAACTTGTTCTTCAACCAAAACATATTTTTTGTCGGTTAACCCTCCCACAGTTCTCATTAAGTCACACAATTTTGCAAATGTATTCCGATCCATGCGTAGGTTGTCAATACAAGTTCTATCACTAAGCAAATACAAACGAGTACGACGGGAAATTTGTTCAGGCATTCGAGCTTTCATACTATAAGTTTTCTCACCGTTAGTCCGTCTCCTAACATCTCGGGACTCTTCACGCAATATGTGCGCAATAATGAACAACATAATAAGACGTTCGTGCATTACTTGCTCCCATAGTATAAAATTTAAAAAACGTTCCTTCAAAGCACGAGATAACATCGTAGAAAAGGAGATGATATCTATCCAAATGCCCACAACTGAGAGACAAATAGACTGCATTAAAAATTTGCCCAAACATGAAAGTACCTACTTCATTTGTCTACCTCATAATGCATATACAAATTCCAAAATGATGAATCACAAAACTGGATGCCTATTGTGTCCAACAATCATAATAAGATCAGGAAAAATTCACAAAATCACAAAATCCATAGCAACTAAATTCCTTCAAAGCACGAGATAATAACGTAGAAAAGGAGTACTAATCTATCCAAATGCCCACAACCGAGAGACAAGTACACTGGACCAAAAAATTGCCCAAACATGAAAGTACCTACTTCATTTGTCTCTATATAATGCAATTATATAATGCATATTCCCAAACCAAAATCATGAATCATTAAACTGGATGCATATTTTGCCCAACAATAACAGGAGGAAAAATTCACAGAATCACAAAATCCCTAGAAACTGCATTCCTGAGCCCCAATTTATTTTTCTTGTTTTTTCGGCACAAATTATACAAACTGCAACTCCAACAAGTGTAGGAAAATAGGAAGTAACTACACAATACCTTGATTCCGAAATTATTGCGGTGCCGAAATTAGAAATTAATTGCAACAATGTAAAATAAGGGCTTCTTTCCACCGGAGAAAGTGACAAATCGAAGAATCGGAGTTGAATTCCGGCAACCCACCCCACGGCCGTATGAATTTGGGGTTCGATTCGCCAAAAATGGAGAAATTTTTAAGTAAGCAACACAGAAATCCTAATTCGTGAAATTCAAATGGAAGCAAGGGAAGAGCCATACCTATTGTGGAGACCGTCTTCGAGCAAGAGACAACGGACTAGTCGCCGGCACTGGATCTTGGCCGCGCCGCGATGAGGTGGAAAACTGTTAAAGATGCTTGTCGTCGCCTTTGCTTGCTAGTGGAAGCCAAGAATGTAAATTATGATTTCGAAACAAAAAACGAACCCTAATCTATTGTGCATATGTCGCGAGATAGCGCTATACCACCAAGTTGGTGGTATAGGTAATGCATACCAGAACAGTAACTTGTGGATAATTGACGAGATTTGCCGTGTCGGGTCGAGGCTTTTACCGGGTAAAGGAGATGGGGAAGAGCTCCTACCAAATGAGGGACAAGAGGTGATATGTTCTATTTCTCACCCTTTTCTCACCCTTATATCACGTACCAAAGGGGGCCTAATATTAATTCCAATTTTTATTTTATTAAAGTATTAGGACAGGTCCTTTTTTTTCTTTTTTTTAACGGGTATTTAGGACATATGATTTGGGTTTCAACTTTCAATGTTCTACTATCTGCTTGCGCGTTAAATTCGTAAGATTATGTCATTTTATATCTTGAAATACACCCCTGGATGAATTCTTGGATACAACACTACTTATCTTACTCAATCTTGATGTTTATATATCCTAATAAATAATGCATGATAAAATCTATGCCATTTGATAAATCATAATGTCAGGTTAATTAGAAATACTGTAGAGAATAAGATGAGCCATCACTTACACCAAAATAAAAACCGTAACACGTACTAAAAAGGAAGGGCTTGAATTTATGCAGCATGCATTTCCATATTGCAGCTACGAATTTTCTTGTAATACAAAAGTGTCAAAACCACACAAGGGAATTTAAAACTCAGTAATGACACTAGTGCAATGCTGTTATCAACATAAACCAGAGGATTTTGACCAACTAGTTGTGAACCTATACCTCTGCCCTGGAAGTAAGAAAGACTAGCAGGAATCGAGATGATCTCAATGCCATTAATGAAAGCATACATATAATTTGATTGACTAGTTTCAGCAGAGAAAGTTATGTGGAGCAGTTGATTATGTTGTATGTTTACTTGGTGAGAGAATTCTGACAAAGAGCATTTGCAGTAAGTGAAGCGCTAAAGTTAGAGAGCAAGATAAGCACACCGCTTCAACAGCGAATAAGTCTTTCGACCCTTTAAAACCTATGTATGCAGTTGGGTTAAAATAAAGACGAATAGTTTTCTGACCTGATTTCACTTGAATGGCATAGGAGAAGTGGGAACGCGAGGTCTTGTGCGGAACTGGATCAGCTGAGGTCGACTTACTGCTTGCATTTAAGGTGGTTGATGAGGTCTTTAATGGCAGCAATGCCGATGCTCTTGGTTGTATGTCTCCGAACCATTGCCTTTCACTGTATGCTGAAGAAGTTCCACTTGAGCCGAATGACTAATGATGTTCGAGGACTTTCTCTGTGTTTACTTTTGTTCACTCCACGTAAAAAGGGTGTTAAGAGAGGCAATGGCCAATGGTGTAATATCATGAGCGTGTATATTGAAGACAATAATATGAAACCCGTGCAATAGTTTTGGTATTTCTCAGAAAAAAGGTGCGAAGAGAGCATTGCAATTTGCAAATATTTGATTGAATAATTTTAGACAAATTTTGTCTTACTTGATCACTTTGATTCATGCTTAACACACGACGAAATCTTGTAATGAGAAAATTTTGTTCTAATACTGAAAATTGACTCCAGATTCTATTAACGAGAGGCCCAAAAATAATAGTATATGATGTAAAATTTTACGGATTTACACGTGTGGCATAAATCCGAATAATGTTACAAAAGATGTAACACCATAACATTACAAAAGATCCTAAATTATTATCTACACTGTACTATGTCTTCCACTCATTCATTCTTACACAAGAGATAACTCATTAGTGGTTCCTTCCAACATCTTAATCACAGAAGACATTGATGGACGTTTGTCTGGATGTTCCTGGATGCATAAAAGAGCAACTTGAATGCATCTTATGGCTTCATCCTCCTCAAATGCACTTCCCAGTGAATCATCCACTAACTCTATTGCTCTCTTTTCTTTCCACAGATTTGAAACCTGATCAACAACATTACCAATTATAGTTGGACTGATAATAATGTGCAGAAAGAACGAAACACATCATCATAAAAAGGTACGTATTTTTTCTTTTTTGGATCAATCTACTAGTGGCAAAATGAATAAACATTGGTAATAGAATTAGTATATATACAAGCACTAAACTGATCATCATTCGTTTCTCGATGATCACATAGGTAGATACTCATTCATACTTACATGTTCAACAAGGGATCTGGTCCCGAGGTCAAGGTAAAGTGAAAATATTCTCCTGCCACTCACAATCTCCAGGAGTATAATTCCAAAGCTGTACACATCTGTTTTAACTGAAATTTTCCCATGCACATCTAATTCTGGAGGCATATAGTAACTCCATAAACAAAATAAGTCAGACAACGAAAGAAATAAGGATTTAGAGAGTAAAGCTCAGTGGATACACTTACAGTGTCCCTACTATTCGTGCTGTTTCCTGTTCATTTTGATTATCTACCATCCTTCTAGCTGATTCGAATTCGGAGATTTTAGGGTTCATCTTATGGTCCAGTTGGATATTATTTAAGTTGAGATCACCGTGAACAACTCTCAGTCCTGAATCTTGATGAAGATAAACAAGTCCTCGAGCAATCCCCATAACAATTTGGAACCGCACGGACCACTGAAGGTGTTGTCGCTGCTCTTTATCTATGAGGAAAGTTAACTTAATTGCTAATTTGTAACAACTTATGATTAACCTACCATGAAACAAGAATATAGGATAATTATTCTATTTGAGATGAAGTAAAGATTCTGGAAGCACCAACCGATAAAAAAATCTAGACTGTTTTTTTCCGTGAAGTCATACACAAGTAATAGTTCTTCCCCACTGACGCTATAGCCATGTAACTTGATGATATTTTGATGCTGAAGAATGGAAAGCACGTTAATCTCCTTTTTTAACTCTTCCAGGTCATATGCAGAAGATGGAGAGCGCCTTTTTACTGCAACTGCCTCTCCTGAAGGTAAGAAAGCCTATACAAGTGCATGATTTATTGAGAGGAAGAACACTTTGACAATAGTATGATTGGTTATTCTAAAGACAAATCACCTTATATACACCTAATCGGCCATGTCCCACTACATTTGAAGGGGAGAAATGATCTGTGGCAGCTGCAATTTGATATGAATCGAACTTGAGCAGTTTTACGTCTGCAGCATGAGAAAATATTTAATAATAATAAATAACTTAAGCGGACCCCGTGAAAAGTATGAAACAAGATTTGGATGAAGTTTTTTAATGGCATACCTGAAAATAACAACTCGTATTTCTTGGATGGTTTAACTCTTTTCCAAAGTGCATCCCATGGCCAAAGTCTTGATGGCTTATTTCTTGAGGATTTTCCCCTAAGTTTTCTTCCGGATATATCATCAACATTAACCACTTTTTTGTAAGTTAGTTCGTTCGGAGGAAGTCTGACACTCTTCATAGTTATAGATCCCACAGTTGGCTGTAGTGTGCTAGATAGGCGAGTTACATCATTGGTAGTTGGTGGATGAATCTCTTCATAAACACTTGCTATCTCATTCAACCCTAAATTTTGGTTTCCGTCCTGTTGCTCAAGTGCAAGCTCAAGTTGATGCACTACATGAAACATTGTTGGCCGATTCTCTGGTTCATCATAAAAGCATCTTTCAGCAATCCCAACAAATGTCTTGAGGCTGTTTGGTGAGATATCATCTCCCAGACTTGAAGCTACAATCTGATCCACTTCACCTTTACTGATCTTATCACGAGCCCATGTTGTAAGTATCTGCTCTTCCTCTGAAACAGATGAATCTACTGCTGGCCTCCCACATAGTACTTCCAACAACACCACACCAAATGCATACGTGTCACTTTTGCATGTTAGTTTCTTGGTGTTGAGATAATATGGGTCTAGGTATCCTTTTGTCCCCTTGACCATTGTGGTGACATGGCTCTGTAACTTATTTCTGTCTACAGGTTTGGCCAAGCCAAAATCCGAGATCTTAGCTACAAAATTTTCATCGAGCAGAATGTTAGAAACCTTTACATCACGATGTATGACTCTGTTGCCTGTATGAAGGTAGTCTAGGCCTCGACCCGCTCCAATGCAGATAATTAGGCGTTGCTTCCAGGTAAGAGAAGAAGCACCACTTCCTCTCCTTGCAAGATTGTAGAGGTGGTCACCTAGTGTTCCACAAGCCATGTACTCATAAACAAGTATCATTTCCCTGCGCTCATTGCAATAGCCAATTAGAGAGACAAGATTAATATGTCGAAGTTCAGAAAGCGTTTCAATCTCAGTCAAAAACTCATCTGCTCCTTGCATGGAGTTTGATTTCAACCTTTTTACAGCAACAGTGTTTTGCTCTTTGTCGATGAGGCCTTTGTACACTTTACCGAATCCACCCTTCCCGATTAAAAGTCCATCATTGAAATCTCTCGTGGCAAATCGGATCTCAGATAGAGAAAATCGGCGACAGAGTCGTTCTGCCCTGGCTGAAGGCTTGTTTTCATCCTCACTACTGCTAGATTCCCAAACTTCCCTCAACTTATGAACAATGATACTTACCATACATATTATAGTTATGGAAACAGTTGCAATTGCATTTCTACGACCAAGAACTGTGAGTAAGATCTGGATGGTTTGGGATTTTGAATCCTGAGATGGAGGTGTGGGTATCGGACTGGCAAGATTACCGTCATGGTTGCTCAACTTTAATATTTCAAATCTTTTTAGGGGACCATGCATAAATTCTTCACTAGATTGCAGACGAATCAAGAGATCGCGTTTACCGTCTAGTTTGTGGCCAGTCATCATCACAATGTAGTCCCCATAACAAGGGATGCTACTACCAGCCCTTGCTTTGCCTAATATGTCAATGTTTGTGACAGCAATTATTTCATTAATGAAGAATTTAAAATTCAGGCCACCAATTTCAGCCATCTTAAGTCCTAGCTTGGAGAAATGAAGCCTAACCAAGTACCTGAATCCCACATCTACACATATCTTCCAGGTAACGTTGTTACTATTGCCTACTTCATTCCGAGGAACCATCATCCCAAAAATGTCGTCAGAATCATCGCTGGATGAAATTAAGTCATGCTTAATATTTTGTCGATGTATTATCTCTAGTGCAATTCTATTATGAACATAAACCAGGGAAGTTTGACCAACAACTTGTAATTCAATATCTCCGTCCTGGAAGTATGAAAGCCTAGCAGGCACAGAGATGATCTCAATGCCATTTATGAAAGCATACGCGTCAGGTGATTGACTAGTTTCAGCAGAGAAAGTTAAATAGAGTGGTTGAGTTTCTTGAATATTTAAAGAAAATTCCTTTGTCAGAGAATTCACACGAAGAACATTAGCAGTAAGTGAAGCGCTAAAGTTACTGAGCAGGGTAAAAGGACCGGCTTCAACAGTGAATAAGTCTATAAACCCTTTAAAACCTTTGTATGCAGTTGGATTAAAATGAAGGCGGATAATTTTCTGACCTGGATTCACTTGAAATGCATACGAGAACTGGGAACGTGAGACTCGTGCAGTCTTGTACGGAACTGGATCTGCAGAAGTCAGCTTCTTTGCAGCTGAGGTTGTTGATAAGCCCTTCATTTGCAGCAACGAGCAACGTCCTGGCTGTACATCTCCGAGCCATTTCCTTCCGCTGCGTGCTGAAGAAGTTCCAGTTGAGCCACAATTAACAGAAACATCACCTGTGGAGTGAATTGGATCATTACAACCGACATTGAATGTGATGAGGCAGCAAAGAAATATCAAAGTTAGAGAAACTTGGCAGGTATTCATAGCAATTTTTTTTTTTTTTAGAGTTGTACAGCAAAGGAGCAGTGGGGTAATTGTGAATGAATGATCAATGATCATTGACGACTTTCAGTGTTAACTTCCTTTGCGTTTACCCAGATTCGTCATTAACTAAATTCGTAGATCTTTCCTCTCCCTATCATTTTCAAATGTTTCCTTTATTCACCAAAGTTTAAAATGAAAATTGACATTGGGACATATGTGGGGTTAGAGACTATAAATGAGGAAGTCAATGAGATGAAAGACGATAATAATATCATAAATAGAGATTTTGCTAACGACTATTTGTGGCCTACGTTCTTTTGCACACAAACTCATCTGTTTCCAAATTTCCAGTATGAGATAATTTCAGGATTATTTTTTATAAGTAAGGACGAAAATATGGGGGTTTACTTACTAAGTAAGGGAAGAACTGCAGTTGGAAGCTTCCTCTGTCAATTCATTAAACTCTCTCTTTCTGGGCCAAATCGGAGAATGCGATTTTCTTCAAAGTTGTTTCTGAAGATCGTTGCAATTTCATGGTATTTGCGAATCTGGAGTGCTTAAGTCGCATTTGCCGCCTTCCCTTTTTTCTTTTTTCCCTTCAATTCCACCTGTATTTAGCGAAGTAGGGAATGCAATACACACAGATTGTTCACATATTCTGCACAAACTTACCTGGACCCAAAGACTGCCAAGTCGGCTGTCTGTTTTCGCACCTTCCAGAAGGAGGCAAGTAACATGACCGCAAAGTAGCAATTTTTTTTCTTTTACTCATCATGTGTATGGGGTTAACAATTGTGAGTACATGCACCAGCTTACAGTCCAGTTAGGTTTTCGAAATGCGATCCATTAATTTGGTAGGAAAAGCCGGTTTGAATAATCGAATTCGAAATTCTCCATTTCATCAACGTACCTCGTTTGTATGAATATTGAATATCGTGCACCCAAAACCTGCCAGACTGGGGTTTTATATCTGGGGAAGAAGAGTATTGATTTGGGGGGAAAAAAATAAGGTGGAAAGATAACGCTTGTTTTTTATAATCTTTTGATGATGTGCATTTTCCTGGTTCTACAACTTTTAATTTCCATGTGTTCCGAATTGTTAAAATCTATTGCTAATTATCGATTAATAATATTTTTTTTTTTTTAACATTACAGTGATTAGATGTAACGGCTATAATTCTGTTTTTCTCTTACAAAAGCCAGGCTTCCCATCAAGATGTCTTCCCTTTATTTTAGCAACAATTAAGGTTCCCGCAGATAATTAGCAATATGTCTCCTTTTAAATTATATGTTCAACTTTAGTGTGTTATATGGGGCCCACCCCAAGGCCGCCTCTGGGCATAAGCGAAAATTTCATCATGTGATAGAGGAAAATAAGTTCGTTTCTAACGAACCATGCACATCAAAGAAGTGTGCAAAAAACGCCCTGTTCTCTTCCAAACCTACTTCCAAACAGTTTCATTCCTGTGTGTCAATCTTTATGCATGAATACATATTTCACCTATTGGATTTTTAATACATGGACTCATAATTATAGTGGTTTATTTTAATATTTTTTTAACATTCCACGTGTCAAACATCCAGATTATAAGACATAGAGTGAAACACAAAAGAATAGCACAAGTGATATATATCATTTGCTGTCCAAAGGAGTCGGACACCTGCTGCACATTCACATGTCCCAGAAATGATACCTATAAGATGTTGTAGGATGCTGGATGCATCACTATATATCATATTTACACGTATTAAAGATCAACACATGATAAACACGAAATGTGGAACCAAAAGAAGGATTGATGGAGTTGGTGCAAGTAAGCTTTTCCGGCGGAACTTGATTGCAGACAGTATGGCTTCTCTCAATCCCTTTGTCCCTAAGGCATGCAACATCTGTTCCACCGAATTCGCTCAAGCTGGCCCTGGCCCTGGCCCTTGCCCTTCACATTAGGATCAATAATTAATGTGCTCAATTGTCCCTTCCCCGTATGCGGCCAAGTTGATTTGCTCTTCTAGTACGCCTACCACATAAAACTTCAAGCAACGTTACCCCGAATGAGTATACATCAGACTTGTCTTGTCTGTCAACAAACTTGAGTGGTGAGAGATTCATGGTTGGTTGGAGTTGAATGTTCCCCGACCACAGAATGATTGGATTTTAGGGAAGAAAGTCCACTAAGCATAAAAAGAAAACCTACACATGTATTATTTAATGTTAATGGGAGTATTTCATAAACCAATTTTAGTTGAGATTTAATTTCAATTTTATTTTATTAAAGTATAGGACAAGTCTTGTGAATGAGGAACATGTATTTAGCTTGTTTTGATGTTTTAACATGGTGTTACATCTCCTGTTACATCCGTTAGATGATTGCCACATGTCTTATTAACTAATTTAAGATGACTATAATTTAAGGAAAATTTCTTTATTCTCTCTTTTAAATTTTTACAAATTTGACTATGCATTTAAAATTATAAAATCAACTATTAAAATATAAATATATTCAACCAAAAGCATAATCTCTAATTTTCACAATATATTTGAAAATAATTTTAAAATGATTTTAAGTTTTTAAGAAAAAATTATATATTTTAGATTCAAGTTTTAATAGTTGATATTTAAATTTAAAACCATTATATGTACATATTAACTGGACTTTGTAATCGTCATGAATTAATTGGTTCCATGATAATTATGTAGTTTTCAATATTTTTCACGGAATTTTTTTAAAAAAATTATTAACCCCTTTTTTTAAGATCGAAAAGAAATAAAAAGTTTAAATTTAAAAAAAACTTATTTCCATTATACCATTTTTAATTTAGTTGTTCATGGTTGTACGTAAAAGCACTGTAACACCTTTTCATTTAATTTTAAATACAATTGAAAAAAAATTAATTTGAAATAAACTTAATATATTTTTTATTATTAGTTTATCCCTTTTATTTAATATTTAGTAAAAAATTTATAGTTTAGATTAAAAAAAATGCTTTGCATAGGTTTAAATTAGTTGTTAATTTGACATTCATACGCAACGTGTACTGTTTTGTTTTCAACATATTGTAGAATTTTATTTATTTATAAATAAATATATCTGGATATATATTATATTAAAAATAATATGGACCATTTAATAATAAAAAGACATAATTTAATTTAATTTTAAATTTTGAGATACAAATCTTCTATACAATTTTTTTAACTGATATTATACAACTCTAATCATTATCACATATATTAAAAAATTGGAGTTTGTGTTATTAAAAATAATCTGTTTAGAATATATATATATATATATATATATATATATATATATTTATATTCTAATAATTGATCTTTATAATTTTAAATGCATAGTCAGATTTTGTAAAAATTTAAAAGAGAGAATAAATGAATTTTCCTTAAATTATAGTCATCCTAAATTAGTTAATAAGTCACGTGGCAATCATCTAATAGATGTAACAGGAGATGTAACATCATTGTGTAACAGGAGATCCTGTCCGCATCAAAATTAAAAAAAAAAATGGAGAATGCAAAATATAGTCATATTTCTAGATAAAAGATGTTAATTTAGTGGGTGCAAGTTTTAACCTTGTAACTAAAAGGGATAAATATGGGAGAAACTTGGAATCATAACACAACAAATATTTTGAAATAAAATTTAAATCTAAAAACAACAAACGTGTTAAGTAGTTACGGGACGCGGGAAGTACGTACTTGTAAGCCTTTTTTTTTTGATCAGGAAAGAAGGAACGTACTTGTAAGCTTGATGACAATTTTGTATCAACTTGAACAGTTGCATAGGTGAGGAATAATTAAGCAACGAAGAAATTTCACAAATGGACCACTTCAAAGAAAATAGACAAAAATATAAGAGAAAGTCTCATATGTATCAAGTGCACGGTGCACTTACTCAACAGTTGATACTGTTTACACTGACAATTTGGTCTCAATTACACTGAAAAGTTTATACTAAAATTGATTTTCAATGTAAATTTTTCAGTGTAAACAATATCAACTGTTGAATGAGTGCACCATACACCAAATCAAGTGTACAATAGAGTTATTCAAAATATAAATATATTATTGCCCACTAACGATAACGAAATGCAGACCATACTTGACTTCGGTATTTAAGATTGACTACACACACAACTGAATAAATATTAAATATACATAGTAAAGTAGACTTTCATCATGGGTGGCTCCATATAACTTCTTAAAATAATCTCATAATTATCTCAAGTTCTCAACCCAAACATGTGGCTCAAACATGATTCAGTTTAAATGATAAAAATCAATATTCACGTACTATATATACACACGTTCAAATATATATCTCGATAATTTTAGTATATATATATATATATATATATATATATATATATACGTATAGGTTGATGAAAATATGAAACGTTTAAAATTTTGACACACATACATAACTTATGAGAGCGGGACCCCTCCATTTCGTTTATTTAAACTTCGAGAGAGAGAGCCACATGATTAAAATGATGAGTAAAAATATAAATTTGTGAAACCCATATATTATGTCTATCTCTTCGAAATTTACAGAAAAAGATAGAGATGGTACAAATCCCATCACATACACATAAGTTTACAATAGTTGACAATTTTATGTTATGTATGAGATTTAAAATACGGATACCGTTATCAATATCTTTCTTAATAGGTCGAAACCAGGTAAGATTATGAACAAAGACTATATATATAAAGTCCACAATGATAGTAACCTGTTTAACCTAATACACTCCAAGACAAGCTGGAAACAATAAAACCTCCCAATTCTGAAAGCCTTGATAATGATAGGAGCAATTATAAACGAATAATTACCCAGGGTTGTGGATAAACACAAAGAAAAAAGCTTATATGAAAAAACTAAACCATGATCATTCTTCCATTTACAACACTAATCAAATCCAACGATGAACCTTTTTCTCTTGTTCCTCGTTACATTGAACGCATGTAGTAGTGATCATACAACTCACGACACAAACACCGGTGACGTTTCTATAAATTGCGGCTCAACCGGAACTTCTTCAGCACAAAATGGACGGAAATGGCTCGGAGATCCACAAACAAAAACATCTCCAGTTGTGAAATTAAACGGCTTATCGACGACTTCAACCGCAATCCGTTACAAGTCGGCCTCTAAGGATCCTGTGCCGTACAACACCGCGCGAATCTCGCGTTCTCAGTTCTCATACGCTTTTCGAGTGAATCCAGGTCAGAAAACTATCCGCCTTCATTTTAATCCATCTGCTTACAGAGGTTTTAAAGGGTTGAGAGACTTATTCACTGTTGAAGCTGGATCCTTTACCCTGCTCACTAACTTTAGCGTTTCACTTACTGCTAATGCGAATTCTCTCACCAAGGAATTCTGTTTAAACATACAACATAATCATCTCCTCCATATCACTTTCTCTCCTGAAACCGGCCACTCTTACGCTTTCATAAACGGCATCGAGATTATCTCCGTGCCTGCTGGTCTTTCTTACTTCCAGGGCGGGAGTATTGATAACAGCGTCGCACTGGAGACGATACGCCGTCTGAACGTTAATCAGGACTTCGTTGCGTCTGGTGATGGTTCAGACGGCGTATTCGGGATGTGGGTGATGGTCCCCCTGCAGGAAGGAAGCAATGGTAAAAGTAACAATTTTAGCTGGAATGTATCTGTAGATGTGGGATTCAGGTACTTGGTCAGGCATCATTTCTCCAAGCCAGGACTTAAAATGGCACAAACTGGTGCCCTGAATTTTAAACTTTTCATTAATGAAATGATTGCTGATACCAACACTGAGGCCTGGTATGGGGACCACGTGGTGATGATGAGCGGCCGAAAAGTAGAGGGTAGACGTAATCTCTCGATTCGTCTGCAATCTAACGTGGAATTTAGGGACGGGCCGCTTAAAGGATTCGAGATATTGAAGTTGAGCAATCCGGACAATAGCCTTGCTAGTCCCGTTCCCACGCCTCCAATCCAGGGTTCGACGTCCCAAACCTTTCAAATTTTACTCAAGGTTCTTGGTCGTAGGAATGCAATTGTAACTGTTGTGGTAACTATACTTTCTATAGTGAGTATCACTGTTTATAAGTTGGGGGAACTTTGGGAAGCCAGCAGCAGTGAGGAGGGGAACAAGCCATCAGCCAGGGCAGAACGACACTGTCGTCGTTTTTCACTATCCGAGATGCAATCAGCCACTAGAAATTTTAGTGAAGGACTTTTCATAGGGAAGGGTGGATTTGGTAAAGTCTACAAGGGCTTCATTGGCAAAGAGCAAAAAACAGTGGCTATAAAGAGGCTAAAGCCAGACTCCAAGCAAGGGGGACGAGAGTTTTCAACGGAGATCGAAACACTTTGTGAACTCCGACATGTTAATCTCGTCTCTCTGATTGGCTACTGCAGGGAGGGCAGGGAAATGATACTTGTTTATGAGTACATAGCTTGTGGAACACTGGGTGACCACCTCTACAATCTTGCAAGGAGAGGCATTGATGCTTCTCCTCTCACTTGGAAGCAACGTCTAAATATCTGCATTGGAGCTGCTCGAGGCCTAGACTATCTTCATACGGGCCACAGAGTAATACATCGTGATGTTAATTCTTCCAACATTCTGCTCGATGATAATTTTGTAGCCAAGGTCTCCGATTTTGGGTTGGCCAAATCTGAAAGCGGAAGCAAGTTACAGAGCCATGTCAGCACGAAGGTGAAGGGGACGTTCGGGTACCTCGACCCACATTATTACACCACCCGTAGACTAACAAGGAAAAGCGACACGTACGCCTTGGGGGTGGTGTTGTTGGAAGTGCTATGTGGGAGACCAGCAGTAGATTCAGGGGTTCCAGACGACGAGCGGATTCTGACGATGTGGGCCCGAGATAAGATCAGTAAGGGAGAAGTTGAACAGATTGTAGCTTCTAGCCTGAGAGATGAAGTTTTACCAAACAGCCTCGGGACATTTGTGGGGATCGCTGAAAGATGCTTGCTCGAAGAACCAAAGAATCGGCCAACAATGTCGGAAATAGTGCTGAAACTTGAGTTAGCACTTGAGCAACAAGACAACAACAACTACAATTTTGGGTTGAATGAGATGGCAAGTTCTCCAAACAGAACTGTGGACTCTATCAATATGCAGAATCTAACACCTTCTCCGAATCAACAAACTAACAAGAGAGGGATAAATTCTGATGTTATATCTGGAAGAAATCATAAGGGAAAATCCCCAAGGAATAAGCCATCAAGACTTTGGCCATGGGATGCATTTTGGAACAGATTTAAACCATCCAAGAAACATTATAAGTTGTCATTATCAGGTATGGCCAGATATGAGTAAAATAAGTTTATTGTGCTACTTTATGATTTAACTTATTCTGAGATCCACTTGTGTTTGAGAGTTGCAGATGTAAACTTGGCCAAGTTCGATTGGGACGAAATCGCAGCTGCCACAAACAATTTATCCTCTTCACATATAATTGCATTTCGTGGACACTGTCGAGTCGTTTACAAGGCAATTTATTTCTAGATTTACCAATTTACTATTTTCTACAATGTTATTCATCTCAATAAAATCCTGCATTTGTATATATAGGCTGTCTTACCTTCGGGAAAGGTAGTTGCAGTAAAAAGGCGTTCGTCATCTTCTGCTGCAGAGGGCCAGGAGGAGTTCAGAAATGAGATTAATATGCTTCCCAATCTTCTGCATCGAAACATCATCAAACTACTCGGTTATTGCATCAATGGGGAAGAATTATATCTTGTGCATGAGTTCATGGAAAACTCAATTCTAGATTATTTCAGTGGTTAGTACCTTCGGAATGTTTACTTTCTTGTTTTATGTTATATATTGTTAATCATAAGCCGTTATTGAGTTAGTTGTGACAGCTAAGTAATCTGTTAGCTGCTAACTAATAATTAGTCATTATGATCTGCATCTACAAACTACTCTAACCATTAGGAATTGAATGGATTTTTCCTCATAAATAAAGGGCAACAGCAACGCCTTAAATGGGGAGTACGCTTCCAAATTATAATGGGGATTGCTCGAGGACTCGTTTATCTTCATCATGATTCAGGACTGAGGATTACTCACCGAGATCTAACTATAAAAAGTATTCTACTGGACTCTAAGATGAACCCGAAAATCTGTGACTTTGAGTTGGCTAGGAGTATGACAGAATCTCAATCTGAACAGGAAATGGACTCACCGGCAGAAGGTGCATTTTGCCCTTTAGTACCCTCTCCATCCTTAGTTTTTATTAATTGTATGGCTTATTTTGTGTTTGATGTGTCTCCAGAGCACTATATGCATAGGAACATTTCAGATAAAACAGATGTGTACAGCTTTGGAATAATACTCCTGGAGATTGTGAGTGGCAGGAGAGCATTTGACATCAACCTGGAGAACGGATCGCTTGTTGAACATGTAAGTATAGTCTTATTGCATAGTGTTTTGCACCATGAAGTGGCGCACTTTTTAAGAAAAAAAAGTGCAATAGTAGAGTTTTGAGAGGTATAAAGTGGATAAATTAGTTGGATTGACTATATTTCATATCCAAAAGGCAAAAATTGTGGCTAAACATGTGAATAATGTGAGACGGACGAAAGTATTTGTGTAAGTTTTTTTTTTTTGGTGTGCAAATAATTATAGGACGAACGAATAAGACAAGTATACAAATAATTGTGGAATGAAGGGAGTATAATACGCTTGAAATTGGAAAATTAATACAATGAGGATTTTGTGTTTATACATCCAAAACTAAATAACTTAATGCAAACTGTTCCCTTCGTCCCATAATAAACTCTACACTTTCTTTTTCTGTACGTTTTGTTATATTCTTCACCCCTAAAATAGAAATGACGCTTAATTATAACACCACCATTTTATATTAAAATAATCCTAAAAAGGTCATTTTTCAGCAATTTTTTTAGAAAGTATGACATCTTAGGCATGACGAGTGAAGTGAAGATTAATGTGAAAGATGAAGGGAATATCAATTTTCTTTTATTCTTCATAAATTATAATTATTTACATGTTAAATCAAATAAACCAATGACATAAATAAATCAAACTAAAATAGATTAATAACTTCTTCTTCATTCTTCTCGGAAATGACTTAGCCAAAAGAGCAATTGATCCAACTAAAATAAAGTTAATAGCACAACTTAAAACTTCTTACCAAAATCGTGCTTTCTGCAATGTTTGGACTAGGCATGGAAGTTGTGGAATGAAATGAGACCAATGGATTTAGTAGCTGAAACAATGCAGGAAAGTGGATTTGGGGAGGATGAAGCGGTAAGATGCATTCAAGTTGGCCTTTTATGCATCCAAGACCATCCTCATCACCGTCCATCAATGCCTTCTGTGATTAAAATGCTGGAAGGAAATGAGCAAATAAAGCAGCCACGACCTACAATAGAAGCTTCTGCAGAAGACAGTGAAAACACTAATGTTGATTATGGACTAGAAATCTCTGTTTGACATTTATGCAAATAGGTACAGTGCAGTCAGGGTATTTGTAAATTGTAATATCATGATCAACTAACTCTATATCAGTTTTTTTTTCTCAGTTTTGTTGGATGTTAGCGGAAAGGAAGTCAGTCAAGTGGAATTAAATTTTTAGAAAATTTTACTTGAAACTCTACATTCTATAAATTCAATTATGGCCTTATTGAGAATATGCAATTCTATGCTGATTTTGTGGCTGTGGAAATTTGTTGGACCTTTTTTTTGGGCGGAAATGATCTCATGCCCACCGGTGGGCACAATATAATATACCCACAACGAATGTGATAATGACACATAAACAGATAAAATTTATCATTAAAATTATAGTGGGCCCACTGCTTATGTGTCATTATCACATTCGCTGTGGGTATATTATATTGTGCAAACGGTGGGCATATGATCATTTCTGTTTTTTTGGGTTAATTTAGTAACGAATATATTGATTTTTTTAAGTTCATTTTTGTAGTAATTAATGATGCAGAGTTTTGGTCGAAGGAATGAGTAATTTATGCTATCATTTTGTACCTAGAGGTGATTCCCCAATAATGCAAATTTCAAAGAGGTGTAGATCTTATGGAGGTGAATTTAGCCGGGTTTGATAGTGGTAATCTAAGATGGGCTGTAACAGCTGGATTGGGCTATTCATGCCCGTATTGGGTTGTCAATAGTTATTTGTGGGCTTGGAATTGGACGGTCTATTAATTTCAAGGAGTTTTTGAGATCAATACTCTTCTTTTGTGAACTGTGATCATATTTCGCGCGTAGGCACGGCACCAGTGGCCAAGTTTGAACCAAGCCGTCGATCATACAAGTCTGAGCCAATCCCTTGATCATATGCTTTCAATGGAGTTGTTTGAATCCCAGGTGTTTGTGAAATTGCTCGACACTCTTCGCCAGTATTCCAACCCCTAATAGCGATCCTCTCCCATCTTCAATTCCTCCTACTGCGTAAATCACATGAGAAAAACGCACACACTTTATTTGTTTTCTCAAAGAAATTTTTGTTTCTGAAAAGAAATCAAGGATAATTATATTTGGCTATCAGAAAATGGCTTACATACTCATGGTCTAGGGGCGGCGTGGCTGAGCTAAGCTCCGCGCAGCAAAACCCTAATTTTGGGGGAATTGAAGTAACGCTGTATATGACAATAAACCCCCAAACAGGTTTGGTTTTGTTAGGATATTATAGAAAGGACCACAAAGATCACATAAGAATTTGGTTGATTTAACTGAACTCCTAAGCTTGCTTTAATTCTACTTTTACACAGAGAAATGGAAGTCATTACTGATCATTCATTTTTCCTTGCAGAATTCCCTGCAAACAATTCAGATGCCACAGAAAAGAAAACAAAATCTGTTGTTGAGGCGAAACTGAATCAGATCACCAAATGTGTTTGTCCTACCACCGTGTCTTTCATTTCACAAGCATTTCGTTGAGTCTCTCGTATAGAGTTTCGAAACCCCACATATCTCCCGATCTCTATTTTCATTTTCATTTTAAAACTTAGTAAACGAAAGGAACCTTTGAAATGAGAGGGAGGAAAGTTCAAGAAATGGTGTAAACTGTTAAATGTTGTTTTAGCTTGAAGACAAAATTAAACATTAAAAACAATGCTCAACATTTTTGTCTAACTAATAATGAATATTTATTTTTATTTTTTTGTTGCCTGAAAATGATATTGGATGGGAGCATGAAGTTGTCACCTATCATTAATCATCTTCCCCAGTGACCCATTCTTCCTTTCCGGAACAACGCAACCATGAACACCTCTCAAATTTCTTTTTCTTTGATATTCCTCTGCTTCCTTATGAGATTAAATGTCTGTATTAGTGATCCAACTCACGTTACAGGTGACATTTCTATTAATTGTGGCTCAACAGTAACTTTAACTACACAGAGCGGAAGGAAATGGCTCGGAGATGTACAACCAAGATCTTGCTCGGTACTGCAATTAAAGGGCACATCAAAAACCGCATCTGCAATCCGGAAGTTGACCTCTGCTGATCCAGTTCCCTACAACACTGCCCGAGTCTCCAGTTCCCAGTTCTCCTATGCGTTTCAACTGAATCCAGGTCAGAAAATTATCCGCCTTCATTTTAATCCATCTGCATACAGAGGTTTTAAGAGGTTGAAAGACTTATTCACTGTTGAAGCTGGTTCCTTTACCTTCCTCAGTAACTTTAGTGCTTCACTTTCTGCTGATGCTCTTCGTGTGAATTCTCTCATCAAGGAATTCTGTATAATCATACGAGAAAAAAAACTACTTGAAATAACTTTCTCTGCTGAAACTAGGCAATCATCAGATGCATTCGCTATCATAAATGGCATTGAGATTATCTCGGTGCCTGATAGCCTTTCTTATATCCAAGGCGGAAATAATGGATTACAAGTTGTTGGTCAGAGTTCTCTGGTTCATGTTGATAATAGCATTGCACTAGAGAAAATATACCGACTAAATATTAAACAGGACTTTGTTTCATCTGCCGATGATTCAAATGACATTTTTGGGAAATGGGTGGTGGTCCCTCGTAAGGAAGTAAACAATATTAACAATGTTATCTGGAAGATATGTGTAGATGTGGGATTCAGGTACATGGTCAGGCTTCATTTCTCCAAGCCAGGACTTAAGATGGCACAAACTGGTAGCCTGAAGTTTAAAGTCTTCATTAACAGAATGATTGCTGATACTTCTAACATAGTAATCAAAGAAAGGGATGGTAGTAGTAACCCCTGCTTTGGTGACTACTTGGTGGTGATGAACGGCCACAAACAAGAGGGTAAACGTGATCTATTGATTCATCTGCAATATAATGAAGAATTTATGGATGGACCCCTTAAAGGATTCGAAATATTGAAGTTAAGCAACCATGACAATAGTCTAGCCAGTCCGACTCCCATGCCTCCATCACAGGATTCAACATCCCAAATCTTTCAAATTTTACTCATGATTCTTGGAAATAGAAATGCAGTTGGAACTTTTGTGATAATTATAATTTCTATTGTAAGTATTATTGTTCATAAGTTGAGGGAAATTTTGGAAGCCAGCAGGAGTGAAGAGGTTAACAAGCCATCAGCCAGGGCAGAACGATTCTGTCGCCGTTTTACTCTCTCTGAGATCCAATTGGCCACAACAAATTTCAGTGATGGACTTTTAATTGGGAAGGGTGGATTCGGTAAAGTCTACAAAGGCCTCATTGACAACGGGCAAAACATTGTTGCTGTGAAGAGGTTAAAATTAAACTCCAATCAAGGAGCTCGTGAGTTTTTGACCGAGATTGAAATGCTTTCTGAACTCCGACATGTTAATCTCGTCTCTCTAATTGGCTACTGCAGTGAGCACAGAGAAATGGTACTTGTTTATGAATACATGGCGCGTGGAACACTGGCTGACTACCTCTACAACCTTGCCAGGAGAGGCATCGATGTTCCTTCTCTCACTTGGAAGCAACTGCTAATTATCTGCATTGGAGCCGCTCGAGGCCTAGACTATGTTCACACAGGCAACAGAGTCATACATCGTGATGTGAAGGCTTCTAACATTCTGCTCGATGACAATTTTGAAGCGAAGGTCTCGGATTTTGGCTTGGCCAAACCTGAAGACAGAAGCAAGTTTCTGAGCCATGTCATCACTATGGTTAAGGGGACATCTGGATACCTCGACCCACATTATCGCACCACAAAAAAACTATCAAGGAAAAGTGACACATATGCCTTGGGAGTGGTGTTGTTGGAAGTATTATGTGGGAGAGCAGCAGCAGATACAGTGGTCCCATACGAGGAGCGGAAGCTGACCACCTGGGCTCGAGATAAGATTAGAAAGGGAGACGTGGATCAGATTGTAGCTTCGAGCCTGAGAGGTAAAATTTCAGCAAACAGCCAGAAGACATTTGTTGAGATCATCGAAAGATGCTTGCAGGATGAACCAAAGAATCGGCCAACAATGTCCCAAGTGGTTTTGCAACTTGAGCTTGCACTTGAGCAGCAGGGCAGCAACCAAGATTTGGGGTTGTATGAGATAGCAAGTGTTTCTGATGAGATCCATCCTTCAAATGGAACTCACATAGCTAACATAGTACAGCCAACTGTGGACACTATAAATTTGCAGAATGACGCACTTACTCCGAACGTGCAAACTAAAAACAAAGTGGTTATATCTGGAAAAAAACACAAGGGAAAATCCAAAACGAATAAGCCATCAAGACTTTTTCGGTTGGATGCACTTTGGGACAGAGTTAAACTATCCAAGCAATATGAGTTGTTATTGTCAGGTATGTTTAGAATAGAAGTTAAAAAAAGTTTACCCAAAATCTGGTTTCAAACTCTTCACAGACTAGTCTTAAGTTTTCTTTTCTTTTTGCTACTTCATGGTTAAATTTATTCTCTGAACTGTGTATGTTTCGAGAGCTGCAGAGGAAGAATCTATGACTGGAGACATGAACTTGCCTAAGTTTGATTTGGATCAAATTTCAGCTGCCACCAATCAATTCTCCTCTTCAAACATAGTTGGACGTGGAAGATTTGGTTGCGTTTATAAGGTGATTTACAGCTAGATCAATCCATTTTGCTATTTTCTTTGTCCTTTCCAAAAGAAAGGATTCATTTTCTCCGTCCCGAAGTCAATATTTTTTTCTACCCCAATCTGCTTAAACTGTTAGGTTAAGCTTTTATTTCAAGATATTCAATCCAGGCCTGGGTTTAGGGCTTAAGGACTAACCCATTTCTCCTCTCAATAAATCATGCATATAGGCTGTCTTACCTTCGGGAGAGGTAGTTTCAGTAAAAAGACGTTCATCATCTTCTGCAGAAGGCCTGGAGGAGTTCAAAAATGAGATTAATTTGCTTCCGATTCTTCGGCATCGAAACATCATCAAACTACTTGGCTATGGCATGGATGGGGATGAATTACTACTTGTGTATGAGTTCATGGAAAATACAAGTCTATATTACTTAATTGGTTAGTGCCTTCAAAATCTTTTTCTCGTGATATTACCATCCATATAAAAGAAAAGGATGATTAGAAATTGAATGACCATTTCGTTATTGGTAAAGGGCAAGAACAACGCCTTGAATGGGCAGTACGCTTCCAGATGATAATGGGAATTGCTCAAGGACTTGCCTATCTTCATCATGATTCAGGACTGAGAGTTATTCACAGAGATCTTAATATAAGCAGTATTCTACTGGACCTGAATATGAACCCTAAAATCTCTGACTTTGACTTGGCTAAGAGTATGCTAGAATTTCAAACTGAACTAGAATTGGGAATGCCGGGAATAAAAGCGACACAGTAAGTGTATCCATTTCCCATTACTCACATCTTTTTTTTTCCTGTTGGCTGACATTTTTTGTATGTGTGTCTGGAGTGGCTATATGCCTCCGGAATACTACATGCATGGGAAATTTTCAGTTAAAACAGACGTGTATAGCTTTGGAATCATACTCCTAGAAATTGTGAGTGGCAGGAGAGTGTCTCCACTTTACCTTTCCAGATCCCTCATTGATCACGTAAGTATGAACGGGTATTCTACCTAGTAACTACTTATTCTCTAGAAATTGATAAACGAATATGGTTTCATTTACCATGCAAATAAATTGATAAAAAATACGTAGCTAAATCACCCTAAATCATTCTTTCTGCAGATTTCCAGTCGAGCTGTAACTGGGAATGTTGATGATCAGACCTGGATGCAGAGGAATGAAAGGAGAGCAATAGATCTAGTATATGATTCACTGGGAAGTGCATTTCTCGAGGATGAAGTCATAAGATGCATTGATGTTGCTCGTTTATGCATCCAAGAGCTTCCAGATCAACGTCCATTGATGACTTGTGTGATTAAAATGTTGGAAGGAAATGAGGAGATAATGCAGCAAGGCCTACAACAACCTCCAAGGGAAGTTTCTGCAGGGATCAGTGAATGTTGATTGACTCAATAGCAGCAATGCAACGTTTGAACTCGATGATACTACTTGCTCTGCATAAAATTAGTTTACTAATCAAAACCTTATTTTTGTAAATCAAATAATTAGCATGTTACTACTGTCTTTTTGGCAGATTACATTAATTTTATTGGCAGAATCACTTAAATACGGTTTATGGAATCCGAATCATGTGTATCTAGCCAAAAAAGATTTCAGGTTGACTAACAGGTCCAGTGAAGAAACGGTCGATGTCAATCTCTTGATGCCTAACACATAAATAGTATCAATATCGACAAACTACATGATATGATGCTTTGTAACTCTATCATAATACTTACCTATTGTATGGGGAAGGTATGAGGGTCAGACTCTAATATGCATGTTTGGGTTCAATGTTCGTGCATCTTCCTTTCCGAAGCATGCGAAGGCCTTATTACAGAAATCAAGTCAGATAACACAAATTCAGGTAAAGGAAAAAAGCTCACCAGCAGTGGTGATTATGATTGCCTTGGGAGGACAACAAATGATTGATTGCAGGAAATGGTATTAGTTAAACCTAATGTATTGTTGACATAATTTAGTCAAGCTCATTATAAATAAGAGTTTAGATTTCCTAGTTGTATTTATACAGATTTATTTACATATGAAAAATGTGCACGATTCTTTGATTATTGACATGCTTGTTTCTAGTTGCACTTTCCATCATCTTTGGGATTGAGACTGCTAATGGCCTCAAATCTTCTATTGATCATTTTAAGAAGATCGAACTTGTGATCCTTCTGTGGCACTAGTTCTTGTCAACGTGATTGTGTATCAACTATCAAACAAGTAGCAATGCACATTTATGGCGATGCTACTACCTCTGATTCTGGTTTTATCATGGTTTATATTTGATATTTTGGGTAAGAAAAAGTTACAACCTTATGATTGTTTTATTGTTTATAGAATTACAGCAGTGAGACAATGTTGTAGATATCTATAATATTAATTTGTAACTTTTGGTATGTTGTTTAGGTAGCAGATAGCCTGTCTCGACAGGCGTGGTATATATGTTTCTATCATTTTCTATTAGTGAGGTTTGTCCTGTTGGACACCATAAGCTTAAACTTGTAGATAAAACCCCCATGTGCATTTTATTAGCTCTGCATGTAATATTTGTTGTCTAACATTCACTCTGTTTTATAGGTCTGCTGCCCGTTTACTCTTAATTCCGACACCTGATTTCTTTCCTCGTCGATCATCTCTCGTCTCGGGTATATACGACTTTTCGTCTCAACTCACTTTGAGCAAGTTCTGCTTTCCAGATGTTTAAATTAAAAATTAGATGAATACAAAGTATATATTTTATGATTATGATTTTTTTAAATATCACTTTTATTTGTATACATTATCACTTTTTAAAAATCACACATGTTATAAATAGTTGATATACATAATAGTGATACTCGGAAAAAAGAGTGAGTTCACGGAGGATACTCTATATATATAATAGTACCATAATTGAAAAGTAGTTTGGTGTTAATATTATTATTATTATTATTATAATATGACCAAGACAAAAATAAACTATGCAGGAACTAGGAAGGAAACGTCAAGGAATGGCGTTAATGAAGACTCTGGGTAAACGCAGAGACAAAAGTAAACGATGAAGTCTTTGCCATTCATTCTCGTTCTTTCTTTCCCGAATACCATCCTTCAATTGCTTCACAACACCAGAACAACCAACCATGAACTCTTCTCACGTATCTCTCGCTTTCATATTTCTCTGCTTCTTCATAACATTCAATGCCGGTATCAGCGATCCGAGTCACACCATAGATGATATTGTTTCTATAAACTGTGGCTCAACGGCAGCTTCTTCAGCATACAGTGGAAGACAATGGCTCGGAGACGTACGACCAGGAGCGTCTCCTTTGCTGCAATTAAAGGGCTCATCAGCCACCTCAACTGCACGCAGTAAGTCGAGCTCTGCCGATCAAGTTCCGTACAAGACCGCACGAGTCTCTCGTTTCCGGTTTTCGTACACGTTTCAGGTGAATTCAGGTCAGAAAATTATCCGCCTTCATTTTAATCCATCTTCATACAGAGGTTTTAAAGGCTTGAAAGACTTTTTCACTGTTGAAGTCGGTTCTTTTACCTTGCTCAGTAACTTTAGCGCTTCAATTACTGCTAATGTTCTTCGTGTGAATTCTCTCACCAAAGAGTACTGTTTAAATATACTAGAAAACAAACTACTTGATATTACTTTCACTGCTGAAACTAGTCAATCAAAAGATGCGTATGCTTTCATAAATGGCATCGAGATTATCTCCGTGCCTGCTGGCCTTTCTTACTACCAGGGTAGAGGTATGGGATTACAGGTTGTTGGTAGGAATTCACAGGTTTATGTTGATGATAGCATTGCTCTAGAGATGATATATCGACAAAATATTAAAGAGGCCGATGATTCTGGTGACATTTTTGGGATGTGGCCACGGAAGGAAGTAGGGAATATTAACAATGTTAGTTGGAAGATATCTGTAGATGTGGGATTCAGGTACTTGGTAAGGCTTCGTTTCTCCAAGCTAGGACTTAAGATGGCTGAAACTGGTGGTCTGCATTTTAAAGTCTTCATTAACGAAATGATTGCTGATACTAACAATGACATAGTAGTCAAAGAAAGGGATGGTGGCAGCATTCCCTTGTATGGGGACTACATTGTGATGATGAACGGCCGCAAACAGGAGGGTAAAAGCAACCTCTTGATTCTTGTGCAGTCCAATGATGAATTTATGGATGGAATCCTTAAAGGGTTCGAAATATTAAAGTTGAGCAACCCTGACAATAGTCTTGCCAGTCCGATTCCTATGCCTCCTCATGATTCAACATCTCAAACCTTCCAAAATTTACTCAAGGTTCTTGGTAATAGAAATGCAATTGGAAGTGTTCTCATGACAATACTTTCTATAGTATGCTTCATTGTTCATAAGTTGAGGGAAATTTCGGAAGCCAGCAGTGGTAGTGAGGAGGAACACAGACCATCAGCAAGTGCAGAACGACTCTGTCGCCGTTTTTCACTCTCTGAGATGCAATTAGCCACTAGAAATTTCAGTGATGAACTTATAATTGGGAGGGGTGGATTTGGTAAAGTCTACAAAGGCCTCATTGACAACGAGAAAAACACTGTTGCTGTAAAAAGGTTAAAATCAAACTCCAATCAAGGAGCACGTGAGTTTTTAACCGAGATTGAAACACTGTCTGAACTTCGGCATATTAATCTTGTCTCTTTAGTTGGCTACTGCAGTGAGAGCAAGGAAATGATACTTGTTTATGAGTACATGGCTCGTGGAACACTGGGTGACCACCTCTACAACTTTGCAAGGAGAGGCATTGATGCTTCTTCTCTCACTTGGAAGCAGTGCCTAAATATCTGTGTTGGAGCTGCTCAAGGGCTAGACTATCTTCATACAGGCCACAGAGTCATACATCGTGATGTAAAAACTTCTAACATTCTGCTCGATGACAATTTTGTTGCTAAGGTCTCAGATTTTGGCTTGGCCAAACCTGAAGACAGAAGCAAGTCACAAAGCCACGTCACCACAAAGGTTAAGGGTACGTATGGTTACCTTGACCCTTATTATTGCACCACCAAAAAACTAACAAGGAAAAGTGATACATATGCATTCGGAGTTGTGTTGTTGGAAGTGATATGTGGGAGAGCAGCAGTAGATTCAGGGGTTTCAGAGGATGAGCGGATTCTGACCATGTGGGCTAAGCATAAGATTAGTAAAGGAGAAGTAAATCAGATTGTAGCTTGGAGCCTGAGAGATGAAATTACAGCAAACAGCCAGAAGACATTTGTTGGGATCATTGAGCGATGCTTGCAGGATGAACCAAAGAATCGGCCAACAATGTCCCATGTGGTGCTGCAACTTGAGCTTGCACTCGAGCAGCAGGAGAGCAACCAAGATTTAGGGTTGAATGAGATAGCAAGTGCTTCTGATGAGATCAGTCCTTCAACTTCTAATGACGGAACTCATCTATCTCGCACACTACAGCCAACTGTGGAGTCTATAAATATGCAGAATCTCACACTTCCTCCAAATGAACAGCCTAACAAAAAAGTGATTTTATCTGGAAAAAAACACAGGGGAAAATCCACAAGGAATAAGACACCAAGACTTTGGCTGTGGGATACATTTTGGAATAGAGTTAAACCATCCAAGAAACTTGAGTTGTTATTATCAGGTGCGCAAAAGAAGTATAAAAAGTTCCAAAGCCTGGTTTCAGGCTTTTCATGGGCTACTCTTTAAGTTATTTAAATATGATATGGTTTGATATATTTTCTGAAATGTAAATATTTCAGAGGAAGAATCTATGGCTGAAGATGTAAACTCGCCTAAGTTAGATCGGAATCAAATTGCAGCTTCCACCAATCATTTCTCCTCATCAAACACAATGCATGACAAATCAGGTATGCTCAGGATAGAAGTCAAAATCTTACCCAGATCTGGTTTTAGACTTTTCATGGACTATTCTTAAATTATCTATGCTGCTAATTTATGGTTAATTTTTTTTTTTTTTTTCGTAATGTATATGTTCTGGCAACTGCAGAGGAAGAAACTATGGTTGGAAATGCAAACTTGCTTATGTTCGATTGGGATCAAATTGCAGCTGCCACCAATAGTTTCTCCACATTAAACATAGTCGGACATAGCAGATTTGGCAGCATTTATAAGGTGATTTATATCCACATCTATCCATTATACTATTTTCTTCGCCCTTTCTGAAGACAAATAGTTCCCCATCTCTGTGATTAAGGACTAACCTGTTTCTCCTTTCAATGAATCATGCATTTGTACAGGCTGTCTTACCTTCGGGAGAGGTAGTTGCAGTAAAAAGGCGTTCATCATCTTCTGCGGAAGGCCTGGAGAAGTTAAAAAATGAGATGAATTTGCTTCCCAATCTTCGACATCGAAACATCATCAAACTACGTGGCTATTGCATGGATGGGGAAGAACTCTTACTTGTGTATGAGTTCATGAAAAACACAAGTCTAGAATTTTTTATTGGTTAGTGCCTTCAGTATCTTTTTCTCATGATAATCACTCTTCAACGACAAACAAAAAAAAGATAAACAATTGAATGAACTTTTCCTTACAGATAAAGGGCAAATACAACTCCTTCAGTGGACGGTACGCTTCCAAATGATACTGGGGATTGCTCGAGGACTTGTTTACCTTCATAAAGATTCTAGACTGAGAGTTATTCATGGAGATCTTAATATAAGCAGTATTATACTGGATCTCAACATGAATCCTAGAATCTCTGGCTTTGATGTGGCAAGGAGCATGGCAGAATCTCAAACTCAAATAGTATGGGAATCGTCGGGAATAACAGCGACACAGTATGTGTATCCATTACCATTTTCTCGCATTATTTTTTCGATGTCTGACAAATATTTTTTCTATTTTTGTGTGTGTGCAGTGGCTGTATGCCTCCAGAATACTATATGCTTGAGGAGGTTTCAGTCAAATCGGATGTGTATAGCTTCGGAATTATACTCCTGGAGATTATTAGTGGCAAGAGAATGTTCTCACTTTACCTTTCCAGATCCCTTGTTCCCGTACGTATGGATGAGTATTCTACCTATTTATCACTGGACATTGATAAACGAATGAGGTTTCATTGGTCGTATAATGTACAAGTAAATATCATGTGTCCAAATGTAATGCTAATTTTTGTTCATTTTACCACCAGTTCAATGGAGCTGTTGATGATCGGGCGTTGTTGCTGTTGAATGAAAGATTAGATTTAATACATGATTCACTGGGAAGTGCATTTCAGGGGGATGAAGTCATAAGATGCATCGATGTTGCTCGTTTATGCCTCCAAGGGCATCCAGATCAGCGTCCATTGATGTCTTCTGTGCTTAAAATGTTGAAAGGTAATGAGCAAGTAATGCCCCTGTTGCTTCCAAGAGAAGTTCCAGCCGGGATCCGTGAGAACGCTCGTGTTGGAAACGAGGAAATAATGCAGCCAACCCTGTGGCCTCCAAGAGAAGTTCCAACAGGGACGAGCGATTATGCTTATGTTGATTATGGTGGGTACGACTACACCAATGCAACATTTGAACTCGATGATACACTAGAAAGATAGGCGAATTTGTGAAGCATTCTGCTTACATTTGCCTTGCTACTTCAAAATCTTAGTTCTGTTCTCCCGAAGATCAAACTGCTGATGCATTCACTTTAAAGTCATTATCAACAAAGAAGTTTCAAGTAATGTGCTTCCCTGTAGAGTTAGTTTAAAGGGGGTATTGTGACCTCAGCACCGGCCACAGTAACCTCTTATATCATTTCATATATCCACCAAGTACTATTGCACTACTTTTTTTATTTCGTTTCGAGTACTTAACAAAGGATGGTGTTGCCCCAACACATTTTATGATGTGGGTTTCATTTACACTTTTTGTTATGATAGTTATCTGTAACAAAATAAATAATAAAAAAAAAAGTCTTTTCTGCATCAGTTGACTTTAGATTGCAATCAGTTTCAATTCTGAAACTAAAAGTCAATGAATGAAACCATTGAAAATTGAAGGAAAGAACAAGTAATGGCGTTAACATAAAGACATAATGAAACAATCAAAGTCTTCGACCAGTAGTCATTGTTTCCCCAACACTAATCTAAACATGAGCCCCTCTCAAGTTTCTATTGCTTTCATATTTCCCAGCTTTCTCATCACATTCAATATCTGCAGTAGTACAGATAGTATAGTTTCCATAAACTGTGGCTCAACTGGAACTTCTTCGTCACACGGCGGAAGGCAATGGCTCGGAGACGAACAATGGAGACTATCTCCATTCCTGCAAATAAAGGGCTTATCAACAACATCAACTTCAAGCAGTAAGTTGACCTCTGCTGATCCAGTTCCATACAGGACTGCACGAGTCTCGCGTTCTCAGTTCTCGTATGCGTTTCAAGTGAATCCAGGTCAGATAATTATCCGACTTCATTTTAATCCATCTCCATACACAGGCTTTAAAGGGTTGAAAGACTTGTTCACTGTTGAAGCTGGTCCTTTTACTTTGCTCGCTAACTTTAGCGCTTCACTAACTGCAAATGCTCTTCGTGTGAATTCTCTCACCAAGGAATTCTGTTTAAACATACAACATAATCAACTACTCCACATAACTTTCTCTGCTGAAACTAGTCATTCAAAAGATGTGTATGCTTTCATTAATGGCATTGAGATCATCTCGGTTCCTGCTAGTCTTTCTTACATCCAGGGGGGAGATATTGGATTACAAGTAGTTGGTCGGAATTCACCGGTTAATGTTGATAGTAGCATTGCACTTGAGATAATACAGCGACTAAGTACTAAACAGGACTTGCTTTCATTCCCCCATGATTCCGATGAAATTTTTGGGATAACCTGGAAGGTATCTGTAGATGTGGGATTCAAGTACTTGGTCAGGCTTTATTTCTCCAAGTTAGGAATTAAGATGGCTGAAACTGTAGCCCTGAATTTTAACTTCTTCATTAACGAAATGACTGCTGAGATAGTAGTCAAAGAAAGAGATGGTAGTAGCATCCCTTGGTATGGGGACTACATTGTCATGATGAACGGCCACAAACGAGAGGGTAAACGCAATCTATTGATTCGAGTGCATTTTAATGAAGAATTTATGGATGGACCCCTCAAAGGATTTGAAATATTGAAGTTGATCAACCCGGACAATAGTCTTGCAAGTCCGATTCCCATGCTTCAATCTCAGGATTCAACATCCCAAACCTTCCATATTTTACTCAATGTTCTTGGTCATAGAAATGCTATTTCTACTGTTGTGATCACCATTATATCTATTTTAAGTATCATTTTACATAAGTTGAGGGAAATATGGGAAGCTAGAAGTATAGGGGAGGCAAGCAGGATATCAGCCAGGGCCGCAAGACTCTGTCGTCGTTTTTCACTACGCGAGATCCAGTTAGCCACTAGAAATTTCAATGATGGACTTGTAATTGGGAGGGGTGGTTTTGGTAAAGTCTACAAAGGCCTCATTGACAAAGGGCGAAACACGGTTGCTGTCAAGAGGTTAAAAGCGAACTCCAAGCAAGGAGCAAGTGAGTTTTTGATGGAGATTGAAACACTTTCTGAGCTACGACATATCAATCTCGTCTCTCTAATTGGCTACTGCAGTGAGGGCAGAGAAATGATACTTGTATATGAGTACATGGCTTGTGGAACACTGGCTGACCACCTCTACAAACTTGCAAGAGAAACAGTAATTTTTCTTCTCTCACCTGGAAACAGCGCCTAAATATCTGCATTGGAGCTGCTCGAGGGCTAGACTATCTTCACACAGGCCACAAAGTCATACATCGTGACGTAAAGACTTCCAACATTCTACTTGATGACAATTTTGTCGCGAAGGTCTCGGATTTTGGATTGGCCAAAGCTGAAGACAGAAGCAAGTCACGGAGCCATGTGAGCACAAAGGTTAAGGGTACATATGGGTACCTTGACCCATATTATTACTCAACCCGTAAACTAACAAGGAAAAGTGACACGTATGCCTTGGGGGTGGTGTTGTTGGAAGTATTATGTGGGAGACCGGCGGTAGATTCAGGGGCTTCAGAGGATGAGCACATTCTGACCACGTGGGCTCGAGACAAGATTAGTAAGGGAGAAGTCGACCAGATTGTAGCTTCGAGCCTGATAGATGAAATTTCACCATACAGCCTGAAGACATTTGTGGAGATCACCGAAAGATGCTTGCATGAAGAACCAAAAAATCGGCCCACTATGTCCCAAGTAGTGCTGCAACTTGAGCTTGCACTTGAGCAACAGGATAGCAACAAAAGATTACGGTCGAATGATATAGCAACTGTTCCTGATGAGATCCATCCTTCAAACACAACTCACCTTGCTAGCACAGGACAATCAGCTTTGAATTCAATAAATTTGCAAAATATCAACAAGGTGGTTAATGCTGATTTTATATCTAGAAGAAAAGATAGCGGAAAATCCACAAGGAATATACCATCAAGACTTTGGCCATGGGAGGCGTTTTGGAACAGAGTTAAACCATCCAATAAATATGAGTCGAACTCGAACATATCAGGTATTGACAGAAGCCTCTTTTTTTTTTTTTTTATAATCCAGACTTTTCACAGACCACTCTAAATTATTCATGATGTGAAGGGGTAGAATCCTGTGCTGCAGAAATGAAATTGCCCAAGTTCAATCTGGATCAAATTACAGCTGCTACAAACCATTTCTCCCCTTCAAATATAGTTGGACGTGGAAAATTTACTGCTACCGTATATAAGGTAAATATTTAACCATGCATCATACAGTTCAAGTGTATTTTAAACAATATAAGTTGTATGGTACACCTGGTGCACAAGAGACTTACGCTTTCTAAAATTTTAATCGTCAATCTAAATTAAGCATTTGGATAGGCTGTCTTACCTTCGGGAGAGGTGGTTGCAGTAAAAAGACGTTCGTTGTGTTCCACAGTTGACCTGATGGATTTCAAGTATGAGATTAATTCGCTTCAAAATCTTCAGCATCAAAACATCGTCAAACTACTTGGCTATTGCAGAGATTATGAAAAATTAATACTTGTGTTTGAGTTCATGGAAAACACAAGCATAGATCATTTTATCGGTAGGTGCATGCTTCCTAATCTTCACTTCATCTCATCTCATCTCATCTCATTAAATGAAGTTTTCCTTCTAGTGCAACGGCGAAATCTTGAATGGGCAGTACGCTTCCAAATCATAATGGGGATTGCTAGAGGACTTGTTTATCTTCATCAAGCTTCAGGACTGAGAGTTATTCACCGAGATCTCAAATTAAGCAGTATTCTCCTGGACCTTAATATGAACCCAAAAATCTCTGGCTTCTACCAGGCTAAGAGTACGGTCGAATATCTATCTGATCAACTGGAAATGTCACGAGCAGTAGAGACATCGTAAGTTTATCCATTGCCTTTTACTCTTCATCTTTTTTTTTCCGTTGTCTGACTTATTTTGTTTGTGGAGTGGAAACATGCCTCCAGAATACTATGTGCACAGGAAATTTTCAGTAAAAACAGATGTGTACAGCTTTGGAATTATAGTCCTGGAGATTGTGAAGGGCAGGACAGTATTTGACATTAACCTCTTGCACGGATCCCTAGCTAAACATGTAAGTACATTGCATGGTAAATTGTTTTTTTACTGTGAATGTAAAACCATCTATAATTGGCACTGTTGTTGAGCAGGCGTGGAAGCTGTGGAAGAAAAAGAGACTATTAGAGTTAGTAGATGATTCATTGGGAAGTTATCAGTGGGGGGAAGTGATGAAATGCATTGAAGTTGCTCTCGTGTGCATCCAACACAATGCAGATCTTCGTCCAACGATGCCTACTGTGATTAAGATGTTGGAAGGAAATGAGCAAATAATGCAGACACGCCGATGGCCTCAAGAAGAAATTTAAATTCATGCATTTGGATTCAAAAATGAATGAAGTACCTCGCTAAATTTTCTTTCTTTGTAAGTTAAGAATGTTTCCAACTTTTGCTATTTTGGTTGTTCAATTCATTGTAATACAGGCTTGAGGAATGCATGAACTTGGTATCTAGATATATAGCAGTCAGCAGATTTGTCTGGGAGTTTTATAGAATTTTGTGATATCTTCATTCGGAGAGACTTTTTACATATGAAAAAATATTTGAGTGCAATTGTTTGTAAGAATTAAAGAGGTACTGGAAAATAGAAGTTTATTTACTAAGAAATTTCCGGAATGATATTGATAATACATAATTGATCAGATTCGGTTTCTTCAAACATTATGAAGAACAGAATGTGACGAAACTTTAAATCAAAATGGAGTAAGTAGTGTATTTCATGAAAATTGGAAAAAATGATTCAACAAGCAATCATGGAAAAGTGGAGATTATTAGAATAGGTTCTCTCAAAGCACATAATATTGCAATTCAAAATACAGATGAAGAAATCAAACAAGACGACGGCAGAGGGTGATGCCGTCCCCCACAGAGATTTGGCAGATGTCAACCCTGGGATCAGCCACCACCGCCTTGTTGAATGCCAGCACGTCATCCTTCCACAGTCTAATGTCGTCCGGCATCGGAGCATCAGGCGGCGCCACCACGGATCCATGCCACAGCGTGTTGTCGTATCCGATGGCCCCACCAACCTTAATCAGCTGCACCAGCCTTTGGTGATAGTTGAGATAGTTGTTCTTGTCAGCATCCACGAATATGAAATCGAACGTCCCCTCATATTTCTCCTGACAAGCATCACCATCATCGATTTCAATTAATTACAAGTTATGAAAAGACCAAGTGATATAATTCAAGTGGAAAAGCAAGAAATTTGGAAAACACGTGTGGTTATTTGTACGTACATCTTCAATCATTTGGTCCAGAATGGGGAGTGCTTGACCTTCCCTGAAATCGATCTTGTGTGCGACACCCGCCTTTTTAATTATGGGAAGTCCTATTTCATAGTCATCTCGGTTCACATCTATAGCCAAGATCTGAGAAATAATAATAATTAAAAAAAAAAAAAAACATACACCAGATTTTTGATACATTAGTTTAGTTGCACAATCACGAATCACCTGCGCTTTTAATCGTATTGACAAATTCTTGCCTAGTTGTTTTCATAAAATAAAAAAAAATCTTGCATAGTTAAAATTCAATTTCATCCCATAACTTTGAACTTCTTCGCAAAAGGTTCCAAATAAATGTGTGTTAAGACGATGTCGTTTGTGGAATTTCGACAACTTTTGGACCAAAACTGGACCAATTAAGAAATTGTGAGTTAAAATTGAAAATCTTAATTTTATTTTTGGACCTTTTGCGAAAGTTATGTAGCCGAATTTTTAACTCAAATCTTGCGCGAAACGTGCAATGTCAGACGAGTTACGAGGCATATTCAAAATTAAAAAAAAAACTTGAATGAGGCGGTTTTAGCGTAGAGTGCGTCAATAATATTAATAAATTTCGGTTTTACGGACCTTTCCATGATGGGGGAGGGCGAGGGCAGTGGCGAGGAGAGAATAGCCAGTAAAAACTCCAATCTCCATTGTGTTTTTTGCATTCATCAGTTTCACAAGCATGTTCAAGAACTGTGCTTCATCGTCTGATGAGCTCAGTATATTACTGCAGTTTAAAAATGACAAAAACTTGTATGAATTAATAATGATTTCCCGGAATAACAATAAATAGATTAAGTAGGTACACATACAGTGGATGTTTTTGGGTCAATAGACGCAGTTCTTTCATGGATTCTGGCTCCCTTGGGTACACACTTGTTTCAAGTATATACTGGAACAAAATTAATATAAGATGATGAAAATATTGTGGCTAATTCAAAGAGTTCCACAACTCCACGAATTTTTAATTACCTGATAAAGAGCATCACTTCGCAATAGACTCTTGTGCCCAAATTCTAGTTTCCCTTCGGATTGATTCACTTTGCTTGCCATTGCCAATTGATTAATGTTTTTCCTTCTCTTTCTCTTGAAAGAATTTGCAGTTTTTTGTTTGCTTCGACCACATATATATATATGTATATGTATATAGATGGCATGCAGCATGCTAGTGGCAAATAATATATTATATGTGTTGGCATGTAGCACGCTATAAAAAATGGTGTTTGATCACTGATTAGTTAATATAATAAGCATGAGTCACCCCTTTCCTATATAATTTGTTTCTTTAATCACTTTTACCAATTTAATTACTCCAATTTTTTTCTTTTTCTTTTTAAAGTATTTCATAGGTACAATAGATTAAGTTTCAATTAAATATCTAACTTTGAAGTATCTCAAATTAGGATCTATATTTTAAATTATTCTCAATTTAAGATTCAATTTTATCATTCTTGTCATAATTCAAGACCTGATTCATTTGTCTTTATTTCAACTTTTTTATAACTAAGCAATTTATATATATAATATATCTTATTAAATAAATCATACTATAACTTATATTTTACACTCAGTATTAAATTTACATAAAAACAAAATGTCAAGTTTATTTTCTAAAATTTTGGCAATTAACTTGAGTATTTATAATAAATGTTGGTTATTAACAATTTAAATATATATATATATATATAAAAATTATATTCTAGAATTTAAATAAAAAGAAAATAAATAGCTCTCTTGTGCACTTGGTGTATGGTGTCTTCACTCAACAGTTGAGTTTGTTTACACTGAATAATATAATTTGATTACCCTGGAAAATGTGGTTAAATTATATTGAAATGTTTATACTAAAAATCAAATTTTAGTGTAAACTTTTCAGTGTAATATAACCGCACTTTCAACATAATCAACCTACAATTTTTAATATAAACAACCTCAACTATTGAATAAGTGTACCGTACATCAAGTGCATATAAAAATACACCCATTAATGAAGTGTGTTTTGCAATTTACAATGATTAATTGGGAGTATCAAGAACGTTTGCGATCACACATTTAAATTAGTTTTATCCTTCCAAAATAAAAGTAAACCTTCTATTTACGTTCTTCAAATATTTCTTCTTACACATAAATCAAAAAAAATATTATACGCACTTTGTCCATCATACATTATTAACAAGCAATATTAGTTCTTAAAATAATTGTATTAGTATTCATAAATAAAATTATTAATGGTGTGAGATATATATGTTGATGATCGCTCCTAATCACGAAGATTAGTGGCTGTTTTTATAGGTTAATTGATCATCAAACAATTACGTGTGATTGATCACTAATCGTAATTAGTGAATACGAAATTTTAGGTTTTGGATTGGTAAGAACGTTTATAAGCTTACATGATAAATTCAATCGTAAGATAAACGAGCTGCTTTTGAATCGTAGACGAAGTTTGGACGTGTATATTAATTTGTGCTTTTTTTATTAGCTGAAAAAATCTAAGTATTTATAGACATCTGCCTAGCAGGAGGTGTCATGACCTTTGGCCTACCGGGCCTGCATGCACGACACCTGGACTTTGACTATTTTGACCTTATCTAAACTAAATTATATCCTTATCTACTGGACTTGCTCGCAGTCAAGAGCTGCTTGTCCTATTGGACTTGTCCTTGAGGTGTCTTTAGCTTGATTTTGTTGGTCTTTGGTCTTGTTAAAGTGTAGCTTTGACATTGCGGTTGGATCTGGTCAGCAGAGTGTTGATTGAGCTCGTCTGATCTTTGCTTGGATTCATATAGCTTTTTGATCTGGTTCTGCTCGCCTGCTAAGTCTTTGCTTGGCGCACAGGATCTGTTCGCCAATACCTTGTTAAATCTTGATCTTGGTTTAATTTCATCTTAATCCAGGGGTATTTTGTGCTAACCCTGATCGCCCAAATAGTGATTCTGCTCGCATATCAACAATTGCCCCCTTGCCGATCATTAAATTGTGACGATGATAAGCGAGCAATTCATGGGTTGGCAAATATTAGGTGACACTGAAGCGAGCAGAAATAACGAGGTGCGAACAACTCTTCATGGGCGGACAACACTGGCCGAGCAGAGCTGGGCCGGTGACGGTTGGAATCCCCAGGTCTGGGTGCAGCTCGAGGTGTGACGTGGGCGAAATGATTGCTGCCGCCCACGCGCACGTAGTCCCGAGGTGACGCGCCTTTATCGGGCAGAACTTGCACGCGCTTGATAATTGCACTTTGGTCCCTCAACTTTTGGACTTGCTCGCCCGGAACCCCTTTTTACAGATACTATTTAAGGAAAAAAATTCCAATTTTGCTCATTTTCACTATTCATCAAGCGCGAATTTTACTCCTCCCTTCTTTTCAAATTTTCGACGATCGCTCCTCCAACTCCGGTGACCTCTAATCCATTTCAAGGTAGTTTTATTTTGTTGTTTTCTTCCTCTTTCCTCTCTCTATTGTTGTGTGTGTTTATATTTTTGTAAAATCCTGAATCTCCGCCGTTGGGGGTTTTTAAAGTCTCTTCCTTGACAAAAGACTTGGCCTACTCCGCCAAGTTGCTTTCCTCCGCTGGTAGCCTTTGATTTAATGTTGGCCTTGCACACAAAACTTCAAGCAACACAACAACAAATGAGTACACGTCGGACTTCTCCATCAACTGCTGCCATCTGTAGTACTATGGATCTAAGTATCCAAAGCTGCCTTTGACAACAGTGGTTACGTGTGTATGTGCCCCTCCTGTGGGTCCTACTTTCGAGATGCCAAAGTCGGATATCTTGACCACCCATTTCTCGTTCAGAAGGATGTTGGTGGACTTGACATCACGGTGGATGATGGTTTGGTTAGTATAGGCGTGCAGATAGTGCATTCATTTGGCCGCACCCTGGCAAATTTGGAGGCATTGCTTCCATGTCAACGGGGGGTTCTCCGAATTGTAGAGATGGTCGTGTAGCGTGCCATAAGCCATGTAATCATAGATTAAGATCATCTCTCCATGCTACGTACCTTAGCTTTAACAACATCTCTATTTCTATAAAGAACTCATTAGCACCTTGATTGGAAGATGAGTTCAGTCTTTTGATTGCTACGGTGGTGATCTGTTGATGATGAGCCTTTGTACACGTTGCCAAATCCTCCCTTGCCTAAAACGAAACTGTCATTGAAGTTGCTGGTTGCTGATTTGGTCTCATCGAAAGAGAAATATCTGCATAAATCGAAAGGCAGTCCTGATCCAGTGCTCTTTTTTGTGGCACGTTTTTTGGGGATCGAGTTCTTCATTTTCTACTATCGTTCGTAAACCAAGAAACTCATAGTTGCAACCACCATAAAAATGCCCATCACATTGCCTATGACAGTGTATTTCACATAAGATGTATCATTTTGTTCTTCCCCAGATCTATCTGGAGTGCAGGCTCCGGGACGAGTTCAGGGTTGGATGCTGCAAGACTGCGGTTTCGTCGCTGAGTTTGCATATTTCTAAGCCATTTAACAAAGCACTAGATTATTTCGGTCTCCCCTCGACGTTGGAAAATAGAGAAAGCCAGAGGTTTTTCTCAGTGTCGGTCGTGATAAGTTTTAGGCCCGAGGCAAAACAAAAAAGTAGGTCCCTGTAAAACAATAGCAAAAAATTGTAAATTGCAAATCTTTATATTGGTACACAAATAAAAATATGATTAGAAGTACAAAATATACCGTGAAATCAATTTAAAAATAATACACCAATATAGTTTTTAATTTGTATTTTCCAACAATATAAAATAATTTATAATGGTAATAAATTTAGTAATAATAAAATTTGTATTACTTTTATATTTCACATGTAATAATTATGTTTAGATGTTATAATACTATAAATTAAAATAAATGAAAAGTGCACAAACGAATAGTACATGCACATATCATGCAAATTTCGTACACGATCCGTGTATGCACATTTTAGCATGATCCAAATGTGTGTATTTTGCAGTTCATACATACAAATTATATGTTTATTGTAATAAATTAATAGAGTTTAACATTATATTGTAATAAATAAAATATATAAATTATATTAACTAGTTATTAGACTTAAGCTCTTTATTAAAACAAAACTTCATTTTGTTGATTGAATGTTACATGAATAAAAATTAAAATAAATAAGATTTTATAGTACCAAGTGTGTTGCACATTCTTTTTTATATTTCATACTCAATAATTATGCGTAGATATTATAATTGAAAAACATAAGCAAAATGTGCACGATTCGTACATGCACATTCCATGCAAACTTCATCCACATTCCGTGCAAACTTTGTGCACAGTCCATATGTGCATGTTATATGCATGATCCATATATACACGATTCACGATTTGTACGTAAACAATATATGCTTATTTTAGTTAATTAATAATTTTTCACAAGATATTTTAATGGGTTGAATCATTAGATTTAAGCTCTTTCAAAAGAAAAAAAAATATATGTATGTATATATATATATATATTGAATGATACATGAAATAAAATTTAGTTTAAAAAAATCATTTTAATTTTTTATTATATATATATATGCAAATATATAAATATTACTATTTGACATACACTACAAAAAAACACGGTTTAACGACAGAATTTGCGACGGAAAATCCGTCGCAAAACACTGTTTGCGACGGACACGTTTCTGTTGTTAAAACAGTCGTAGCTAATTTTTGCGACGGATTTTTGCCTTCCGTCGCAAATTAACGAAGGACAAAACCGTCGCAACATAGCCGGGTCGCGCAAAATTTACGACGGACAATTTTTCGTCGCAAATAGTTCGGGTCAGACCCGAACGGGTCAGCAAAAATATTTTTTATTATATTTTTAAATTTTTGTTCATAATAATTTGCGACGGACCATTTTCCGTCGCAAATACCGAGGCTACAAAAAAAAAAGTGGCTCGTGTGGTTCGAGCCCGGGCATCCGGGGCGGGCGCGGACCACTGGGCCATCGGCCCATAGCTTATTATGGGTGGCCCACTTCTATATTAGCCTTATTAGGCCTTGAACAATTAATCCAAATTGGCGTCCAAGGGGAATCGAACGTGCGACCACTCGTGCATGTGGAGAGGGGGCGCGCGCCACTCGGGCACGTGCTACTTTCGTTCATTTTTACGCAATTAATTGTATATGTATTCAAATTAAGTCAATTTTTTTTTTACAATTCACCAAATTAATTTATTTTCGTTTCTCACTTGTTTATAAAAATATTGTGCCCAACTATTTTTTATATTTTGTAAAATTATTTATTTCGACATTGCGTAATTTTATAATTCGTTCATTTGTACACAATTAATTGTATATGAATCCAAATTGACTCTTTTTTTTTTCACAATTCACCCAATTAATTCATTTTCGTTTCTCACTTATTTTTATAAATGTTGTGGCCATTTAATTTTTATTATTTAGGTAAAATTATTTAGTTCGACTCCCGCTTAAATTTATAATTCGTTCATTTGTACGCAATTAATTGTATATGTATTCAAATTGACTCTTTTTTTTTTCTATAATTCACCAAATTAATTCATTTTCGTTTTTCACTTGTTTTTATAAATGTTGTGCCCAACTACTTTTTTATTTTAAAATTATTTATTTCGACAACGCGTAATTTTATAATTCATTTATTTGTACACAATTAATTGTATATGTATCCAAATTGACTCATTTTTTTTTTCATAATTCACCAAATTAATTCATTTTCGTTTTTCACTTGTTTTTATAAATATTGTGCCCAACTATTTTTTTATTTTGTAAAATTATTTATTTCGACAACGCGTAATTTTATAATTCGTTTATTTGTACACAATTAATTGTATATGTATCCAAATTGACTCTTTATTTTTCATAATTCACCAAATTAATTCATTTTCATTTCTCACTTGTTTTTATAAATTTTGTGGCCATTTAATTTTTATTATTTTGGTAAAATTATTTATTTCGAACTAAAAGTAAATAAATTGTACTTCACAAAAAATTAAATAAAAGTAACATCAATTCAAACTAAAAAAAATTGTACTTCACATTTATTAAAATTCAAAATTTTCTACTCGTCGGAATTAAATCCGACTTCCTCTTCCTCCTCATCCTCGCCCAGGTTAACAATCGGCTGCTGCATCGTTGGCATCGGCGGCTGGGTCGGCGGCATGTGCGCTCGTGGCACATCATAGGTGAACAACCGCCACCACTGCTGCATGGCGGCTGCATATTGCTGCATTTCAGTTGTATACTGCTGCATCTCGGCTGTATACTTATCGTGCGCCTCTCGCTGCTGCCTCTGCATGTTCTGCATCTGCTCCACCACCGTAGCAAGCTGCCTCTCGACCTCACTGGGATGAGAGTCGATGGAAGACTGAGAGGAGGATGAGCCCGAGCCACGAGGTCGGAAAAAGTTCTTTCCGAAGCTGCCCAATCCAGCGAACCGCCTCTTTTTAGCCTTGACGTTCTTGAAGTACAATTCATTTTGAACGTCAACAGAAGGCTGTGTGGGGGGCATCGACCCCGACCCCTCTGCCGTTTCCTCAGGCTGAGGCTGAGAGGCAAGGTCCTCTGACATCTTTCTCTGCAAATTAATTATACAAAAAATTAAATAAATTGAACAAAAAATATAAAATAATACTTTTAATATAAAAAATTGAAATAATACTATTAATATTGAAATAATACTTACGTGGACCTCGGTGGTACGGCCGTAGGTAGACTTCCTAGTCTCCTTGACGAGTGGGTGGGCGAGCTGCAATCTCTCAAAATGAGAGGGCTCGCGTCCTTGCTCCACCGCCTAATTAGAAAAAAAGATAGTAAAAATTAATACCACTCATAAAAATTAAGAAAAAATAATAAAAATTCAAAAACTACAAAATTAAAGACGAAATTTACAAATCTCAACCCGTGCTCATAAATGGACCGAGAACATGCCCGATGTCTCGCCATCCCTTCTCCATCAGGGCCACTACGCCGATTCGCCTTGTTTTTCTCCGGCTTCTCTTTGAATTCAGGGGAATCCCAGTACTGGAGGAATTGGTCCCAAATCGACCGTTTTTCACTGTCAGTCCCCATGTCGGTGGCCTTTCCCTTCCTGTACCACCTGTCCCTCATTCTATAAAGGATGTCTCTGTATCTGTCGGTCGCATATTTTTCGAAATTCTTCCACATCTGGTCATCGTGCTCCGGTGCCCAGACACATTCTTTCTGCAATTACAGTTTAAATGTAAATATCTGTTTATATATTTGATATTAATAAACGGTGAATTAATAAATTAAATTAATACTTTAAACTCCTCGAAGTATGTCCGTTTTCTTGCATCGGACACTAGCCCCCAACTGTAAGTTGTGGGCTCGAATCCACCGCGAAGGATGGACTTGGAAACCTGATTACTAGCCTCATGACCCGAAATCCAACTGTAAAATTAAAACTTCAAAGTTAGTAAAATAATTAGGTTTTAATTAATAAAAAAATTGAGTATAAAATATTAAAACTTACGTTGAACCATGTGGCTGAACATGCATCCGTGCTTGAACAACCGGATGCTGGCGGGAGGAGGATGAGCCCTCAGCAGTCTGCTGTGAGGAGGAGGAGCCCTCACCAGGCTGTGAAGAGGTCTCTGATAGAGACCTCGGCCTGAAAATAGGTAGAACCACGGGTCTCAGTGAGGCCCGTCGTCTCCTCCCTCCCCGCCCTCCTCGACTCGCCTCCTCATCCCTCGGAGGCTGCTGACTGCCACTGCCTTGTCCGCTCATCTATAACAAAATTCACGAATATTATTCGAAATACTTATAATATTATTCGAAATATTAAATTAAAATCAATGAAATACTCATAACATAATATTATAAATATAATATTATTCAAACCACTATCCTAAATTAAACTAAAATAAATCAACTAATATTACTAAATTAAAATCAAACAACTAATATTATTCAAACTACTCAACTAAAATCAATCAACTTATAATATTATTCAAACCACTCAACTAAAATAAATCAACTAATATTATTTAACATTACTAAACTAAAATCAAACAACTAATATTATTCAAACTACTCAACTAAAATCAATCAACTTATAATATTATTCAAACCATTCAACTATAATAAATCAATTAATATTATTTAAAATTACTAAACTAAAATCAAACAACTAATATAGTTCAAACTACTCAACTAAATTCGATCAACTTATAATATTATTCAATTCCACTAAACTAAAATCAAACGACTAATATAATTCAAACTACTCAACTAAACTAAAATCAAGCAACTAATACAATTCAAACTACTCAACTAAATTCGATCAATTAATATTATTTAAAATCATTAAACTAAAATCAAACAAATAATATAATTCAAACTAGCTACTCAACTAAATTCGATCAACTAAACAAAAATCAATCAACTAATATTATTTAAAATTATTAAACTTAAATCAAGCAACTAATATAATTCAAACTACTCAACTAAATTCGATCAACTAATATTATTAAAAATCATTAAACTAAAATCAAACGACTAATATAATTCAAACTACTAAACTAAATTCGATCAACTAAACAAAAATCAATCAACTAATATTATTTAAAATCATTAAACTAAAATCAAACAATTAATATAATTCAAACTAGCTACTCAACTAAATTAAAATCAATCAACTAATATTATTAAAAATTATTAAACTAAAATCAAACAACTAATATAATTCAAACAATTCAACTAAAATCAATTCTAAACTTAACAAATTCTAAATATGCTTTAAAATTAAATTTTAAACGGTAAAAATGAAGAAAACTTACGGTTTGTTTGTAGAAGATGACGAAACGAGCACTCGGTGGGGACAGATTGGCTCTACAGCAACGACACCCGACTGCATTGGCGGCTGCTTATATAGGGGGGAAAAAATTTGCGAAGGACATGCGTCCGTCGCAAATTGTGCCCGCCAAACGCCAAAACGGCGTCGTTTTTGCGAATTTGCGACGGCTTGTCCGTCGCAAATTTGAAAATTAAAATTTTGCGACGGACATTCCGTCGCAAATCGGTCAAACGTGGCGTTTCCTGAAAAGTCACGCAAAACCGAGTCAGATTTACGACGGCAAGTCCGTCGCAAACCAGTCAACGCACCATTTCCCAAAAAGACGCGCAAAAACAGGTCAGATTTGCGACGGACGTGTCCATCGCAAAATCGAAGTTAAAAATTGCGACAACCTTTTCCGTCGCAAACCAGTCAAATGGGCCGTTTCCCGAACGACCACTTTTAAACGGGTCGATTTTGCGATGGAAGTGGCCGTCGCAAATTTCAACTTTAACTTTGTGACGACTTATCCGTCGCAAATATAGCCGGTATACAACGAAGGTGGTGGACCCTAGATTTTGCGACGGACATACCCGTCGCAAAACACCAATTTTTGCGATGGTTTTACAAAACCGTCGCAAACTGTCATTTTTTCCAACGGCTAACCAAAATCCATTGCTAATACACGAAATTTGCGATAGATAGTTGGCCGTCGCAAATTTTTCGTCGTTAAACCCCGTCTTTTTTGTAGTGATAGTTTAGTTCCAAGATAAAAAGAAAATATCGAAAAAATTAGTGATAGAATTTATGAATGTAAATAAAGTTTAAACTTTATCTTGAGAAAAAAAATATACATATATATTATATTTGTATAAATAATAGTAGGCTCCCGAAAACTTAGAGCCAGGGCGGTCGCCCCTCTTGCCCCACCTCAAAATCACCCAAAAAATGGTGTAACTTTTAAATTGGGCATAGATTGCTTTGTCAAATCCATAAACATTTATGCCTTCTCCTTACCCTCTCTATTTTTTTTTAGTAGTTTTAGTGTGCACTTAAATGTATGATATGCACTTGAATTTTGAAAAAAATATATCAAGTAAAAATCAGCAACAACCCAAGAAGTAATCAGTAATACCTCAAGAAGATATCAGCAATACCCCAAAAAGGTATCAGTAATACCCCAACTATAAAAAAATACACGATGTGTTTGTGTGTATTTTTAAAAACTCAAAATTGAAGTTAAAATTGAGCTTAAAATTACATATTATGCACTTGTGTGCACCCTAGAATCTGTCTTTTTTATATGCAATTTTTTTTATATATGTAATATATATGGATGTTAAATTAAATATAGTATATATACATAGTTTGTTAAAAAAAAGATTTAAAACGAAAAAAAAACTCATTAAACTCTAGAAAGGTAAATGAAAAATAATTGTGTGTGTAGTAAGATCATTTCACGGTGGGACAAAATATAAACTAACATGACATAATAATATTTTAAAAGGGATGAATGATAATGCATACTAATTTGTGAACGGTTTCAAGTATGTTTCTATCAAAATAAATTACATAAAAAATAAGAAGCTAATCGGCAAATATCAAATCACTTCTGTGAATAAAATTCACCCCCTCATCAAATTTATATATGTATAGATTTATGACTCGGAAATACGCAATTGGGCCAAAAAGATAATTTTATTTTTATATTCAATTTTCAAATATTGGACTCTGATTCTTTTAAACAAAATTGTGAATGCATAAAAAAACATAGGTTGCACAACTTGGAAGGATTGACGCCTTTAAAAAAAAAAAAAAATCTCTGAGCAAATTGATTTGGATTTGCTTTCATAGTTGCACACCCAAGATGTCATTGAATCCCATATGTCTTCGTCTACCGCTATAAAATGAAACAAAAATAATAAATCAAGCAAGCAAACATCAGATTTAGACAATGACGACCTTCATTATTGCCGCTTGTAGGCTGTAGCTGCTTGTTAGCTTGTAGACGGGGGATGGAGAAATTTGGAGGAGGATTTGGGGGGGGGGGGGGAAAGTCGAGGAGTTATTTAGGAAAGGTAGCAGAGGGGGTAGGGTAAGCGGCGGAAGGCGAGGAGTCGGAAAATAAATGACCAAATATTAAAAAAAAATATACTCCCTCTATCCCCTCTTAACTTTCATAGGTGGGGTGACACAAATTTTAAGAAAAAATGCTTTATTGACTTTTTCAACCAATGAATGAAGAGTATTTTGAATTAAAGTAGGTAATGTGAGAGTGGTTTATTTCCATATTTGGGGTGTGAAAGTTATTATGGAACGTCCCAAAAAGGAAAGTATGAAAGTTAATAGGGGACGGAGGGAGTATAACTTTCCGTACTTAGGTAGGAAAATGGGCGGGAAAATAGTTGTGCTATTTTTAGCAGGTCTTTTGTGTTATTATATACTCCCTCATTTACGTGATCACTCACAAACTTATACACATATTTACTCATATGCCACTACTAGAGCTGTCAAAACGGGCCAGCGGGGCGGGGCGAGCTAAAACCAGCAAAAGCCCGCCTTTTGGCGGGGCGGGCCAAAAATTTGGCGGGCTGCAAAATTCCAACCCAACCCAACCCACTTATTGGCGGGCCAGCTCACTTTTAATTTTTTAATATATTTTTTATTTTTTTAAAAATTAAAATATATAATTTAAAAGCTCTAATATATAAAATTCATTAAAATCAAATATAATCAAACAATTTATCTTGATAATTATCATTATAAAATATTAAAATTAAATTTATTATCTTTAATTAGAAAAACAGTTTTCTACAAATTGAAGTTCACAATATATTACAATAATAATTTGTAAAAGTAGACTCATACAATTCAAATTCATCATCTATGAATATAAATATTACAAAATAACCCTAAAAATGATATTATAATATTTGACAGTGTACAAAAAAATGTAAAAAATTATTTTTTTTAAAAACTTTTTTAAGGCGGGCCGGCTCGCCCCAATCCGCAAAAGCCCGCGACCCAAACGGGCCAGCCCATTTAGGCCCGCTTCCATACGGGCTAAGAAATCTCTAACCCAACCCTCATTTTAAGGATGACGGGGCGGGCCGGTCCAACGGGCCCAACCCACTTTGACAGATCTAGCCACTACTTTATTCAAAAAACACACTTTACTAAGAAATGTGTCATCTTGGTGCAAATTAAGGCGGGACGGAGGAGTATAATATATATATATATATATATATATATATATATATATATATATATATATATATATTGGTTTTATGCATTCTCCTTTTATCATCTGAAATTAGTTTATTGTTTACGACGATATTTTCCGTGATGACTACAAAATTATAGAAAATAAATATATTCACGCTTCAAATTTAACTAATTTTCTTCCCTCTTCTCTCCCAGATAGGCGCATCTGAATTTGATGCAAAGGCTACGATTCTAGTAAGTTCTTTTCGCTCCTCCTCTCTTTGATTCTGCTAATTTAGTTCGCAGTTTGAAGTATGGATTCCTTCTATTGGTAATTTAACATTGATTAGGAAGTATGCGTCGTCACTGCATCACTGAAATTGAGATTTCTGTGCAACTTTATTTGCTTGTTTTAATTGTACCAACGAGGATGTGTTTATATGTACAATTGCAATCCACTGAATCATATTAAATTGTACTCTGGGCTGTTATTAACTGAGATTTTGTGATGACTACAATGGAGGTTTGAGTTTTCTTTTAACATAAAATTGTTGTCGACAAAACAAAGTGCACATCAAATGACAAGATGAATTTTAGTCAGGATGAAAGCTTTTCATCGGGTGCTAAATCTGTTGTTGTAAATCGAACGAGAGTGTTTTGCCACATTAAACTTGTTTATGTCTTGCATTTGGATTCAAAACAATGAAAGAAGTACTTGGGGAAATATTCTCTCTTTTCGAATGAAACGTAGGGTAATTTAGGAACATATTCCATCTTTTGCTAATTTTGATGTTCAATTCATTGCATAGCAGTAATACATGCTTAAAGAATGCATAAACTTAGTATATAGGTATATAGGTGCTATCGTAGCTGCTAATAAAAACATATGTAGGCTAACATTGTGGCAGAACATAAGTTTCATCACCTTCGGAGTTGATTGCCCTTGTTACCTTCTGTGGCTTCTTGCTGCTTTAGCGCCTCCTCGAGTCTTGTCACTATATCGTTCAATGATGGCCGGTCAATTCCATAGTCGAGCAAACATCTTCCGGCAGTTTCAATGAATATTTTCAGGCTATCTGGTGATGCTCTTCCTGCCAGAAATGGGTCAATACAACCAGAAAGGTTATTCTTCATGCATGACTTGATCCACTGTACTAGCATCACTTGATCCTCGTCAAGCCAACGATCTGATTCTTTATCAGCAAACAGCACCTCAAACATAACTAGACCAAATGAGTAGACATAAGACTTTTCTGTTATCGGTTCTCCCCGGACATAATCTGAATCCAAATAACCCCAGTTACTCCTCGCAATTGTTGGCACCTGATTGTTTCCTCTCTTTTTGGTCAAACCCCATTCTGAAACCTTGGCCATCCAGTCCTCATCTAACCAAATGTTGGTTGACTTCAACTCACGATGAAGTATTGTTTGCTTGATTGTGGAGTGAATGTAGATCAGACCCCGTGCTGCGCCAATGCAGATCTGAAGTCTTCGTTTCCACGGAAGGGGATTCTTGGAAGCTTCATGAAGATGGTCATAGAGTGTCCCATTTGCCATGTAACTGTATACGAGAATCATTTCAGATTCTGACTCGTAATATCCTAATAGAGAGGCCAGATGATCTTGTGTTGGAGACAACTTCCTTTGAATCTCTTTCTTTGATTGCAACTCATTTACCATGGATAGCCTGGATTCTCTACCTCTTGACCATCTGATTGCTACAACTCTTTTATCACCATCTATGTATCCTTTATATACACTGTCCTGTCCTCCATATCCGATGATGAGACTGTCGTTGAAGTTATTCGTGGCACTGTGAATCTCCTGGAGAGAAAACTGGTGGATCATTACTTGCGGCAGCTGCTGTGAAGCTTTTGACTTTGACGATGTCCTCGGAAAAATACCTAATGGATCCCACCACCATCTTGTTGTCAAACTATTGCTGTATCCATTCTCTTTATTAGCCTTTGCTTTCCCATTCTTCTGATCACTGCCTCTGTTCTCCGTACTGGAGCTAGGGCTATCTTCACTGATAATCCTATCTGATTCTTCTTTTGGAAGAATTATGTCATCCATCGAAATAACCCCATCACTCTGATAACTTTCAGTTCTTCCCACATTCTCCTCCTCTTCCACTTGTTCCATTGGATCTTTGGTTTGTTGAAATTCCAAAGCTAACTCAAGGGCCATCACTACATCAGCCATCGTAGGCCTTCTCTGGGGTTGAGTTTGTAAGCATCTGCCTGCAATTCCAACAAACACTTTTAAACTAGCAGGTGAAATCTGCCCCTTCAGGTTATGATCAACGAGTCGATCCACTTTTGCCTCTCGGATGCAATATCTCGCCCAGTTGGCTAGGCTATGTTGCTCCTCGTCAAGTCTTCTGTTTACTGCAGGCCTTCCAGATATAACTTCAAATAGAACCACTCCAAAAGAATAAACATCTGATTTTCTTGTTAGCATTCGAGTCAAATAGTACTCAGGATCTAAGTATCCAAATGTGCCTTTGACGTCGGTACTAATGTGGGTGAATGAATCATTTGCTGGTCCCATTTTGGACAATCCAAAATCTGAGATCTTGGCAACCCAATTCTCATCCAGCAGAATGTTTGAGCTTTTCACATCTCTATGTATGATCCTATGTCGTGAGTGAAGATAATATAAACCACGTGCAGCACCGATTGAGACCTTAAGTCGCAGTTCCCAAGGGAGTGGAGGATTAGACTTCCCATGTCTGCTAACTTTATAGAGGTTGTCAGAAAGCGTTCCTCGAGTCATGTACTGGTAAATCAACACCCTCTCTTCGCCATCGTTACAGTAACCAATCAGAGAGACGAGATGCACATGCCTGACCTTGGTTAGCATCTTGATCTCTGTAGAAAACTCAGTTTCCCCTTGCTTGGACTCTGGTTTCCGTCGCTTGATTGCAACAACAGTAGCCCCATTATCAATTCTTCCTTTGTAGACTCTGCCATATCCTCCACTGCCAATATTGAATTGAGGATCAAAATTGTTGGTTGACCTTAGGATTTCATCAATTGAAAATTGACGGCATAGACTATCTGAGGATGATGATCTTCTTTTCCTCTGAGCATCTGATTCTACAACTCTTGCGATGTGGTACACTGCAACATTCAGTAAGGCTAGTATAGCAGTCAGCACAGCACTAATCAAATTTATACTGTAACTCGAATTTGCTTTCTTGTGCTGGGATGTAGATCTTGAACGCCGCTTCCCAGGAACTGGCCCTGCGCCTGCTAGATTGTTATCGGGATTGCTCAGCTTGAATACTTCTAAAGCACCCAATGCACTAATGAATCTTTTATCTTTTGATTTAGACTCTTGCTGGTAAGTGATGGCAAGGTAGCGCTTCCCCGCCATTTTGTCTCCCTCCATCATCACAATATAGTCTCTATAAACTGCAACCCCCCCACCCCATTGAGAAACATCAGCATTGCCCTCAGCAATCTGATTATTGATCACAATAGAAAATGTCGAGAAGTCCTTACCACTCTTTTCTAATCCCAGTTGAAACTCAAAAAAATGGAGCCTAATTAGGTATCTAAATCCCAATTCCACTGGTGTTTTCCATGTAAGATTATTGGTGCCCAATTTGGTGTCTGTAATCTTTATTATCCTCCCTGTTTGATAAACTTCGATGGGTGCAATATATGATGAAGTGCCTCTACATCTAACCGTAGTTAAACTTTTGACAGAAAGATCACCTGATTCCAACAAATAGTCGGAGTCTTCATCCCAGCTGCGGAACAGGCTTGAATCTTCGGCAGGTGAGATGGAGGGTCCACCAACATTCAGTCGCTGAACCAGCTCGAGCGCTGTGCTATTATCTATGTAGAATCTGTGCTTTTGGCCAACAACAAGAGCACCCGCCTCTCCATCCTGTGAGAAGTAAAGACCACTGGGCATGGAGACAATCTCAATACCATTGATAAAGGCAAAGAAGTCGTCTGATTTATGATTTCTCTTTGCCGGGGAGAACGTTATGGTCAATTTTTGCCCCTCGTTAACATTAACACAGTACTCTTTGATGATCTGTTTTGCACTCGAAATATCATAAGCAAGAGATGTGCTGAAGTTGCTGAGGAGTGTGTAAGGTCCAGCTTTCACAGTGAAAAAGGATTTTGACTTTTTGAAATTCTTGTATGAATTTTGAAAGAAGTGGAGGCGGATGAATTTCTGCCCCGGCTTGACATGGAACACATAGCTGAACTCGTGGCTAGATGCTCGAGCAGTGTTATAGAGTAAAGACTCTGGTGAATTGAGTTGGTGGATGGCTCTTGAGTTGGAAGGTTTTCCGTTGATCTGCAGCTGCAATGGGGATCGGGACCCAGAATCTCCGATCCAAACACGTCCATCCGTCGTCGTTAAACTGCCAGAGGAACCACAAGAAATGGCAATATTGTCCGGTGGGGAATAAGTAGCAGGAACCTTGCTAGCAAGAATGATTTGGAAATGCCAGAACAGGTATAGGATGATGAGCATAGCTAATAATTCAAGAGCACAGGTTTTAGCCTTTTCTTTTTTTCCCTGAGAAATTGGCAAAGGAAGGAATCAAAGCAAGGGAATTAGCAAAATTCGATGATCTGGAGTTGACTCAGAAAGTCCTTTTTTTTTTTCCTCGTAGATGTTTTTTGCATTATTATTGCTTAAGCCCACCAAGACTTAAATTACTCGTTTGAAAAGTAGTATCGTCAATAATTGTCGTGAACAATTTGTTTCTATTTAGTTTCGACGTGATTTCCATCCCTGAATTTTCATTTACTCATTAATTTCCAACCAGTATCTTTGATCCAAGTGTACCAGAAGAAAACCTTCTAGATTATTTAAAGTTCAGATTCGAAAAGTGAGACATTGGCACATGCACAAATTGGAGCGAAATCAACTTTTTTGGGTTCAATGGGAGCGTAATTTCTTGAAGATGCAAGGAAGCAGAGTCATGAGAAGCGGCCATAGATCCGTCCTTCAATTTGTGTTGTGATTAATTTAAAGATTGAATGGTACTGTACCATTAGTGTATAAAAGTCTTTTTTTTTTTTTATACAGAACGAGAAACTTTTTGAGTGGGAAATAATCCTTCTGGGTTCCATCAATTACGAGATTAAAGCACGGTATACGGGTATTTTGAAAATTGAGTCATTGAGCACAGGGCCCATACCACAGTGGTGTAATGGGGCCTCGTTCTTAAAACTCACCAATCCTATCATGTAAACGTACGTTGTGCTATTTCATGTCCCATAATCAATATTTATTTTAAGACTTAAACAAAGTAAACCATGATGAAAGGAAGGAAAGAACAAGGAATGTCATTAGTGAGGACTCTGGGTAAACGGATAAACAAAAGTAAATCAAGAAAGACCATTTGCTCATTTCCTTCACAATCACAAAACTAGAACAAACCGAACCATGAACCCCACTCAAGTCTTTCTCACTCTCACATTTCTCTGCTTCATAATCACATTCAACGTCGGTACTACCGATCCGACTCACTTAACAGATGACATAGTTTCTATGAATTGTGGCTCAACTGGAACTTCTTTAGCATACAGTGGAACAAAATGGGTCGGAGACGTACAACCAAGAGCATCTCCATTGCTGCAATTAAAGGGCTCATCAACCACCTCAACTGCAATCAGTAAGCCGACCTCTGCTGAATTAGTTCCGTACAAGACAGCACGAGTCTCGCGTTCCTACTTCTCGTATGTGTTTCAGGTGAATCCAGGTCAGAAAATTATCCGCCTTCATTTTAATCCATCAGCATATAGAGGGTTTAAAGGGTTGAAAGACTTATTCACTGTTGAGGCCGGTCCTTTTACCTTACTTGGTAACTTTAGCGCTTCACTTACTGCGAATGCTCTTGGTGTGAGTTCTCTCACTAAGGAATTCAGTTTAAACATACAAGAAAATCAATTACTCCACATAATTTTCTCTGCTGAAACTAGTCAATCAAAAGATGCGTATGCTTTTGTAAATGGCATTGAGATTATCTCCGTGCCTGCTAGTCTTTCTTACATCCAGGGTGGAGATGTTGGATTACAGGTTGTTGGTTGGAATTCCCTGGTTAATGTTGATAATAGCATTGCACTTGAGATAATACACCGATTAAATACTAAACAAGACTTAGTTTCATCTGCCATTTTTGGGATGATGGTCCCTCAAAAGGAAGTAGGCAATACTAACAATGCTAGCTGGAGGATATCTGTAGATGTGGGATTCAGGTACTTGGTCAGGCTTCATTTCTCCAAGCTAGGACTTAAGATGGCACAAATTGGTGCCCTTAAGTTTAAGGTCTTCATTAACAAAATGATTGCTGATATCAACTCTGACATAGTAGTCAAGGAAAGGGATGGTAGTAGCACTTCTTGGTATGGGGACTACATAGTCATGATGAACGGCCATAAACGAGAGGGTAAGCGTGATATCTTGATTTGTCTGCAATCTAACGAAGAATTTATGGATGGGCCCCTTATAGGATTTGAAATATTGAAGTTGAGCAACCATGACAATAGTCTTGCCAGTCCTGTTCCCATGCCTTCATCTCAGGATTCAACATCTCAAACAATCCAAATTTTACTCAAGGTTCTTGGTAATGGAAATGCACTTGGAAGTATTGTGATGACGATACTTTCTATAGTATGTTTCATTGTTCATAAGTTGAGGGAAATCTCAGAAGTTGGCAGTCCTGAGGAAGTATACAAGCCATCAGCCAGGGCAGAACGACTCTGTCGCCGCTTTTCGCTATCTGAGATGCAATTAGCCACTAGAAATTTCAATGATGGACTTCTACTTGGGAGGGGTGGTTTTGGTAAAGTCTACAAAGGCCTCATTGACAAAGAAAGAAACATTGTTGCAGTAAAGAGGTTAAAACCAAACTCCAGTCAAGGGGCACATGAGTTTTTAATGGAGATTGAAACACTTTCTGAGCTCCGACATATTAATCTCGTCTCTCTAATTGGTTATTGTAGTGAGGGCAGGGAAATGATACTTGTTTATGAGTACATGGCTTGTGGAACACTGGGTGACCACCTCTATAACCTTGCAAGGAGAGGCATTGATGCTTCTCCTCTCAATTGGAAGCAACGCCTAAATATCTGCATTGGAGCGGCTCGAGGGCTAGACTATCTTCATACAGGACACAGAGTCATACATCGTGATGTAAAGGCCTCTAACATTCTGCTTGATGACAATTTTGTAGCTAAGGTCTCAGATTTTGGCTTGGCCAAAGCTGAAGACAGAAGCAAGCTACAGAGCCATGTGAGCACAAAGGTTAAGGGGACATTTGGGTACCTCGACCCATATTATTTCACCACCCGTAAACTAACAAGAAAAAGTGACACATATGCTTTCGGTGTGGTGCTGTTGGAAGTATTGTGTGGAAGAGAAGCAGTAGATTCAGGAGTTCCAGACGAGGAGCGGTTGCTGACCATGTGGGCTCGAGATAAGATTAGAAAGGGAGAAGTTGATCAGATTGTAGCTTCGAGCCTGGGAGATGAAATTTCACCAAATAGCCTGAAGACGTTTGTGGGGACCGCCGAAAGATGCTTGGACGATGAACCAAAGAATCGGCCCACGATGTCCCAAGTAGTGTTGCAGCTCGAGTTTGCACTTGAGCAACAGGACAACAAAAATTTAAGATTGGATGAGGCAGCAATTTTTTCCTATGATATCCATCCTTTAAATGGACCTCAGGGATCAAGCACCGCATTGCCAACTACGGACTTTATAGATATGCAGAATCTCGCACTTTCTCTTGACCAACAAACTAAGAACGAAGTGTTTAATTTTGATCTTGTATCTGGAAGAAAACATAAGGGAAAATCCACCTGGAATAAGCCAGGAAGATTTTGGCCATGGGATGCACTCTGGAAAAGACTTAAACCATCCAAAACTGAGTTGCTACTTTCAGATAGTAGAAACCATCTTGTGTCAGACTTTCCATGGAGTGCTGTAGATGTAAAATTGCTCAAGTTTGATTTGGATCAAATCGCAGTCGCCACGGATCATTTCTCCTCCTCAAATATTGTTGGGCGTGACAGATATGATAAAGCTGTTTATAAGGTGATTTATTTTTCTAAATTGCAGCTGCAAAATTTAATAAATTTTCAGTTAATTTTTTTTTTTTTTTTTTCAAATTATGCTCACGTTGATTTGATCAAGATCAAGATCATGAAATCATGCATTTTATAGGCTGTCTTCCGTTCAGGAGAGGTATTTGCAGTAAAAAGGCATCGACTATCTGAAGCATGGACGCTAGAGGAGTTACTAAAGGAGATTAATGTGCTTTCAAATCTTCAGCATCAAAACATCATCAAATTACATGGGTATTGCAGCGGTGGGGAAGATATATTACTTGTGTATGAGTTCATGGAAAAAACTCTCCATTCGGTTATATCAGGGAAAACATCATCAAGTAATGGAATCAATTATCCCCTTTTTCTTGTTTCATGGTATGTTAATAGTTTCCATTATTGATTAGCAATTGAATGGAATTTTCCTCATAGAGCAACAACTTGCGTGGGGAGTACGCTTCCAAATCATAATGGGGATTGCTCGAGGACTTGTTTATCTTCATCACGATTCAGAACTGGGGATTACTCACAGAGACCTCGACTTAAGAAATATTCTACTGGACCTTGAGATGAACCCTAAAATCACTGGCTTTGAATTGCCATTAGAGTTGCTTGAATTAAATGAATCTGAACTGGAAACGTCGCGAGTAAAGGGGGTATTGTAAGTGTATCCATTTCCTTTTACCCTCTCCATAATTCTTTCGGTTGTCTAACTCATTTTGTGCATGGAATAGTTATATGCCTCCAGAATACTGTCTGGATGGAAAATTTTCAGTTAAAACAGACGTGTATAGCTTTGGAATTATACTCCTGGAGATTGTGAATGGCACTGAATTTTCCTGTATTGGCAACCCAATCTTTCTTGTACATGTAAGTATGGACGAGTATTCTACTACTTATTCATTGAATATTGTAAAACAAATGAGCTTTCAGTGGTGATCATATAATATATACATGTAAATATCATGTCTAATTTTGATTAACAATGTTTGCTAATTTTGCTACCAAATAGATTGATCAAAAGTAGGTACACAGCTAATCGCCCTAAATCATTCTTTTTGCACATGATCAATCCATCGATTATTGGCAATTTTTTTGATCAGGCATGGAAACTATGGACTGAAGGGAGAGCTATAGATTTGGTAGATGATTCATTGGATGCATCTGGGGTGGATGAAGCGGTAAGATGCATTCAAGTTGCTCTTTTATGCATCCAAAGCCTAGAGCAGCGTCCGCTGATGTCTTCTGTGATAAAAGTGTTGGAAGGAAATGAGCAAATGATGCAGCCAGAGCCTCCAGCATGGATCGTTCTAAGAACTAATAATATTGTTGCTGGACTCGACGGCAATGCAGGACCAGACAGCAATGCAACATTTGAATTCGATGATACACTGGAAAGATAGGAATTTTTTGAAGCATTAATTTCTAATTCGCATAAAATTTGATTTGCTGCTTCAAATTCTTGGTATACAAAGAAATTAGTGTGTATAGTCATTGTGATGAAATATGTTCATTGTATAGTCATAGTGCACTATGAAGTCTGTGTCATGTGATCTAGCACAAAATGATTTCAACTATTAAGTAGCTCAGTTGGTTCCTGGGTGGCAGATTGCTACAAGGACGCGGGATCGAGCCCTGGCAGCCGCAGTGTGGGAGTTTTATCCCTCCAATGTGGGGGATAGCTCCTTGTGGGCACCAGGCACTGGTCCTCCCACCTAATGAGCCGCTGAGTCACCATGATTTACCTCCTCCACCCAATCCTGTCGGGCCAGGGGGTAGGGGCCCTAGGGGCGAGGGCTTCGCCTTTTGCTACAAGTATAATGATACTATCTTGTATATATGGGGGCTACATGGTGATGATGAGGACTGATTAATCAAGGATGATAAGCCTAATATCTTTTAAGTATGGATTCCTTTGGTTAGGAGAAATGTGTCAGTTGGATTCTATTTCTTTTAGTAGCAAAAAAACATGCAAATTAATGATTGCACAAAAGTGAGGGAAATGTTGCAGGAAACTATGCGCTACCACAGAGGTCAAGGGGACATTTGGGTACCTCGACCATATTATTTCACTGAGTAAAATATTATATGTCTACCGATGGACACAAATTTATATATTCACTACGAATGTGAAAATGACACTAAGCAATTAATTAAAATTATTTTAATTGATTGTTTATGTGTCATTATCACATTCGTGGTGAATATATAAGTTTGTGGCTTTGTATCTACCGGTGGACATGTAATCATTTCCATTATTTTACAACCCGTAAACTAAGAAATGTTGGGTATATTTTGATAAATTCTTTCTGAAATTCTAACTACATTCAGATAAATTGGTGTCGATAATATTACTGTTAAAAAAAAGGGCATTCCAGTACCCAAGGATGAAAATATCGTTATCGCAAGTAATATCGCAATCTTAAATTTACGGATATATCGATATCGCATATCGATATCGCAATTTTTTTTGAAAAAAGACAGAAACTTTATTAAAATTTTAGAAATTTAACATGAAATTTTATGGAGTATTATAATATGATATTATGCATATGTTCCATTTAAAATCACTATAAAATTACATGTTTAAAGTAGGCATATAGATAATAGACTATATAAACACTGTTCAAAGTAAAAAAAAAAAATTGAAATATAATACTTAATTCAATACAATACAAAATATAAAATATATAATACAATACAATATAAGATATAATGCATAATACAATAAAAGATTATGAATATTACATGATACAATACACTTAGTACTAAAATGATGATCTATGAGGTTCAAATACAGTGTATGTAATGTCATCTTTATCCAAATAATATTGACACAAACTCATGACATTGGAGTAATCCTAGATAAAGGGTATTAGTTGATGGCCTATTAATTGTTTTTACTAAATGATATTAGTTTTGGAGGGTGTTGGTTATATCCACTGAAGGGTACGAAGAACATTATTATCTAACTAAAGTGTATCATTTGGTTACACTAAAGAGTATTAATTGAGTACACTATAAAATATTGTAAAGTGATTCATGTATTAACCAATTTCACTCTATACATACTAACTTTAATGCTAGGTCAACTTAGAAAAATAATAAACATATAAACACATAAAAAAATAAACATAAAAACAATAAACATAAAAAAATCGCGATATTTTTATATATCCACGATATTTTGCAATATATGTGCGATATTTCCCGATACTCATTCATTTTTGTACTACAAGTGAACCGATATCGATATCGATAACTTGCGATATATCGCGATATATCCGTATACGCTGTAAAAAATACATTGCATCCCAATATCCATATCCCAATCTCAAAATTTGCGATATATCCACGATATATCGCGATATTTTCATACTTGCCAGTACCATTGAAGCGATACTCTGCACCAAGCTCCCAAGCTCCAATATCTTTTTGGAGATGACTGATTGAGGATCGTGCAATAATATGTGGCATATTTAATAGGTTGGGTTTTGTTTTTTGTTTTTGTTTTTGAATAATAAGGTTATGCAAGTGATTTGATAAATATATAATAAAATTGTAGGTTGATCACACTGAAAAGTATGATTTGATAAATATATTATAAAATCAATTTTTTGTTGTAAACTTTTCAGTGTATTATAACCACATTTTTCCGTGTAATTAAATAATATTTTTCATTGTAAATAACTTCAACTGTTGAGTGCGTGCACTATGCACCAAATGCACAAGAGAGTTACTCTTACTAAGGGCATCCCCATCCCAAGTATAATTTTTTGCCACATCAAAAGTTAATTCTACCCCTTCAATTTATACATTTATCCCCATTCATTTCAGGTACAAATATTACTCCCCCCGTCCCAAGACTATCTTCATACATTGGTTTGACACAAGTTTTAAGAAAAATCTACTTTATTGAGTGTTAAACCATAGGAGTGGATGTTTTTGCTTTTTGGAGTATAAAGTAGTTAAATATGAATATTTATATTGAGTTTTGTTTCCTTTTTAAGGGTGTGAAGATAAAATTGAGACAAACCAAAATAAGAAGTGTGAAGATAGAGTTGGGACGGAAGGAGTACTATTTAGAGCCCCACTATTTACATCATTTAATTTATTAATTCAATATTTTCTACTTTATTTTATTTTTATGGGGGACTTGCAGTTAGGTGTATTTTGGAAGAGTTTATTACAAGTAGGTGTACACCTTTTTCAAAATTGTAATGGGGTTAACATTTTCAGATTTGACATTTTCTTTTTTACTTTTTCTTTCAACTTTTTTAAATTTATCAAGTTTTATGTTCAATTTTTTTTATAAAAAAAGTCAGACATTTTACTATCTGCATTTCTTTATTTAATAATTATTCTCGCAAATTTATAGTACAAAAGATAATAAGATAGTACAAATTTGAGCAATAGTATAAACTTTTAATTTTACAAATGAATTATTTGTACCATAGTGTAAGATATAATATCATAGTACAAATTTATAATTGATAGTACAAGAGTGTGAGCATTAGTGCAAATAAATTGTTTGTACTATGGTATTAAACATTAATATCATAATATACATTTTTATTAATAAAAAATTCTCTTCTCCTTCTATTCACTTCTTCCCTTCTCCTCCTCCTCTTCTTGTTTGCAACATAACTTTCCTATCATAAAATATACATATAATCCTTCAAAACTCCAGATAATTTACAAAGAATCCAAATTATCAAATATAAATAGCTAAACAAATTTCTCTATATTAATATGCTCAATGTTTTCCTAATTTCCTTCTCTGCAACAAAAATTCAATTAAGGAAAATTTTATTAAGGAAAGCTGAGATCTTGTCCCTTTTCTGCCAAAAATTCAAAATTAAAAGTTGAAATTAGGTTTCGAAAATCAGGGTGAAACCAAGGGTATGAAACCCAAACTGAAACTACATTTCTCCCAGTTTGCCTTCATCTTCTACCGACCAAAAAATTAATTGATGCTCATATTTCTGTAGTTGGATTGCAAAAAAAAAAAAAAAATAATCTCATATTTTTTCAACCTCTATTTTTTCCCAATCTCAAATCTCCCTTTTGCAAAAACCCTAAATCTAGAACTTACTTGCTTCAAAATCAGGGCAAATCTGAAACTCGGAGCGCGGTGGCGATGCGCGACGCCGCTGAAGAAAGTGTCATGGCGGTGGACGGAGAGAAATCGTCGTCGGAGCTTCGAGGCAGAGTGAAGTCGGCTGCATTTGGATATGAGAGAAGAAAAAATTAGAGAGAGAATTTGGGGGAGTGTTTTTGAAATGTGAGATAGGATGGGAGAGAGACAGATAAAGGGTAAGGGTGAGGGTGAGGGTGGGGGTGGGGGTGAGGGTAGGGGAGGCCGACATGGGTGGGTGGTAGGGGGCTAATCAAAATTAAAAAAGTAAATCCCTTTGCAATTTAAAGAAAGTGGTTAACCACAATGCAATTTTGATAAAAAAAAAAAATACTACACCCTATAGCAATTTTCTCTATTTTTATTACATTTATTTATTTAATAAAATAATTATTCATGAGTTTAGATAAATCTATATCTATATCTATAATCTATATAAAAGTGGTTATAGCTTGTAAATCATTTTTTCCCATTCTACCCCTCTCATTTTTCGTGTTGGCCCATTTTAGCCCTTCTCTATCTCGCTATTTTTTTCCTTTATGACTGTCTATGTTCTGGCATTCCCACTCAGGTCAACGTTTGAGCCTCGGTAGATGGCAAGAGCGTTGCGCCTAATACAACGAACATTCGACTCATTTCCCCAGTTCTTCTCCGTATTCATTGTCGAAATTCCCCAATTTTAGAGATTGAGAAAGATTCTAGAAAAAAACAATGGAGTTGTTCTCAAATGATAAATTTAGTGTGAACATTCACTCACTAGATAACAATATTTTTTACCTCAGTTTTTTTAGTTTCGTATTGGTGTTTGCACTGATTTGTTTAGTAGTACATGTGCTTGTGTTTCCCTAATCTGTTAAACGCGAATAATTGAAAGGCTGCCTCCCGAGGATCACTCTGTTTGTGCGGCTCTGCGTACATCTATCCTATGGTTAGTATTATTTATTTAGTTTAATTTTTTTAAGCTTCTCTTGATTGAATTATATTTACAGTTGTGTAATGGCTACAGGAATTTTGATAAATGTTAACTATTGTATAATTTGTTGTTCTTTAAGTCTTTAAATGATAGTTCATTTGGTTTTTCAATTTGATCTGGAATGATGGAATCAATATTCTGATGTTAGTGTCTGAGAAAATAAGCAATTCTTTTGTTGTTTTTTTAATTGGGTGGGTTGAAGAGTTAACTTGATGCTTCTGTTTATAACATCAAAGGGCTTTTCTATTTTATTTTGAAAAAGAGAAAAGGAAAGTGAAGGAACTATCAGAAGGTCTTATGTTTTGAAAAAAGAGTAAATCAACCCTATTGGCTATTTTTGAAACATGACTTTAAACATGGAAATAGTCACGAATCACAATTCGATTTTTAAATCTCAATTATGTGTATTCTCAAATAGTGATTACTGATTAGGGATGATGTCGTAAATAATCAAGAATTAAATGTAATTACCTGGTAACATCCATCTATAAGAGTCACATTCGGTTAGCATAACAAAATTTGCATTGAGGTTACTATATAAATCAGTAAAGAGACTTTGAGCACGATGATGGTTGGACATGCTCTCGCTGGCTAAAACATGTCTACATCATAAGAGAAACCACAATTCACTTTTCGATTTTTACTCCCCCTAGAAATAATGTGATTCCAGACATGATTTCAGAATTAATCGTGAAATTGGTAAAAGTCGTGTGATAGTAAAATGGTTTTGACGAAGGGTAAAGAGAAGGTGGGTGGAAGAAGAAAAAGTGGGGTGGCAGAAAAGACGATGACAACGACAAGACAACGGGAAATAACCACGAGGTGGTTAAATGTCTAAAAAATGAGGCATATCAGGTTGACGAGGATGACGATTCCAACAACGATTCTTTTTTTTTTTATGGTAATTAATTGTTTTGCTCGCTTACTTCGATGGTTGTTTTTTCTATGCCACGTAAGGTATTGGTTTAATTTCAGAATTTGTATTGCTTTAGTGAAATTAAATTATATTCTTGCTCATTCCTCTATGAAACATAGTTCCTCATCTTAAGGGATTTCTTAATTCAATCCAGTTTATTAAGTTTATGACTGATTATGGAAGTGTTGGGTTTTTATGGTATGACTTTCTCATGATATATTGGATGGGTTATTATAATCTCACTTGGTTTCCCATGGTTACACATTGTCATGGAGATGGGGTATGAGAGTATTGTCTAACCAATAACTTGAGAAAATCCCTTTTAAAGTGATTATTTAGTATTGGCCATGTGTATACTTAGTTATGTGCATTTCTAGGTCATTACTTCTTTCACCAGTTTTTAATCCACATTCTCGGGAGAAGAGTTTGATACTAGAAAGTTGAAAGGAAAATGCAGGTAAATTTATTTTTCTCTTATTTCATTAAGCTCATTTTATTTAAACTACATGTTCACTTGTTATCTATTTAATTTTATTAATAGAAATGTGAAGTCTATGCTAGGTGTGTGACAAGGGAAAATCCCGGAATAAATTTTTTTGTGCATCATTGGTGCTATGGATGGATTCTACTTGATGCACATGAAGTTAAGTGGTCAAAATTTTGAATTGATTATATACTCGGCTAATCTACATTGATTAATGTTTTGTATACATAAAATATTGTCATTAATATAGTGTATTAATTGTGATTGACTGCTTGGTGAATGGAGTTTATGATAAGGTAATTTGGTTTATTGTTGCATGACACTGTTGGTACAGTTGACCTTTTAGAATGGAAAGATAATAGAGGTTCGTTTATTATTAACCTGCACTTGAGCCTACTACTGCACCTGCTTATCCGAAAATAAAGAGGAATCATTATAAACTAAGAGTTATGAACCAATTTTCTTCGGGAGAACGTACATTTCAACTTCATCCTAATACTTTCGAGGATGCAACATTCTTTGCATGTGTGAGAATGTAAATGCTATATATGTTTGAGGGTTATGCATTCGTAGGATGTTTTTTGATAGTTTTTGTCTTACATTTAGGTTATGTGTGGTTTTTGAATTTGGATTTGCTTTAATAAAATTTACAAGCAATTAGACTTCTTAAGAACTAGAACACTTGAGAAACCTATATTTATATATAGTCAGTTTGCTTTATGAATAGATGACCACTTGGTATTCTTTATCTTGCTGATATATATATTTTAAATCTACATATAATTTCAAATTTTATGATATTTTTGTTTTGTTGTGCTTAAAGATTAAGCTTCTTCCTTTACTCCCTCCGATTCAATTTTGATTGTCCATTGGAAAAGGGCACGAGTTTTAATAAAAGAGTTGTTTATTAGTATTTGTGGGTATAAAGTAGATTTTTAAAAAAGGGTAAGAGTTGTTTATTATTATTTGTGGGTATAAAGTTAATAAAGTAGTGGCATGACTGTAAATAAATGATGTTTTTAAGGGGTAAGTTAAAAAGGGTAGTGTTTGCTTTTTGATATTTAGGGTAAGTGAAAAAAAGACCTTCCTTTTATGGTAAAACGGATAATAAAAAATGAATCAGAGGGAGTATTTAATATGATGTAATTGAAGTTATTTTATAATTATATGGCTAGCTGTTAAATTCACTTTGAAAGATATCTCATTTTGTATGCATCTGGAATCTCATTATTCACACATTTGAATGGAACTGATCATAGTCATATCATGCTGGACCATATTACATAAATATTACTTCTTAAGATTTAATCTTTATGTTGCAAATCTAGATTCTTGGTGTGGACAAAGCCACATATCTTCAAGAAATTTAGAAAACTTATTACAAGTTGGCTCTGAGTCTATAGTTCTAATGATTAGGTAATTTTCAGGAATATTATGGTTGGTAACAAATACCTTTGGTCATGTACAAGATTTTTATTGTTCAAAATTTTTTTGTAGAAAGGATTTAATAGCTGCAAAAGTTTATTGTGCAATAATTATTTGTAGGTCTGAATCTATTTAAATTTTAGATTATTGGTGAGTTTCTGTATTTAATTTGTTGAAAGGAAGCATTATATCTAGACTTCTATTCAGAGAGTTTATGCATAATAATACATAACTTTAGAATTTATGAATTATTTTAAATTATTGTAATAATATTAATAAAGGATTAGAGTTTGTTGGAGGTTTATATATGTATGCTGAATAGAATATTCTTCCATTTATCTCCATTTCTTGATCGTACAGTGTTTTCGAAAATCAACCAATCTCTTGTTTTGATCTGTGGAGAACAATGAATCAATTTGAGGGATGAGATTCAAGTAAATATTTAAATCTGGATACTACTTTTCTTATTTATCCAAAACATTCACGTTTTTCCTGCAGCTAATGTGAATACTATTCAACCTTTCTAGAATTTCTTACAAGGACTCCAACTTAGGGTGTATATACATATATATAATCTATGATTTTCCTAGAGATGGGAACAAGAAGTGTGTGATGTAGAGAAATTGTAGCAGTGTAAGCCCCTCTATCTCTCTCTCTTTGATATCTTCTAAGGATTTATTGTTGTAAAGAATAGAGATTTGATATGCCATTCACCGTTAATGAGGTGATGGAATTGTATACTATTATATAGTCAAATATTTACAATTTGAATATCCCTAAATATAGGAAACAGATCAATCTGATAAGTACAAAAGATACAGAATATATTCTAGTATATTCTAGAGAATTACTGATGTTTATCCTCAATACCCCCCCGCAAGCGATACATGGGGTGAAGCCGAACGCAGAGCTTGGAGCGAAGGAATTCAAAGGCAGGGCGAGGTAAGCTCTTTGTAAAGATATCAACAAGTTGTAAATCAGACGACACAAACTTTGTTTGAAGCTTCCCAGCAGAAACAAGTTCACGGACGAAGTGGTAGTCGATATCGATATGTTTTGCCCGCTTATGAGACACTGGATTCTGACTCCAAAAGATAGCACTTTTGTTGTCACAAAATAGAAGCGGACAAGAAGAGAGATGAACCTTCAACTCGTGTAACAAATTAGATAACCATCTGATCTCTGAGGCAGCATTGGCAAGAGCACGGTACTCAGATTCACAACTAGAACGTGCGACAGTCGGTTGTTTCTTGGCACTCCAAGAGACAAGATTTTCCCCCAGAAAAACTGAATATCCGTAAGTGGAGTGACGAGAGTCAGGACAACGGGCCCAGTCTGCATCAGAGTAGGCAACGATGGAAGGAGTAGAGGGACGGGTAAAAGTCAAGCCCAAGTGAAGTGTACCCTTTACATAGTGTAGAATACGCTTGACAGCATGAAAGTGATCAGATGTAGGGGCGTGCAAGAATTGGCTAACAAGATTCACTGCATAGGAGAGATCCGGACGAGTTATGGTGAGGTACTGCAAAGCACCAATGAGAGATCTATACAGCGTCGGATCAGAAAAAGGTTCCCCAGTGGAAATGAGAGTTTCACCAGCTACAAGTGGTGTGGAAATCGGTTTAGAGTCCAAGAGTTGTGCTCGTTCTAGAATGTCCTTTGCATATTTCGCCTGACCAACAAATAAACCGTCTGGAGTGTGGGAAACCTCCAAGCCCAAAAAGTAGTTAAGTCTACCAAGATCCTTGATAGAAAATTCAGAACTGGCATGATGAAGAAAACGTTGTAATAAAGCAGAATCACTCCCCGTGAGAATAATATCATCCACATAGAGCAAAAGGTAGATAATTGAGGCACCTTTATGAAGGTAGAAGAGAGAAGAGTCGGAGCGGCTCTGCTGAAAGCCAAGACGCATCAGGAAGGAACTGAATCTGTGATACCAAGCCAAAGGGGCTTGTCGTAGGCCATAAAGAGCTTTCTTCAGGCGACATACATGATCTGGAAATCGTGGATCGGAGAAGCCAGGAGGCTGAGTCATAAAGACAGGTTTGACAAGAATTCCATTTAAAAAGGCGTTCTTAACATCAAGCTGATGAAGAGGCCATTTATTCTGAATTGACAAGGCAAGAATAACATGCACAATAGCAGCTTTGACAACTGGACTAAAGGTATGGCTAAAATCAGTGCCCAGAATTTGTGTAAAACCCTGAGCAACAAGACGAGCTTTATAACGCTCGATAGAACCATCCGAGTGATACTTAGTCCGAAAAATCCTTTTACAACCAACAATGTTGGTGTCTGGAGGGCGAGGAACCAGATCCCAAGTGTTATTCAAGTGTAGAGCATCCATCTCTTCTTGCATAGCAGCAAACCAATGTGGAGACTTAGCAGCCGATTTAAACCCACGTGGCTCAGACGAAAGTGCCAAAGCAGAAACTAAAGCAGAGGAGGCCAAGTCAACAGGGTAACGGGGTTTAAAAATACCTGACTTAGCACGAGTAACCATCTGATGAGATGGTGGAGCAACAAGTTGTAGCAAGGGAGCCGGTGGCGAGGGTGGAGTAGGTGGCTCAGGAGGACCTGGAGATGGAGCGTGCACATTAGGAGGAGTCGGGTCCGGATATAGACAGAGCCGACAGGGCAAAGAAGTCCCATGGGAACATAGCGGAGCCTTAGCTGGCAATGGAGAAGGTGAAGAGACCACGCCACGGTCAAAGGCAGTGTCCAAAAAACTGGAAACATCAAGCTGAGTTATTTGCACATTAGATTTAACTCCGGAAAAAGAAAAGTGAAGTTCATCAAACTGAGCATGTCTAGTGATATATACACGACCAGTGTCAGGATCAAAACACCGGAAACCCTTGTGAGTACTACTATACCCCAAAAAAATGCAGGGACGACTGCGAGGGGCCAATTTATGAGAAGAATAATCTCGCAAGCAAGGGAACACCCGACAACCAAAGGGTTTGAAGTTTGCATAATTCGGTGTATAACTGTATAATAACTCATAAGGGGATTTATTTTCAAGAAGAGGGGAGGGAAGACGATTAATCACATACACGGCAGTGGCAAAGGCATCAAACCATAAAGAAGCAGGAGCAAAAGCATGAAACATCATAGAGAGGCCTGTCTCAGAAATGTGGCGATGCTTACGCTCAGCCCGACCATTCTGCTGCGGAGTGTACGGGCAGGACAAACGATGATGAATGCCATGTTTAGTCATAAAATCAAGAACACGCTTGTTAACAAATTCTGTTCCGCCATCAGATTGAAACACTTTCACAGTAGTAGAAAATTGATTGCATACAAAGGCATGAAATTTCACCAAAATATCAAAAAAAGCTGACTTTGCACGCATTGGATAAATCCAAGAGAAACGGGAATAATCGTCAACAAAGAAAACATAATACTTGAAACCATCCGAAGTAGCAATAGGGGTTGGCCCCCACAAATCACAGTGAACCATATCAAGAACATTATTAGCACGTTTAGTATTCAATTGAAAAGACAAGCGCTTGCTCTTGGCCAACTGACAAGAGGAGCAAAGACAAGAATTTGGTAACAAAGATGTAACAGATAAGTGTTGGTGTTATACGTGAAAGTATGCTTTTACTTCGTATAACTCGTGTATCGAACACTTGTTTATGAGAATAATTCTTTTATCACATTTGCTTTAGTTATGATTGAATGTTGAATTTCTATTGCAAACTGTTCAATATATGGTACTAGTTACATTGTAGTTAGAGTGGTGATACCCGATCACGGAAGACAACATTAACAGTTTCCTTGTAACTAAACGTACATTTTCACGACCTAGGTGGAATTGAACAATCCGCCGTGAAAGGTCGATGTGTAAGGCTCAGATTGGTCTGTCTTGACTAAGAGATTACACTAGCACATTTAGTATGTATAGAAGAGGACCTACAGCGAGGATAAATTCTTCTGTTCTGAAATGTGAAGAATTAGACCTCAGTGGTTGTTGATTTCTTAATCTCCGTCACTTAAATAGGACTGTGTTTGCTTAATGGTTACTGCTATGATTCATGTTGGGTGAGAATCATTGTGACTTCGAACTTTGTATCTTGGGCAGTAATATTAATCATACGACGGTTGCTAAGATTTAATACGGAGAAACGCGTGCGAGTACGGCTGGTGTGATTAGTCCCCTTGGTGGGCTCAGAAGTTTTATCGTACCAAATCTTGCAAGTGAAGAATCAGTTTCTTCGGTACGGATAATAATATTGAGCTGTCTTTACTCCAAGGTGAAATATATTAATTAATTTAGAGCTATTCAGAAGCTTAATTAATTAATGGACTTGATAATCTTAAACGCAGGAAATAATAACCGGGAGCCCATATTATCGTAATATGGATTAAGATGGATAGTGCAATATTAATTTATTAGTGGTAATAATTAATATTAATGGATTGAATTATATTGGGGCTCAATATTGAAATTCAGAAGTCCATTTGGAGGTCCAATCTTAATTCTCCTTAAAGGCCCCTCAAGTAGCCCATTAAGTAGCCCAATAATGATAAGGTGATTAAAATAAAAAGATAATATTATCCCGATTTTATCCTCTAATTTTCGAAAATAAGTGATCAAGGAGAGAGAAGATTTTGTTGATTTTCTTGGAAAGATATTATGGAAGATATGTATTCTTGGAATACAAGAATATCTCATATATTCAAGAAGATCCAAATGTTGGGATCTTTACTTGTGTTTTCTGAAAATTGCCTCTTTGTGAGGAGAGTGAGATTTTTGTGGAATATTTTATTATGGAAAAAAAAAATATATGAGATATATTCAAGATTTCTTAGAGTCTAAGAAAAGATTTTCTCCAAGCCCATTAACCCTAAAAAATTCGGTCATCACTCTTTATAAATAGGGGATGATTATTTCATCCCCAAGTACATAATTTCATGTGTTGGAAAAATCAAGAGCATAGATATTTTTCTTTTTCCTTAGTTATTTAAATTATTCGAAAGCATCTCCCACCGGTGATCGAATAAGGCAAAAGGGAAATACTTGAGAAGGTTTTTGGGTTGATAAAGCGCGTACGTGTTTGTCCCGTTTTATTCAAAGGCCAAGTTCTACAAGAGGTACGTAAGTCACATATTTTCTTGTTTATTCGCCATAGATTATATGTGAATTAATTCAACATGCATGATGTTAAATTGGTTGTTGGAATTATTATTTGAATTAATTAGGATTAATTCATGCTAGTAATAATTGTATTTAAATTCGTATTTAAATTTCATCCCGAATAGATTCCGGGCACCCCTATTTTCCCAACAATAAGTGTCCTAATTTATTCAATAATGTAATAATTGAAAAGACACATGTCCAAGATGCAAATGCCACAAATCAAAACTAGCCTTCAAGCTTTTAGAACGAATGGCAGCGACAAAAGCTGAAGAACCACGATCCAGCACGTAAAGACCCTGCTCACATCTACCCTGTGCTAGAACTGTCTTTGTTACCCGATTCTGAATAGCAAAAAATTTGTCAGAGAAGAGCACATCAACCGGAAAATCACTTGTCAGTTTACTGATGGATAGTAAGTTTTTGGTAATGTGTGGAACTACCAAAACATCAAGTAATTTTACACCATTACTCAAAGACTTGAACCAATATGAGAAATGGGCAAAGAATTACCATTACCAACCACGACAGAACCATTACCAGTGTAGGGTTCAAAAGAGTCCAAGTCGGATGTTTGAGCGGTCATATGAGCTGAAGCACCGGAGTCGACGTACCAATCGGATACCGGATCAGAAATAGCGCAAGAGGCATTAAAAGCCTGGGCAAGATTAGCAGGAGACGTGTGGACAAGCTTGAGATATTGTGGACATTTGTCCGTATAATGGTCTCCCCGACACAACTGGCAACGCGGAACGTACGGTCTTCAAGTGCCAGGACCGGAAGTACCTCGGCCACCACTGGACGAACCCGAGCGACCGCCAGAAGGAGGATCAGTTGGTCCAGAATATGCGCCCGAGCCACAACGCCCAGAATTAGTACCAGACGGTCCAGAATATACACGTCCAGTACCGTTCGATCGTGAACCAGAATTTCCATGCCGAGAAGACACGTGAACGCGGCCTGCTGCGACTGAGGAGAGGATTCCATCGCCTGATTCATCATATCGAATTGAATGGCTTGATGAAGAAGGATCGAAAATGAGGGGACGGGATCCATGGACATCCGCGTGTCCGCAAAATTAGCAAATTGAGAACCCAATCCTCAGAGGAACCAGAAACTTTTGTCCGAATCATCCACCGGCCGACCAATCACGGAAAGTTGATCACACAGAGACTTGAAGTTCTTGCCATATTCCTTGACAGAAAGATTTCCACGGCGAAGAGAGATAAGTTCCTCACGCAACTTATTTGCACGAGACGTGGATGAGTGGGAGTAGGCGGCCTCCAACGTTTGCCAGGCAAATCGCGATAACGTGCAATCAACAACTTCGGCCATGGCTTCTTCGGATAGAGTGGAGAAGAGAACCCCGAGCAATTTCTGATCTTTGAGACGCCACGCTACGTACGCCGGATTCGGCGTCGGCACACCATCGGAAGTGGAGGAGAGAGTGGGTGGTGGTGCGACGGAAGTCTCGTCGACATGGCCAAGTAAATCGAAACACGTAAGCATGGGCATCACTTATCGTTTCCACAGGATGTAATTGGAGGACGAAAGTTTATGAGTAACCATGTGAATCATGGTGGCAATAGGGACAAGATCATTCGCCGGAGTTGCCATGAAAATCGGATCGAAGGAGACCAGTTCGATCGTTGACAGCGTGAAGGAGAACAAAAGAAAATATGGACTGCGTGAATTGTAATTGGTTGCTAGGGTGAATGAGAATTAAGAAGGTACTAAGAAACGTGATTGATAATTCTAGTTACTGGAATGAGGTTTGGTTTAAGTGTGAATGGTGGGGACTTGACCAATTCACACGTTCGTGGCCGTGAGGGCGATTGAGGGAGAATGGAAATTAGGAAAATTAGGGTTTACGGATGAGTTAGGCTGATACCATGTAAAGAATAGAGATTTGATATGTCATTCACCGTTAATGAGGTGATGAAATTGTATACTATTATATAGTCAAATATTTACAATTTGAATATCCCTAAATATAGGAAACAGACCAATCTGATAAGTACAAAAGATACAGAATCTATAATATATAATAGCACTATCCTTTCCAAATATAATTTTGGCGGGATGTGCTTTATCACCGTTGATCTTTTCTCATCTTTCTTCGTGTCCGTTCGATTTTTTTATTGTTTTTCGGAATGATTGGTCATTAAATTTGATGATTGTTGATAGGCGTATTTACCTCCTTAGTTGTAGTAGCTTTGTGCGGATATTTTGTTATATATATATTCCATGTTTTCTTCTCTCTTATCACATTGTGGGTGAATTTTTTATTCTTTGTGTAGTTATTCTTTTGGACTTTTTTAAGTCCTCTATTTCTTATTATTTTTTTTTTTGTGTGGTGTGTATGTTGGTGTTGCGCAGGGTTTCTTCTTTTGATTTGTTTTCTTTATGCAGTTTGTTCGTTGCATTACTCGGATTTGTTTGGTATTTTGACGGCCGGTGATGATGGATTCGGGGTGCGGTTTATATTGTGTGATGATATGCTATCGACTAAGTTGGTGCATTGCTTTTTTCTTTATACAGTTTTTTCTGAGTTGATGTCTCGACTTGTGGGATTCGGTGTACTAGAATTTTGTCGTTGTTGTAATGAGAGTAAAATTTTGATTTATTTGAGTACTTTTTTTAGGATTGTCAATGTATATATATTGTACCCATTGTTGTTTATGAAATAAAAGATTGATATTATATTTTGTGTTTATTGTGTCTTTTTGGATTGTTTGTTTATGATTTTTTTTTGCATTATTTAGAAGATTTTAAATTATCAATTTTTAAAGTTAATTATAATTTTGCAACTAATTATTAAAATTGACTTGGTCATTATTTGAGAAATTAATCTTCCACATTCCATGTTATTTGTCAAAGCACGTAATCTCAATTTGTAGTTGTAGATTGTGTGACATTTGATTCAATTAGATTTTATTTCAAGGTGTTTGAAAATCCATTTTATTTTCATTATTTGCTCTTAACTTGAAAAAGGGAAATGTCAAGAAAGGAATTGTAATAAATAAATGTCAAATGAGTTTAGTGAATTAATAAATGTCAAATATTAGTGAATTAAAAATGAATCGTACAACAATTTTAATTAATAAATGTCAAATGAATATTAGTGAATTGTATGAATATATAATTAATGAATTGATTCCCTTCGTATCAGTATGGATATTAGTGTTTGGAATATTAATATATAATTACTAAATATTTATATGTATATATGGTACTTATATATTGTTTGTCTCGGAAATATTGACATTTCTACTATATATATATATACTAGTACAATCCCCGCGAACTTCGCGGGTTTCGATAAAAAATTTGTTAGATTTTATTTTTAAAAATATTATATAAATATATTTTTATTAATTTGGTTATCTAATTATTAATTATTTACTTTTGACAAATGTATTAACATTCTTTGGTATATTATAATCGAACTTTATTCGATCCATATTTCATAAAATTTGGCCTAAATTGGACAAAATAAAAAAGAGAGTCTTTTTTTTGCAAGTTTGTAAATATATTGTCCTAATTAATTTTTGAAGTTTGTAAATATATTATATCAATCTTGCAAGCTCGTAAAAATAGTATTGTAATTGAACAAACAATCATAAAAATAGTGTCCTAAATAAACAATTTTTCCGTTATAGCTGATGTGCTGTCGTCGGCGCACCAAATTAATATATTATTTTACCTCGACTAATCCTCTAGTATAGTAGGATAAGTAAGGGTCGAACCCACGAGGAACAGTGTAACTAATTATTTGAATAAATTCGTGTATTAAAAGCAGTAAAGGAGGGGGGTTTTGGATTGTTTGTATAACTACTAGAATGCAAGAAAATAAAATAAAAATTCAATAAGTAAAAATAATCTAGCCCTTGGATAGTATCCCCAAGAATAATTCTACCAATTTAATTAAGGTTCATGGTTTATCTCAGCCCTATCTCGAATCTTGCCCCTAGACCAGTGGTACGACCAAACTAGTCCGAATTATTTCTTAAGTTTAATTAATCAGAAGGTACGACCCCCAATTAACCTATTCGAATGAATAATCCCAAAACATGTATTCAAGATTCAATTCATTGAATGCATTAACGAACCAAAATAATAGGGCAAACTAGACTATGAAAACGGAACGTCCGAATCATACAACCTAGACTTTGCTATCCCTAGGGTGTTCTGCCCTATTTGCTACTCCAATTACACATTTATAACAATTACGGATTATAAAGTGTAATTTAGCTAGAATCAATTAATTAACAAACTCGGGTGGCCAAACCAAATAAATTAATTAATTGGACATGCATAGCATATAAACAAATAGCAAAGAAATCGAGATATGATGAAATTAAAACCGTAACCAAATAATTAAATGGGAAAATAATTCAAGGTTCAACATATCCTTGGACTAGAATAAGAACTTAGCCACTAAACATGGCTAAGTGAAATGATAAAGAAATAAAATAAAGCATAGCTAGAATTATTGTGTTTCTTTCTCTCTCCAAGGTTGCCCCCCTCCATGTTCCAATGATGGCTTTATATAGTGGAGCCACCTTTAATGCCATTTAAGTCCTTGAGTCAATTTGATGATTAAATCAACATGTGGGAATTCCCAAGGCTTGATCGTAGGTAGCTTTGAAGAGCCTTTAATAATAGGCTTTAATGCAATCTTGGTTCCATGAAAAACATGTGCTAATTAAAATCCACCACATGTTGAACTACGTATTTGTATTTGGCTCGATCCATTTGCACTCACTCGCACCTCCAAGTTTGACCCGTCTCAAGCTTAATTAAAAAGGTTCCAAAATACCCTGAAAATGATAGAATAATACGCAATCAAAGCATTGAGACTGTAATAAAATAAGTCGTGCAATTACAAGAAAAATATTAAATTGTTGTTACAAAATAACCAATTGAAACACATAATTTATACAAGAATTACGACTTATCAAATTCCCCCACACCTAAACCATACTTGTCCTCAAGTATGCACTAAGACCAAAGCATAAGGTGTATAGGAAATTAGGAATCAAAATCACAAAAAACTCAATTTGTTTTTTTTTTTTTCTAAGTTCAAGAGAATTAATCCAAAATACCAAACCATGAAAAATCGAGTCAATAACAATCCAAAATGTAGAGTGATCATGACACTATTTTTTAGAACAAAATAAGGCACTTCATCAATAATTAATAATATCACAAAGCCAAATATGACAAGATTCAATACCACACAAGGATATCACTCAATTCCCTCAAGTGTTTGCAAGGGAACAAAAAAAATCACTCAATATCAAAACACAATATGTCATTACCATAAGCTTGCTTATATATCAAATCTCCACCACTAATTTATGAATATCATGCAAAAGTCAAAGGGTCTTCATAAGGGTTGTAATGGGGCTTTGGTGAGGGGTTGGATAAGGAGTAAAATGTGGGTTATATAAAATCAAGAAGTTGTGAATTCAAAGCACGCATAAGGAATTTATCCCCCATTCACTACACTTTTCAATACATATCACCCCTACTCATTTTTCACCTTACTTGGTAACTTTTAAATATATCAAGAATTAATGTACCAAGTAATCACTACATTAGCTTTCCCCAACAAAAATAACAACATTTTTCTCATTTTTTTTTTCAACTCTTCCCATAGTGGCTTTTTTTTTTCTTTTTTTCTGCCACAATTTTTTTCTCTTCATTTTTTTTCACACCTTTTTTTACACCCTTTCCTATAACAATCAAAATTCACAATTGGCACATGCATTTCATTCACACTTCTTGATTAGAAGGGTTCAAAATATTGGCCAAATAGAATAAAAGAGAAATAAGCTTATTATATGTATGTGAACAAACAAAAAGGCTATAAGCTCAAAGGGGCAAACTAGTGGAAAATTAACAAGGGTAACCGTTTCAAAGAAAAGGCTATCAAAATGGTTTATCCTAAATGCCCTTATCATTCAAATGCATGAATTCACTATGTGGTCTCAAAATGCATAACAAAGCAAGTTCTAGAACGTACACATCATGTTTGATCACTCATAGCACAAAAAAAAAATGGAGCATGATATATATGTATTGCTCTTTAAGGCTCAAAAGCTCACATGAAACGGCTATTGTATTAAATCTTGCACATTTTTATTCATTCAATTATCAAGATCAACAAAATACTTCACTTTATCCCAAAAATATTATCATTTACACCTAACACTCTTCATGATATAAGACTCAATTCAACAAAACATGGAATTTTGAATCAACCAAAGAAAACCAAACCACCAAAATATCATATATCTCCCCCCACACCTAAACATGTGATAGTCTCTAGCACAATTATACAAGACATAAAATAACTAATCACATACGAAAGAATTTAAATAGAGTGGAACGAGGTTACCGGTATTTCACTTGGTGGCGAGGTTTGTGGGTGCGAGTTGGGAGTGACAATGAAAACTTGAACTCTTTCTCTTATTTTTTTCAGCAACTCCATTAGGCTTCGTTGATACTTGGTAAAAGAGACAAATAGAGAGAAACTTATTAAACTAAAATAAGAAAAACATAAAGAAATTGAAAATTAAAAACATTGGGTTGCCTCCCAATCAGCGCCTTTTTTTAACGTCGTTGGCTCGACGATTTTCTTTTAAATTTTCTTTTTTTTTACTTTTTTTTTGTTTTTCAAGAAATCTTATTTTTTTTTCAAAAAATTAAAACACGAAAAATTCAATAAAAATTACACCGTTCCCCGGCAACGGCGCCAAAATTTGATGTGCTGTCGTCGGCGCACCAAATTAATATATTATTTTACCTCGACTAATCCTCTAGTATAGTAGGATAAGTAAGGGTCGAACCCACGAGGAACCGTGTAACTAATTATTTGAATAAATTCGTGTATTAAAAGCAGTAAAGGAGGGGGGTTTTGGATTGTTTGTATAACTACTAGAATGCAAGAAAATAAAATAAAAATTCAATAAGTAAAAATAATCTAGCCCTTGGATAGTATCCCCAAGAATAATTCTACCAATTTAATTAAGGTTCATGGTTTATCTCAGCCCTATCTCGAATCTTGCCCCTAGACCAGTGGTACGACCAAACTAGTCCGAATTATTTCTTAAGTTTAATTAATCAGAAGGTACGACCCCCAATTAACCTATTCGAATGAATAATCCCAAAACATGTATTCAAGATTCAATTCATTGAATGCATTAACGAACCAAAATAATAGGGCAAACTAGACTATGAAAACGGAACGTCCGAATCATACAACCTAGACTACTTTGCTATCCCTAGGGTGTTCTGCCCTATTTGCTACTCCAATTACACATTTATAACAATTACGGATTATAAAGTGTAATTTAGCTAGAATCAATTAATTAACAAACTCGGGTGGCCAAACCAAATAAATTAATTAATTGGACATGCATAGCATATAAACAAATAGCAAAGAAATCGAGATATGATGAAATTAAAACCGTCACCAAATAATTAAATGGGAAAATAATTCAAGGTTCAACATATCCTTGGACTAGAATAAGAACTTAGCCACTAAACATGGCTAAGTGAAATGATAAAGAAATAAAATAAAGCATAGCTAGAATTATTGTGTTTCTTTCTCTCTCCAAGGTTGCCCCCCTCCATGTTCCAATGATGGCTTTATATAGTGGAGCCACCTTTAATGCCATTTAAGTCCTTGAGTCAATTTGATGATTAAATCAACATGTGGGAATTCCCAAGGCTTGATCGTAGGTAGCTTTGAAGAGCCTTTAATAATAGGCTTTAATGCAATCTTGGTTCCATGAAAAACATGTGCTAATTAAAATCCACCACATGTTGAACTACGTATTTGTATTTGGCTCGATCCATTTGCACTCACTCGCACCTCCAAGTTTGACCCGTCTCAAGCTTAATTAAAAAGGTTCCAAAATACCCTGAAAATGATAGAATAATACGCAATCAAAGCATTGAGACTGTAATAAAATAAGTCGTGCAATTACAAGAAAAATATTAAATTGTTGTTACAAAATAACCAATTGAAACACATAATTTATACAAGAATTACGACTTATCAATAGCCAATTTAGCTGTGGTAACAAAGAGTATTAATTTTAATTTAAAAAATATTAATTGGTTAAGGTAAAGTGTATCTAAAAATACTTATAAGTTTTTCATATATGAAATAATTTAATTCCAAAAAATACACTCAATACTAATATTTTAATGTTAAAACACGTAATACCAAGATGAGGTTAATAATGTTTCTAATCTATAGCCAATAATATCATAACTATGAATTGAATTGTATACAATAAATCATATCTTATAACTTATATCTAAATTAACTCATATAAGAAAGAAATAATATTTTTTTTTTGCATGTTCGTAAATATATTTTCTCAATTTTGCAAGGCCGCAAAGATAGTGTCCTATTCTTACAAACAATCATAAGGTAGTGTCCTAAAATAATAAAATTTCCCTTATAATTTTTATTTTGGTCCCATGAGAACAGACAATATGCAACAATAGTCATTCTTAAGATATTTTAGGTCCCGTAATTTTTTCAAATTTGGTCCCATAAATAGTTATAGTCAAATACCAGAAGAATGCATAAGTTGTGTTATTATCCTAAAGATATTTTAGGAAAATTTCAAAAGCATAATGAGAGAAGTTATTATATTATAAAGAATTTAGGACTAAATTCAGAATTTTTAACACAACTTGTTTAAGAATTTTAGTCTTCCGCTTTAAAAACTTGATGCGCATTTTTAGGAATATTATATAGGACTAATTCTAGACTAATTTAAAAACTCGGTGGACGTTTTAGGAATATGCTATATTTTATTAATAATCTAGGACTAATTTTGAATTTTTTAACACAATACTTTTAAAGAATTTTAACACAATACCGAAGAGACATTAGCTAAAAAAAATAAATAGAAAACAATTGCTAGAAACCCGTAGATGTTATTGTATCAGGACCAAATTCAGAAAATACAAAAGTTAATAGAAGCTATTATATTATTGATCATTTTAGGACTAATTTCGGATAACACTAAAGTTTATGATTTTATTTATAATTATATGTCACATCATTATAATTAATTATAATTACCACTCTTTTATGTATAATTATAATATCAATTACAATTGAAAATTATTATAATAATTATTAATTATAATTAAAAGACCAATTTCAAAAAACATAAAAATTAATAGAAGTTATTATATTATTATAATTACCTCAATACAAAATTAATGTTATCTCCTACATTATACATCTCTATATAATGAGAGAATTTATTACATCAAAAATATTTTAGGATAGCTAGTTTCATAATTTTCAACACAATATTTTTTAAGAAATTTAAGTTGACCAATTACATAGTAAAACACAAACTATCCAAAATACAAAACGTTGTTAGTACATTAAAAATATTTTAGAACTAATTTAGGAATTTTTGACATAATATTTTTCAAAAATTTTAGTCTTCCGCTTTAAAAACTCGGTGCACGTTTTTTAGAATATCCCATAGGACCAATTTCGGTCCAGTTCCAAAAATCGGCGCACATTTTAAGAATATCAAATATTTTAGGGCTATTTGGAATTTTTAACACAATATTTGTTAACAATTTTAGTCTTCCACACAATATTGAAGAGACTGCTAATTCAATAGAACAGTATTCGGCATCAATTTAAAAAAAAAAAATCTTGGACGAAATTCCAGTATATATTTAAGAGAAATTTGTAGTCAATACTGTAGATATTTTAGGAACATTTAAAAAATATAATGATAAAGGTTTATTGGAAAAATTAATGCATGGTACCAAACTTGAAAAGAAAAGAAAAAAAATATGGGACCAAACATCATGAGTTAACACCAAGAATTATGTGAATGAATATTGATATCAAGAGAATAATAATTTTGCAAAAAATATGCGGACTAATTTTAGGACCAATTTCGGAATACACAAAAGTTAATAGAATTTTCTTATAATAGGACCATTGGAAAACACAAAAATAGAAGCTATTATATTATTGATCATTTTAGGACTAATTTCGGATAACAAAAAATTTATATAATTATACGTTAAAGAGTCATTGTTACATGTAATATGAAAATGAAATTGGACATTGATAGGGTTTAAATTCATACTATATTTTTAATTATATTTATACGTCACATCATTATAATAAATTATAATTACCTCTCTTTAATGTATTATTATAATATTAATTACATTTATAAATTATTATTATTATGATTAAAAAGTTACATCATCATCATTAATTATAATTACATCACTTTAATTATAATTATAAATTATCATAATGATCATTAACTATAGTTAAAAGGTTACATCATTATCATTAATTATAATCACCTCACGTTAATTTGTTATTATAATTATAAGCTACATCAATACAAAATGAATTATATCTCCTCCATTATACATATTTCTATAATGAGAGAAATTATTATCTAAAAATATTTTAGGACTAATTTCAAAATTTTCAATGCACTATTTTATAAGAATTTTAAGTTGTCCAATTACATGGTAAAACACAAATTATCCAATATACAATACGTTGTTAGTACATTAAAAATATTTTAGAGCTAATTTAGGAATTTTTAACACAATATTTTTCAAGAATTTTAGTCTTCCGCTTTAAAAACTTAGCGCATGTTTTTTAAAAGTATTGGTAACCTGATAATCCATTATCATTATATTCATGTTGTCGCCCCCAACAATCACCCACATTTGTTAAATTTTTAAAAACACATTTCAGATAGATTTTAATATTAAGGACACCATCATCATAATAATTTATCCAAAGAATGTTTTTTCTTCTTTGCATTTAATTAGAATGCTCCATAATTAGAAACTCATTGGATTATGCGAATATTGCTACTTTCTGTCGTTTTATTATTTTGGTCCTATAATCTTGATATTGGAAGTTTCATTGGTTTCATGAGTTGAGTGTGTATGGTTGATAATGAATGTGGACGTGTTCATGCTTGCGATATTGGTGTTGCCGTATCTAAGTCTATCGCCGCAATCTTGGATAAAAAATTAATTGTGTTTAAATCTCCTAATTGGACTAAATATGCAATTAATTTTGTTTAAACCTCTTAATTGGACTAAATGTGTCGTATAAAGGTAGTTGAAACATATGTCTGTGAATGAATGTGGTCGTTTCCATGTTTTTCGAAATTGGTCCTCTATTTTTTTTTTCATCGGAGTAATCCATGATCTGATTAATGTACATTATTTTAATTTAATTAAATGTTGCAATTAATCCTGTTTAAATATATTTTAATTAAATGTGGCAATTAGTTATGTTACTTAATTTTATTAAATGTGACAATTAATCCTATTTAAATCTCCTTATTGATTGGTGTAAATGTGCCTTGAAGATGTATTTGCGGAATTGGTGTAAACGTTGAATGAATGTGGTCGTTTTTCTTATTTGAGGAATTGGGTCTCTATTTTTTATTTTTTTTATTTAAGATTGTTTTCATATTTGAGGAATTAAGTTAAGCAATATAAACATCTATTTTGTGTCTTAATAACGTTTAAAGTAAGATTAATATGAGTGAATTATAAAATTGAGATTAAATAAAAAGTTTCTCGTCCTAAATTATTATTTTGATTAATTTTATTAATTGTGCAATTAATTGTGTTTAAACCTCTTAATTCGACTAAATGTGCCATATAAATGTAGTTGAATTATTTTAAAGTCTAATAATTATTAAGCATTTTTATTAATTGTGGTGTTAAATTCGATTTAATTTGAAAGCTACATAAATCGGATTTAATGATTTCAAACTTGTGCAAGTTTATATGTGGCTACATGGCAGAAAAAATGCACCGGAAGTGGTGAACTATACATTAGTCAATTTCGATGCAGTGTGTTGCTCATGCTCCTAATATAGAACAACAAATCTTGCTCCTAATATTGTATAAAAAATATTGTATATTAAATGGTTTTATAGTGATGAATGTTGTTTTTATCCTTAATTTTGATGTCTACATAAAATAATCCCCTGTATAATTTTAACTAAACAATTACACTTTCCCATGGTTAATGTCCATTAATAATTTGTGCCATGTATTCAATGTATTTAAGTCTTTATTGGACATTCTTATTTTTTGGAATGTTAATTTCGATTCATTATTGGGCTTTGTATCGTGGTTATTGCTTAATTTATAATTGAGTAGATAAATTGATATTAGGGATTTAACTTTTCAATGTTTTGACTTTAGTCCTTCAATCTTGATAATTTAGTGTCTATTGATATTAATTCCGCCTTAAAGATAGCTGATATTCTAAAGGTGTAATTATAATTTAATCTCTATTGATAATTTAGTGTACCTTGAAAATAATTCGTAGATGGTCCTATTAACTTCTATTGTGGTTCAACAAATGTATTACAATATTTCCATGATAATTAATGTTAATCATTCGTTCGAGGTTCGCGAACAGTCCTACAAATTGACTCATTCTCCTTGGATCATTGATCAAATTTATTTATTCCTCTGGGGCCAAAAAAATTCAATTCTCTTTTGATCAAAAGTGTTGAAAAACCAAAAAATGGAACTAAATGTGACATTTAAAGGATTATTCATAAATGAAGTCATTTATATTGGACCAATGGTATTAAGAAAATAATGTCTCTTGATAATTTAGTGTCCCTTAATATTAAATTCCTCTTAGTATTTGTTAGGTCCTAAAATAGTCTATATCTAAAAGGTCCTGGAATGGGCTATGATCAACTAATTTGTGCAATTACTTTTATTCATTACCTGATTAATTTTTTTAAAAATATAGTGCATGGCATGAATGTGCCGCATAAAGGACTATTTTTAAATGGATTCATTTATATTAGTAAGATAACGATTTTAGTGCATGGCATGAATGACAGGAGCATGATGGGTTCCTATATCTAAAATGGACCTGGAATAGGCTATGATCAACTAATTTGTGTAATTACTTATATTCATTAATTGATTAATTTTTAAAAAATATAGTGCATGCCATGAATGTGACTTATAAAAATTTTAATTCTCTTTTGATCAAGAGTCTTGGAAAATTATGGGACTAAATTGTGCCGTTTAAGGATTTTTTAAATAGAATTATTTATATTGGACCAATGGTATAAATTAAGTTCTAATTGACTTTGTAAAAGGTATGTAACCATGTATTATGAAGACAACAATTTTAGTCCATGGCATGGATGACAAGAGCATGATGGGTGCTATGGCAAGGGTGTAATTATAATTTAATGTCTCTTGATAATTTAGTGTCCCTTAATATTATATTCCTCTTGATAATGTATTTATGTGGTCACATATTGACTTTTGGGATAAAGTAATGAATAGTGTTGAAAAGTGAATTGAATGAGTGACACTTTGGTAATATTGTGTGAATTTGAAGGTTAAAGGTTATATGTAATAAAGTGTTATTTTTGCCATTTATGGAATAAGAAGTTTACTGGGGGACGACCCGAAAAGGAAAGTGAGAAGTTTACTCAAGGACGGAGGGAGTAGTAATTATTTAAAAGAAAAGTTAGAAAGTGTAAAATTAGGATGAACAAATTTTTTTATATTATTCATAGTAATTTGTCCATAAAAATTATGATTTATTGTGAGAATTTTTATTCAAAAAATAAAAATAAATACATATATAGTTCAGTTAATACAATACAACAAATGGCTAAAATTTTTATAATATACCTATAAAACTAGCTTACGTGCAACGCACGGGTGGTCGAGTCACTATTATATAGGGATATATGTATTTAAAAAAATCAATTCTGAATTTGTTACAAAATCTCTAAAATAACATTTATTTTGAAACAGGTGGAGTATAATATTTATTACCTTTTGTTTAAATAGTGATGAAAACTATTATTGTTCAAATGTTCCAGCTAAATTCAAATTGATCATTTTGAAGATTATTTTAAAAGAAAGGAAAAATACATTTTTTTGCCCTGAAACTTTGGTTGAATTTGGTTTTCATCCTGTTAACTTTGAACTTTTGAATTTAGTGATGTAACTTACAAAAAATTATATTTTTTATCCTGTTACCAGCTACACGAGGTAACTCTTCAGGTGAACCTAATGTGGCACCATTTTTTATAAGTTATAGGACTAAATTACCCGGAGAGTTACATGGTGTTGCAGGTTACAAGGCAAAGAACACAGATTTTATAAGTTATAGGATGAAATTCAAAAGTACAAAGTTTAAGGATAAAAAATTGCATTTTTTTCTAAAAGAAAATTAGAACCATTGGTTGTTGGTGTAATCATTGAACTTTCTGTGAAATACATTTAATTTTTTGTTTGGTGAGATTTATATTTTTTGGATGATTTTTTTGTAATTTTTATTGAAATTATAAATTAAATATGCTTTTCAATTTTTTTAGCACATACCAGTGCTGGGTGAATATTTTGTTGCAGAAGAATCGAATTTTAATCGGGTAAATTGCACTTTGGTCCTAAAAGAATGAATCAACTTCAATTTGACATTCTTAGTCCCATAGTATTTTTCCGGCACTTTCAGTCCCAAAAGATTAAGTAAAATGCAGTCTTGGTCCTAAAAGAATGCATAAAATTGCAGTTTTGGTCCTAAAAATTAACTATTAGGACCAAAATTGCAAAAAATAAGACAACCTTTGCAGACAGGTACCAAATGTACATGTTGGACCCATTCTCTTGAGACCAAAACTGCAATTTTTTTTTATTTTAATATATTAAATTATGTCACAACTGAAAAATTTATCCCGATTTATTATGAATTCAATTTCATTGGTGACATGAACATCACATGATTTATTCTACTTAAATTTGGTATATGTTTATTAGAAATGTTGGATTGCATAAAAATTATAAACTCATTTCTTAGAAGTATAATAACATTGATGTCAGAGCAAAAATATTTTTCATTAATTGGGCAATAAGGCTGACCCGTACAAAATATTAATATTTTTAATTAAGATCCTATGTTGATATTTTTATTTGTATTGCTAACTTTCAACAACAATATATAATTTTATTATTGTATAAAAAATATTATTTCATATGGGTGTTAATGCTTAGAAACACGTCAATAACGGATTATAAAGATTTTTGTTTGGTGACTTTTATTAAAATCTAAAGTACTTATTTTTGTTATATTTGTCTTAAATAATATTTGTGTATATATTACCGTCATTAATATAAAGTTGATTACTGAAAGCTTTAAAATTGACATTGACTTTATTTTGTGTAACTTTTTAATAAATAAACAAGTTTTTTAATTATTAAAACTCAAAATCTTAAATATTTATTATTAATCAAATTAAACATAAAATTGATAGATAAATATATTATAGGACGCAACTTCGGTCCCCCAAATTATTCGGTTCTTGCTGATTCACTAAAAATTTATATGTAATAAATATACCTCCACTGTTTTACTAAGTTTACCCAACTCATTTATATATTTTTGTTAAATATACCCACTTTAAGATAATAATTTTAACCAATATATAATACTTAAACCCATATCTTTAAAAATACTCATCCACAAATATCATTCAATTTGATCAGTACAACCATCAAACATACTCAACCCCGCACCTCTTTAATCCAATAATAAAAATATGATTAACGTTTTTACTCAAAAGTGTCTACTAAGCAGAGAAATTTAAAGTTGAGCGTAAAGAAACCAACAAAGCAAGGTGTTCACACACACCATTTTTTTCGAATTCGCAACATGATAATTCTAAACTTTAAAGAAAAGATCAACCAAAAGATCTAGACAAAACATAATTTAGTTTTAAGTTAATTTTATATTAATTCACGACCTTTAAATCCAATTTCAATTTAATCACAACTTTTAATATTTTTATGAAAAGTCACCACCTCTATATTTGTTTCAATTTGGTATAAACTTTTAAATTATGAAATAATTTTTTCAAGTACGTGTCAGATACTTCTCTTGCCTTCCTTAAAATGATTTCATCAATGTAGAGAAATTTTCAATCCAAGCATTATAGCACCCTCTTGAGTCACATAACTTTGTTGAAAATGAAAATTATGTATTGAATCGAAATAACTAAATAGTTGGTGAATTTTCATAAAGATATTAAATGTTGTAATTAAATAAAAATTGAGGCAAAAGTTCATGAATTGATATAGAATTAATCCTTTTCTTAATTTAATGTAATAGTATTTTTTATATTTCATTATAACTTTTATTACCTTTTTAATATTTAAACATAGATGAAAGTTGCTATTTGACCATGTATAAGCAAGTAAAGCTTTCCTCCAAATATTTCAATTTAATTTAATTTGATCATTTTGAAGATATGTTGACGGAATTCAAAACCGGCTAATGTTAGTCAAATCAATGAGCTTTTCATGAAATGACATAATGTTAAATTTTGAACTTTGTCTAGTGAGATTTATATTTATTGGGATACATATATATATATTTATTTCTTATTGAAAATCTAAAAGTTAATATTTTTTTCTCTTTATCTTTTGATAACATATACGAGTGGTGGGTGATTTTTTCTTAAAAAAAGAATCGAGTTTTATTATTTGAAATATGTCATAACTGAATAATTCTTTCCGATTTATCCATGTTTATAAGTTAACAATGAAGTTATTTTAAATTATTGAATATTTAATCGGGAATATCACAAATTTCATCAGGAGTATATTTGAGATGGGATAATAAAGAATAAGTATTTTAAAAAAAAAAGAAAGTAGTTTTTAAGTTTTTTAATAAAAAATTAGGCATTATCATAGTTAAAAATTGTAACAAATTCCAGCCGTGCGAAGCACGGGTAGGATTATCACTAGTATATTCTAGTATATTCTAGAGAATTATTGATGTTTATCCTCAATAATTGTAAAGTTTTAAAACTTAACATTGATAATTAAGGAGCGATGATTAGCAATTTGATATATTCTTTCTGTAAGATGGAGTGATGGACGCACAAAGTGAATGAGGCCATCTATCATTACCATTACCACTATAGTAGAAGGTGATTTGCATGCATTTATATCAAATGTACCTTATTTGTATATTAACAAGGTAGACCAGTTGCCTATTTGAAAAGTAATGAACAATTGATTGCTTATATATAAGTATAATATATTAAATAAAATATTTAGTATTGGAGCATTGGAGTTTGGGTTTTCAAATATTACTTTATTTTTATGAATTACTTATGTACAACGTGCAACACAAGTATTATATAACTAGTGAAAACAAACACAAATAATAAAAATGGGAAGGAAGAAATAAAATTGACAACGACTTGTTTCAGAAAGAGAGAAACCATAAAATAAAAAATTAAATTAAAACCCAAAAAACCGAAAATAAACAACTTATTTAAAAAAAACAATAAAAAATTGGTGCAACAAATTATTTGGGCCCACATTATCAATTTGATGCAGCACCAATTATTTCTACCTATGCTTTCTATCTCCTCATCTATATATTTATTTGTGAATCACTCCCTATCCTCTCAAAAGCCTCTATTTTGAAATACTTTGATTCCATGTATTTGTGCTATATATGGTATTATTTTTATCTTAATTTATAATCTCAACTATTTATGTTCTCTAATTTTTAATCTATTTTTGAATTACTCCCTACTTTTCTAAAACCTCTATTTTGAAATTTTGAGTTTGTATTAGTTCGATTTATAACTTCTTATTTTCTATTATGATTTTTTTAATTTTTTTAAATTTCAATTGATTAATGAATTGTGTCTTAGTTTAGATAAATTACAATGAAATCATCTATTAAATGGTTGTGTCTCTATTTCATAGTATAAGGAATGATTGATTTTGGTCATTCACTCTAAATATATTATCTATTTCTTTTAGTTAATCTATTCTTTAAAATTATAATCATAAATTTAATTAAAACAATAATCACTTAAAATCACAAATTTAACTTAAGCTAAAATAATTAATTAATTAAGAGGATAAACATAATTCTAATTGAATTAAATTTTTGAAACATTTAATTTAAAACTAATAACACTATATGTTGAAAAATATTGGTTTTGACCATATTTGATTAAATATTAAGTGACAATTTAATTATCCATTTTGCGTAAATGGATTTGGTTGGTTCGATTTCTCAAAACCAAATTTAGGGTGAATGGGAAATTAATGTCATTTAATATGTGGATAAATACATTGATGAATGTATTTATAAAGGTAATAGTGATAGATTGTGACTTATAGACATGAAGTGTCGTGTCTTAAGATAAAATATTCTAAAGGTTGTGTCTTTAAGAGATACATTTTGGTGAATAGTTGTTTATTTTCAAGAGTTATTGACTTTTGGAAAAATAATGTTTATAGTGAAGAGTTGCAACTATTACATACGACCCTTGAAAATCTATAAATAGAACAACCCCACCCACCCACCCACATTTGTCGTTTGCATTCACTTCGAAAAAGTCATTCATTCATTCGAAGTCAAGTTTCATACAATGTGCATACAAGCATGCTAGCATTTGAATTTGCATTAGAATCGAGTCTGAAAGTTCCGGATACTCTTTTGCGATTCGCCGATAGCTTCCGTTTTGTAGTGCAACGGGTGGAAGACTCTAAAGTCGTTGTATCTTGGGGACGGTTGTCATGAGCCGTATTACACCAGTGTACGGGGCAATAACGTCTTACGTAGAGCGAGTCAAACTCTAAGTCTGTGTCGTGCATAAGTCATCTTCGTCAACACACACCACATTCATTTAATTTTTTCCAACAATCGTAAAACGTTATTGTGGGTATTCAAAGATGTCTCCTAGCACCGTTCACATTTCATGCGGTTCTATCATACGGATTTGATTTCACAGTATGGCAAGCGAAATGCTTTGTCAGGGAAGTACAATCTAAGATCCTTTATGAAAAGTTGGATTGTATTTTATTTATATATTTGTTCATGATTTCTCTTTTTTTCTGAAGGGAAGAGATGGTACTAATTAACAGTGGGAATTCTTTTATGCAGTAATTCTCAACAGAAATACGGAAGCCGCATGGGGCTCAAATGGCGCTGAAGCCACCAAATGTAATTCAGAAACTTAAATTTCTGAAAAATAAAGAGAAGCAAATTGGCACATTTATTCTGCCTCGCTTCTAGATATTGTAAAGAAGACAACGGTTCAAGCACCTAATGAGCAGGTGAAAAACTAATCGACGCGGCGGTTCGAACAATTGGCAGCGATGGCATTGATTACCGGACTAAGGCGGCGGTTATTGGTGGTTGTCTGCCGTCAGGAGTAACTGGAAACCTCAGGCAAACAACAAGACGATGATCTGTTGTTGATAATATGTTGGCAACGCGCACTGTGGTTGTGCGGAAGCGGCGTGAATCTGGAAAATCGGATTTAAGTAGTTGCTTGTGTGAGATTTAATCTCACGCACCGCTTTGGCACCACCCCAGGTGCTGTCAAGAGAGGCTGTGACGCATCTCATTCCGATCGGTCTTGAAAAACCCCTTTTCACATTCCTCCTCGAACAGACGCGTCGGATCACGACGGTCCGGCGGTTTCAACATCGGCCATGGGAGACTGCAACAGTGTAAAATTTGCAAGGCTAACGGATGGCGGCAGTGCGGTTTTGCGACTGGTTGACGGCGAGAAAGTCTCGCACAGGCCATGGCAGCGGCTTTTCGTCAGATCGAGGCCAAATGTGGCTTCTCTGTAAGGTCGTTGAGGAATACACTCAGATGGCGACTGTGTTTAGATCCGTGGTGATTCGTACGGATCGGCGGTGCTCCTCAGCGTGTCCACAACGGCGGTACAATTAACGTGCCACCCATTTCCGATTGAGCAGCGTTATCGGTGGATCTGAGATAACGACATTATTTTATGTTGAAAATGAACACAGTTCTTCAAAAGAGTTGCGTTGCTTGAAAAAAAGGGATAAACCGGTACCTGTGAGGGGCCGTTTGGTTTACATGATAGAATTGAATTAGCTAGGATTGAATTAGAAAGACTATCGAAAGAGGGATATACTAAAACCAGAAAATTTGAACTATCGAAAATTTTCTGGATCAAATTATACACAAGATAGTCGTACTTGCACCAAACCCCATGAGTATATATCTCTTCTCTCAAATAGGCCACGTTAATTTGGTAAAGACCGTTTAGTTGGTCTTGGGCCATTCTTGAATTGACCAAGAATTAAAAATTTAGACAAATTGGGCCGCGGAAAAACCAAATTAATATGGGCTGCTATTTGTGTACGGAATGCTTGGATCATGGGTCATTTGATTAAATTTTTGGTTTGGAAGTCATTAATTCATATTGGACCATTCGAGAAATGTGGGCCAAATTGATTGGATTTTGGGCCATGTAATGTTATGGATATTATTCTATAAATTTGAATCCTTTGATATCAAATTAAATATTGATTGGGGATCAAATGAATGTGCCAAGAGCACAAATTTTGATTTGGATTTAGTCCAAAAGTTGTCGTATAATTCATTTGAGAATTGCTCGCGAATAAATGTTGGCATTAAGGTCTCATTTGAATTTGTGCTAGAGTGCACAAACGTGTGTGAATTCAATTCACAAGAATTTGACTCGTATAATTTAATGGAGAATTATTGAGGGTCAAAGGTGACAAGTATGACCACACTAAAAATTGATTTAATTTGATATTTGACCAAAATTAAAATTCGGATTTGGAGTGTGTGTGACTTCAAACGTTTGGTTTTCCAAAAAAATTTGAGATTGCGTCCAAATTAATATTTGATGAAATATTAAATGGAAAGGACGGACAATTCGAACGAATATGGGAGGTAAATTCTCGCCATAAATACATTCGATTGTGGAGGAAAATAAGTCTCTCCATAATGTGGGGTGGTTTAGCTGAGGCGTGGCCTTAAAGCTAAATGGGAAACCAAGAGACAGTGGCCAAAGAGGCTAGTGGAAAAGTTTCCACACGTGAATTTGTTTAATCTCATCCCCACTCAAGGAGATAAATTTGCAAAAAGAGTGAGGATAAAATGATCCTACAATTATCTTGAAGTGTGAGGGTAATTTTAAAGATTGAAGCACTGGTAGTGTGCTTATCAATGTTAGTCGAACAAATCCAAAATTTATGACATGAAATTTTGTATGAAAATATTCAAATGTGTTGAAAGGACCATTATTTTAATACATGATATTCAAATGTGTTGAAAGGACCCGATAATCCCGAGGACAACTTATATGGTCCCGGACCCGTGAACTAGTCCCTGGCTAAATTTCATAACATTTCATACATGGAATATAACACGTAGCAGACAAGTTCAACATCACGTAAAACATTTAACAATGAACAACAAGCTCTACTAACCACTGTAGAGATAATTTAAATAGAAACCCCACCTCGTATGAATGTCGTGGATGCAAATGGATGCAAAAGTCTTATATTCTATTCCTCGCAGATACCGTCACCTATTTATATTTAAAATGACTAAGGTATTCCCACACGTAAATTTCAATGAGCACTGCGGGCCTTCTCAAAGCCAATTTAATGACCCGATAATCCCGAGGACAACTTATATGGTCCCGGACCCGTGAATTGCAGTGGGGTGAGGAATAAATTATTTATATTGTTTCTCTAATTAGATTTAATTATATATGTTAGGTGACGGTATCTGCGAGGAATAGAATATAAGACTTTTGCATCCATTTGCATCCACGACATTCATACGAGGTGGGGTTTGATACACAAAAGGCGAATTTAATATTTTGACACAGACTCTATGCCCATCAGTGAAAATGTGGGGGGAGTATAGTGTTATGAAAATCCTCTAAACAAATATGCAATGGTGATTGCATTTTGAAAAAACAAAAAAGACCCGGCCGGTAAAGATGAGATGTTTTAGAGGATTACGGGTAAGGGGAATGAGGTTAAAACTCACATATAAAAGGTGTTCATAGCGGTAACTCAACCATGATGACTGGAGGATCCCAATAACTTGATTCAATAAGACAACTAAGTTATGAAGCACTCAGTTATGCACTTGGAAAACTTTTTGGCAACCCATTCTCGAATCCCTTCAAGTGCAACTCTGCGCCTTCAGGTGCAGTAAAACCTGTTGACGTGTGGTAATGTTAAGTTTAATAGCTTTTAATGATTCCTATATCCTAAGGGTGGGTTATTGAAGGTTACCCTTAATAGGGGATCACCTATATAAGCGTTGAAGTGGGGGCCGCTTCCGACTAAGATAAATTCAGTACACGCTTATGAATCCAAGATACAGTCCAGGGCCAAAATGGACAACAACATGAGAACCTAAGGGTATCAGAATCGTTGCTGTGTATATATGTCATTGTCTTGGTTTACACAAAAAGCCGATCAGTTCAAGACATCGTGTTCACTGAGTGGCGAGTGAATCCGATGGCATCTTACTAGGGAAGGTTCAAAGCCAGTTGCTACTTATCCCGATGCAGTACCGCTTCGTCGGAACTTTCTTAGGGTGTCACATGCATTAATTTCATTCATGTGGGGGATTGTTGGAAAATATTGGTTTTGACAATATTTGATTAAATATTAAGTGACAATTTAATTAGGGATGGCAATGGGGCGGGTCTAAACCCGGACCCGCCACAAACCCGCCCCGTACGGGCCGGGTAAAAACCCGGTCAAACGGGTCCCGGGGCGGGTTTGGACCCGTTTGACCAAAAACCCGCCGGGTCCGGGGCGGGTCCTGGTATTAGTCGGACCCGCCCCGCCTATAATTATTTATAATTTAAATATATAATATATATATATAATTATTAATAATAGTATTAAAAATATTTATCATTCCTAGAATTTTCAATCTTCATCATTCAATAATATTGTGTATGAATTTAAGTTATTTGATATGTTAATTTTGTAATGTAAAAATAGGAGTAGAAAGAGAAAAAAATTAAAAAAATATAATTTTTTTTTTAAAAAAAATCAACATGCGGGTTTGGCGGGTCCGGCGGGTAAGACCCGCCGGGTTCGCGGGGCGGGGCGGGGCGGGTCCATGCGAAAATTTGGCGGGGCGGGTCGCGGGTCCTAGAAATACTAGGCGGGGCGGGTCCTGGGACAAGCCAAACCCGTCCCAGACCCGCCCCGTTGCCATCCCTAAATTTAATTATCCATTTTACGTAAATGGATTTGGTTATGTAATTTAATATGCGGATAAATACATTGATAAATGTATTTATAAAGGTAATAGTGAAAGATTGTGACTTATAGACATGAAGTGTCGTGTCTTTAGATAAAACTATTCCAAAGGTTGTGTCTTTAAGAGATACATTTTGGTGAATAGTTGTTTATTTGCAAGAGTTATGACTTTTGGAAAAATAATGTTTATAGTGAAGAGTTGCAACTATTACCTACGACCCTTGGAAATCTATAAATAGACCCCCTCCCTCCACCCACATTTGACGTTTGCATTCACTACGGAAAAGTAATTCATTCATTCGAAATCAAGTTTCATACAATGTGCATACAAGCATGCTAGCATTTGAATTTGCATTAGAATCGAGTCTGAAAGTTCCGGATACTCATTTGCGATTCGCCGATAGGTTCCATTTCGTAATGCAACGGGCGGAAGACTCTAATGTCGTTGTATCTTGGGGACGGTTGCCATGAGTTGTATTGCACCAGTGTACGGGGCAATAACGTCTTACGGAGAGTGAGTCAAACTCGTGCCTCGACTTTTGTATTAAGTCCGTGTCGTGCATAAGTCATTTTCGTCTACACACACCACATTTATTTAATTTTTTCCAACATAATTACACGGGGTTCCTGAGCTAGTTTCTATCTATTTCACCATTTGTATACCCACTGTTTTACTGGGTACAAATAATGCCACCACAGAATTCAACCTACCGATGGTGATGCTCTAAATTGGGTGAAGTTATTTAATAAGTTAGGTTTATATATTCGAGCCCTTCAAATTATCATTGAACTACCGACACTAGTCCAATAAGTTTCCCTACAAGAAGAGCAAAACAAATTGGCTGCAGGGTCAATTTTGTTACCGCTGGAGAAGGGACAGTCGAAAAGTGAAACTTTTTTCAGCAAGTTGGAGTTAAAGCATTCACTTATTGGAGTGGAACCCTCAACACAAGCTCAATTAATTATAAAATCATTAATTATTTGAAGAGAAATGATTGAGAGATTCCCACTCGGCAAACAAAGTCAAGTCCTGCCATCTGCTAAACAACAAAGTAGAAATATTGCTTTTATGGAGAAATCTTGTGTCTTATAATGTAATGTTAGATGATTTGTGGAATAAAATTTATTACTATATTAAAGTAGTTTACTCAGTTGCCTTTGTCTTAATTACGCCAATTTTTTTAATAATTAAATGATGAATTTTGACTGTATTACATGAGATCACTGGAGGATTTCGGATCTACAGAAATAAAGTTTGATAGTTGAGCAAGTTTCTGGTGCACTGGTATATAATGCACTCACTCAATAGTTAAGGTTGTTTATATTGAAAAGTATGTGTTGACTACACTTAAAAAATTAAATTGATTGGTGTAAACTTTTAGGTGGAATCAAGACACGCTTTTCACTTCTCAACTATTGAATGAGTGTGTGCACCAAGTAAATATATGTAACTTTGTCATAATAGTTAATTAAATCTACATTTTGAAGATATAAATACAAGATATTTATAGCACAATTAACTATACAATTATTAATTCAAGAAGAAATAATTGTGGAAGCTAACTTCTTACTTATATACTCGGAAAAGACAACATTACGTTGTACTGCCATTGCTAAAACACAAAACAGAAACAATTAAGAAAAAAAACAGATGGAAATATATATATTTAATATTATGGCGTATAGTCTAAAGGAACAGTAATTCAAGCCCGTGAACAAATCATTATAAAACATAGTTCCACACTTAAATTCCTGGAAAGAGGGACACACACACAAACACAGTTGATAATCAAATGGCAAAAATGTTGAAAAAAACTTGCCTTTACATATGTCTCACTATCTTACTCTCATGTCTGAATGAGACCGCCGATTGTTTCAGCACGTGCAACGGCACGGCGGAGATTATGAGAAGGGTTTTAGCTTACCAAACCACGATTTCTTACAACGCTATGAACCAGAATAACGCCTTCTGCAACAGACAAGTGTACGGCAGTTGCATTGGTTCGGAGAGTAAGTACTACAAGGATCGACCCTGTAACCACCAGAATCTGTGCAATCGACCCGGCCACTAATTCTTGGGTATTGCTCTATAATGATAACTGTATTATTTTATAAGAAGAAGAAATCCAGGAATGAAACCAAGAGTTAGTGTGACGCCCGTGATTCTTGGATTTCATTTGAAGCATATTTTCTCCTTCTTGTTTAATTTTAATAATCTGTCAAAAAATTGTTCCTCGTACTTTTTGTTAGCTCTTCTCTGGTGAATTTGGTAGGGAAATATACAAATAGCCCGAGGAAGTAAATTGTTTTTAGGTTTTTTTTTTTTTTTTTCCAATTGCTTTCTAGTTTTCGCCTTCTCATTCTATTTACCCTTTTATTCTATATTTCAAAATAATCATTATAAATCTGTAAAAAAAAAATCATTATAATTGTGAATGTGAAATTATACTTCATTTGTCCAATATTAATAGTCTTGTTTGTTGGATTGTTACTTTTTTTTTTTATCATAATGCCTCATAATATTTTACAGTTTATGTAAAATAATAACAGCTCAAAAAATTAAATTATTAATATTGAACGGAAAGAATATTATTAATGGGGCATTCACAAAATAATACAATTGAACACCACTATTTACAAGATAGTACAGTGTTCAAAAAATATATACTTATATTCAACTTTTTTTTGTGCGTCTGTTCAATTATGTTGTACCAATTTGTAAAAAGTGGTTTGGAATTGTATTATCCTGCACTTAATCCTATAGGTAATTTTGAGGACAAAAAATTTACACACTACACATATATTTATGGTTCTTTGTCTTGATAATTGCGAATATTATTAAACAACAGATAAAATGAGACGGGAATCAACTACATGATCAGATTTAACAAAAAGACATTTAAAATGCTAAAATTAATGGAAGACAGAACCACCACTGAGGCCCCACTCCATTATTGCACGGTCAAATTGATATATGGCCTCTTATCGCTTATCTGGATATATCTACTACCCCCTACAATTCCTCCTTACAATATCTTTAGGAAAATGAAGAGAATCAAACAAAATGCTCTCCTCTTTATTTTCATTTTCATTTTTCTGATCGTGGAAGCGGAATGCTTCAGCACGGCCGACGCTCAGGCAGCGGCGGGGCGTTGCAACGGGACCAGAATCTCCGATTGTTTGCCGGAGGACGAGGAGTTCTTGATGGATTCCGACAGTAGCAGAAGAATTCTGAAGGCCACAAATCCGAAAACAATCAATGTTTTGAGGGGTGGAAATTCATTTTGCAACAGAAACGTTGCCAGCAGTTGTGTTGGGGAAGAGAGCAAATATTACAAGAAACGGCCTTGCGACTACAAGACTGCCTGTAGATCGCACGCCAAACTCTAGCTGATTAACGACGTCGTTTCAAGCATGCGCTTCTCAGATTTGCTGTTCCAGAGTTTATCTGAGTCTCGCTCCCCGTATTAAATAAGGCAGTGCTGGTTTTAATTCTAGTATTTATAATCTGTTTGTTATGTGATAATTAAGGATACAGATTGTTTCGTGGAATTGGTTAGTTGTTCTTTGCTATTTCGGAACCAAATAACAGTTAGAAGCACTTTTAAAAAATATATATATATATATATTGTTTCTTCACCGTTTAAAACATAAAAAGAGCATCAATCATTAAAAATCACTTAAAATCTGAGAAAATATCACCTTTGTATTTCAAAATTAGATGTAAGTCACTAAGTCTATTGAAAAATATGAAGGCGCGGTGGAAGTGGAGCAAGTCAATGGCATTATATGCAATCTCTTTGCAATAATTTAAGCGATCGTTTATAGTAGGACGGCTGATTATGAGTCTAAGACTGATCCAAATAACCCAAAAACGTTTTATGTTCGATATATATTTTCACTCACAAAAAGAAGGGAAACAGTAACACACTAACAATGGAATACCCGATCTCTGAAAAAACATCTGTGGATTGATTCTGTGTTTCGGGTTTTTTTGGGCCAGTGATTCTCATATGGATTGTACTAAAATTCATTCATATGAGCGCAGCTTGTAAAATTTGTAATGAAAAAGATGAAGACTTAGCACTGGAGTGAGGGCAACAAAGGTCATCCTCTCTGGTTGAAGAAAATGAATTTAAGTGATTTTGCTTAATTTTTTTAAGTGATTTAAGAAAATGAATCTCTGGAGTGAGACCCCCGTACAATTCAGAGAAGTGTGTGATTCAAGACATATCAACAAATCTCCACCTTGACTTGAATCTTCCTTGCAGATGCATCATTACAATGTCAGATGAAACAGACTCCTCCTTTCTGCCTTGAATTTGCCCTCCTTGGGCAACTAACAGCTTGTGACGTTTAGCAAGTCCAAACAATGTTGAAACTTGCTATGCGGGACAGGCTTGGTGAGCATGTCAGCAGGATTATCAGCAGTAACTACTTTCATCACCTTGATTCTCTGCTCATTCCTCAGAAAATGATACCTCACATCAATATGCTTGGTCCTCTCATGATGGACCTGATCCTTGGTCAAACAGATTGCACTCAGACTGTCACAGAATACAATAACTTGATCATGATGTAGACCAAGATCACCTACAATAGCCCTTTCAACCAAACTCCCTCTTTAGCAGCTTCTGTCAGTGCCATGTAGTCTGCTTCAGTTGTAGACAAAGTAACTGTAGCCTGCAGAGTTGTCTTCCAACTAACAACAGAACCACAAAGAGTGAAAACATAACCAGTCATAGATCTTCTGCTATCAATATCTCCAGCATAGTCAGAATAAGAATAACCAGTCAGACTCTTGACCAACATCAGACGTACCTCTGAGATAACGAAAAATCCTCTTCACAGCTTGCCAATGCTCCTTTCTAGGTTGTCCCATGAACCTGCTGACAACACTAACAGCATGTGCAAGATCTGGTCTAGTGCAGACCATAGCATACATCAAACTCCCTACTGCATTAGAGTATGGGACTCGAGACATGTACACCTGCTCAGCTACAGATTTTGGTGCATAATCAGTGGATAAATGAATATTTGTAGCACTTGGAGTATCAATAGGCTTGGCGGTAGACATGCCAAATCTAGACAAGATCTTCTGAATGTAACTCTTCTGTGACAAGAAAAGCTTCTTCTTCTCTCTTTCCCTATATATCTCCATACCCAAAATTTTCTTGGCAGCACCCAAATCCTTCATATCGAACTCAGCACTGAGCAGATCCTTCAACTTCTGAATATCAGACTTGGACTTCGCAGCTATGAGCATATCATCCACATACAGGACGAGATAGATCCTGGAACCATCATCAGCTTTGTTGTGATACACACAACAATCATACGGACTCCTGTTGTATCCCAACTGGATCATGTAATTGTCAAACCTCTTATACCACTGCCTTGGAGACTGCTTTAGCCCATATAAAGACCTCATCAACTTGCAAACATAATCTTTCTTCCCCGGAACCTGGAACCCCTCTGGCTGAGTCATGTAGATATCGTCTTCGAGCTTTCCATGTAGAAAAGTTGTCTTCACATCTAGTTGCTCAAGTTCTAAATCCTGATGTGCAACCATTGCTAGTAACACTCTGATGGAAGTGTGTCTGACCACTGGTGAGAATATCTCATTATAATCAACCCCCTCCTTCTGTGTGAACCCTCTTGCAACTAGCCGAGCTTTGTATCTCACACCCTCACCAGGTGTGGTTTCTTCCTTCTTCTTGAATATCCATTTGCAAGTAACAATCTTCCTCTCCTTAGGCCGTTTGACCAGCTCCCAAGTCTCATTCTTGGCAAGCGATTCCATCTCTTCTCTCATTGCAGCGAGCCATTGGGCTGACTCACTGCATGAAACAGTCTCTCTGTAGGTGAATGGTTCACCTGCAGATGGTTCTTCCTCTTCCACCTCGTCAGCGACTTGTAATGCATAAGTCACCATATCCTCAAAATTGTACCGCACAGGAGGCTTCACGCCGGTTCTCCTAGCTCTATCAACATCTATGCTTGTCTGGCGAGCTTCTGGATGAACATCAGAACTTGTACTTTCAGCAGGAGTATGTTGATCTTCTCCACCTTGGAGGTGTGATTTACTCTCATCGAGAGTGACTTACATCTCCACCTGTTTATCAACACTACTACAATTTTCTGTACAAACAGACTTCACAGTGGGGTTAAGCATAAAATTCTCATAAAAAATCACATTCCTACTGAATATAACTCTATTCTCTGAAGGTGACCAGATTCTATATCCCTTAACTCCATCCCCGAAACCAACAAATATACCCTTCTTAGCTCTTGGCTCTAATTTACCCTCACTAACATGATAGTAAACAGTACAACCAAAAACCTTCAACAAAGAATAATCTGCAGGTTTATTAGACCATACCTCATAAGGTGTCTGACAATCAATGCCAGTGTGAGGACCACGATTGATCAGATAGCACGCCGTGTTTACTGCTTCTGCCCAAAACTTTCTAGCCAAACCAGCATTCGAGAGCATGCATCTCGCTCTCTCCAGCAATGTCTGGTTCATGCGCTCTGCCACACCATTCTGCTGCGGTGTATGTCGAATAGTGTGGTGTCGAGCAATCCCTGCATCCTTGCAGAACTCATTGAACTCAGACGAACAGAACTCCAGGCCATTATCAGTTCGCAGTCTCTTGATCTTCTTCCCAGACTGATTTTCTACCAACGCCTTCCACTGCTTGAATTTCTTGAAAGCTTCACTTTTGTGTTTCATCATAATTACCCAAGTCATCCTTGAGTAGTCATCAATCATAGACACGAAATATATGTGGCCTCCAATGGACTCAACACGTGATGGACCCCAACAATCCATATGAATGTAGTCAAGAGTCCCCTTGGTCTGATGAACTGCCTTCTTTGGAAACTTGTTGCGATGAAGCTTCCCAAATACACAATGTTCGCAGAATTCAAGACTCTGCACTTTATGCCCAGAAAGAAGATCCCGCTTTGACAAAATCTGCATCCCTCTTTCTTCCATATGACCGAGCCTCATATGCCACAACCTGGTCATATCTATGGTCTGAACCTCAGATGATGCAACATCAGCAGAACCTGTCACAGTGGAACCTCGCAGATAATATAAGGTACCACGTTTCAAGCCTGTCAGAACCACCTTTGAACCTTGACAAACATACATAACTCCACCTTCACCTTTGCTGAAACCCTAAACCCTTGCTGTCAAGGAGACTCAATGATATCAGATTCTTCGTCATCTGTGGAACATGCCCGACTTCATCCAAGGTGCAGAATACCCCATCATGTGTCTGTATCCTGACTGAGCCAATCCCAACCACCTTGCAGGCAGCACTGTTAGCCATGGTAACATTTCCTCCATCTATCTGCTCATAGGTCGAGAAGAACTCCCTGTTAGGACAAATATGGTATGATCCCCCAGAATCAAGAACCCACACATCATTACGATGTGACTGTCCAGCTGCAACCAAGGCCAGATCATCTTCAGAATTTGTATCAGTTTCTGCAACAGCTGCAGAACCGCCGACACCCTCTTTCTTTTCCTGCTTCCTCTTCTTCTTAGGACAATCATTCTTCTAGTGCCCTGGTTCTTTACAGTAATTGCAGATGTCATTGGGTTTAGGACCTTTTGAACCTTTCTGATTCGGTTTTCCAGTTTTATTCCCAGATTTCTTTTGTCCCTTACCCGTGACATACATCCCCTATGCCTGATTTTATGTGGCCGAGCCAGTTGCCTGTTGACGATCTTCTCTGCTGTGGAGGGCAGACCGAACATCTTCCAGAGACAGAGTATCTTTCCCAGTAATAAACGATTCAACAAAATTCTCATACGATTCAGGCAAAGATACTAACAGAATTAAAGTAGCGTCCTCATCTTCTACTTTAACATCAATATTACGCAAATCTAGTAAAATTTTGTTTAATTTATCTAGATGATCCCGAAGGGGTGTACCTTCCTGCATGCGTAAACGGAACAGACATTGCTTCAAAAGCAATTTGTTGGTTAGAGACTTCGTCATGTAGAGACTCTCTAACTTCTTCCAGAGACCATCGGCAGTTTCCTGATCCGTAACCTCGATGATAACATCGTCAGACTGACATAGCATGATAGTCGAGTGGGCCTTTTCTTCTAGGGTATTCCACTCTTCTTCATCTGCATCCTCAAATTTAGGTTTTCCTGATAGCGGCGCCCATAAACCCTGTTGCTTCAGCAGAGATCGCATCTTGATTTGCCATAAGCCAAAACTATTTCTCCCGGTGAATTTGTCAACCTTTACGTTGAAAGCAGACATTCTCGATCGGCTCCAAAAACCCTAATAGTGCGGAAAAAACCCTGATCGAAACGACCAGGCTCTTGATACCAGTTTGTTGTGACAGAATAGGATTATAGAGCATAAACAAGAAACGTAAAGAAGACAAGAGATTTACGTGGTTCACCAATAAATTGGCTACGTCCACGGGCAGAGAGGAGAACGAATTTTATTATTGATGTAGGTTACAGATTACAGATCTCAAAGACCATATATATAGCACTGAGATAAAACACCGAAATTGGGCTTAAGGCCCAATACTGCATACCGTTGGGTCGGGGGACGTCGCCCCCCTTGACCCCCCGATTCGCTGACCGGGCAACGAGACCCCCGTACAACTCAGAGAAGTGTGTGAGTCAAGACATATCAACATTTCTTCACCGTTTAAAACATAAAAAGAGCATCAATCTTTAAAAATCACTTAAAATCTGAGAAAATATCACCTTTGTATTTCAAAATTAGATGTAAGTCACTAAGTCTATTGAAAAATATGAAGGCGCGGTGGAAGTGGAGCAAGTCAATGGCATTATATGCAATCTCTTTGCAATAATTTAAGCGATCGTTTATAGTAGGACGGCTGATTATGAGTCTAAGACTGATCCAAATAACCCAAAAACGTTTTATGTCCGATATATATTTTCACTCACAAAAAGAAGGGAAACAGTAACACACTAACAATGGAATACCCGATCTCTGAAAGAACATATGTGGATTGATTCTGTGTTTCGGGTTTTTTTGGGCCAGTGATTCTCATATGGATTGTACTAAAATTCATTCATATGAGCGCAGCTTGTAAAATTTGTAATGAAAAAGATGAAGACTTAGCACTGGAGTGAGGGCAACAAAGGTCATCCTCTCTGGTTGAAGAAAATGAATTTAAGTGATTTTGCTTAATTTTTTTTAAAATAATTAAATTTTACGAAGAAGGTTGGCTTGATTGAATTGAAACATACAATGAAATGCAACTTTAAAATAGCAAATAATCCGCTCCGAGACTACTTAAAGCTGCCTGCGCGCATATTTTTCCATTCAGTTTTGGTACTTGTAAAGGATGCTTGGAGTAGATTTGCTCATATGCTTAGATATTTTCTTTAATATCTGCACAGTGATTTTTTTTTTAATAGTATTATACATATACATTGATACCAATAAATAACTTATTGAGTTAAGCATCAACGACTGCTCTTTCCGTTCCGGTGTAAGTTTCTCACTTTTCTTTTTTCGGGCCTGTTGATGATCGATTCTAATCACAAGAATTAGTGGTTGTTTTTAATGGTTAATAGATCACCAAACAATTATGTGTGATTGATCACTAACGTAATTAGTGAATACGAAAATTTAGATTTGGGTTGAATTAAAACGTGTATTGGCTTACGTGATTAATTCGTATGTAAGATAATCGAGCTGCTTTAGGTGTGTAATTGAAGTTTGGACGGGTATATCAATTTGTGCTTATTTTATTAGCTGAAAAAATCTAAGTATTTATAGACATTTGCCTAGCAGGAGGTGTTCATGACCTTTGGCCTACCTAGTGTGCATGTGTGACACTTGGACTTTGACTAGTTTGACCTTATCTAGACTAGATTCTATCCTTCTACGCTGGACTTGCTCGCAGTCAGGAGCTGCTCGTCCTATTGGACTTGTCCTTGAGTAGTCTTTGGTCTGATTCTGATGGCCTTTAGTCTTGCTAGATTGTAGTCTTGGCATTGTAGTTAGATCTATTCGGCGGGGTGTTGCTTGTGTTCGCTAGATCCTCATGGGTCTACATGGTCTTCAAGCTAATTTTGTTCGCCTGGTTAGCATTTGCTCGGCATGCAGGATCTGCTCGCCAGATACCTTGTCCAATCCTGATCTTGATTTAATTTCATCTTAATCCGCATGTATTTTGTGTTAATCCGGGTCGCCCAGATGACAATTTAGCTCGCCTATCAACAATTGTCCCCTTGCCAACCATCAGATTGTGACGATGTAAAGTGAGCAACTCATGGGTTGGCAAATAATCGATGACACTGAGGCGAGCTGATGTATCATTGTGCGAACAACTTCACACTGGCGGACAACAATGGCCGAGCTGACTTGGGGTGACGGTTGGAATCCCAAGGTCTGGGAGTGGCTCGAGGTGTGACGTGGGCGAACTGATTGCTACCGCCCACGCGCACACGATCCCGAGGCGACGCGCCTCTCATTTTGTCGGGCTGAGCTTGCACGCGCGAGGTATTTGCATTTTGGTCCCTCAACTCTTGGACTTGCTCGCCCGGGACCCCGTTTTTCCAGGCACTATTTAAGGAATTTTTTTCCAATTTTACTCATTTCTACTGTTCACTCAGCGCGAATTTTCTTCCTCCCTCAATTTCAAATTTCCGGCGATTGCATCTCCGGCGACCTTTAAACGGTTCCAAGGTAGTTTTTTTCTTTTTAATCTTATTTTCCTCTTTTCCTTTCTGTTATTGTGTGTGTGTGAAAAAAAGGGTATTTCATCCCAAACTCCGCCGCCTGGGATTCTGAACCGTCGCCTACCCTTCGCCGGAATCCACCATTGTTAAACCCTTAAAACTTATAAATCTCAATGTCCTCACACTCCGAGACCGGTTTATTTCATCCCCGTAATCCTGAGAAACAACCTGTCGAGGAGAACCCTATCTTTGTGAACCTGGAGTCAGACCCCGAAGCGGCCTCAGTTGCTCGCTCCGTGAATTCGGGAGCTCGCCATCTGGGGAGAGGGAATAGCAAGAAAAACCTGCTCGCCAAGTCGTGGAGGAAACAAGTTCTGACCTCCACGAAGACGAGGACGAGGAGGCCGAGGTGCTCCAGCCTGTAAACCCCGACGAGCTAACTTGGGCGTATTTAAAAGATATTAACTTCTCAATGCCTGATCCAATAGAACATCAAGCCCCGGTCGTCGTTGCTCGTCGGGTTGACTAGAATGAATACGAGAGAAAGTATTCAAATCGTTTTGAAGTGCCAGCTCACGGGAAGTGAAAACTCAAGGCGGCTGAGTACGCAGCGAGCTGCATTGTGTCCGCCATTACCGAGGAGGAGCTGCCTCAGATTCGGAGGGATTACTAAATTCCCTTCGACATACAGATGTACGCACCTTTGACGGATGATAGAGTTGATCGCCCACCTCGCGGGCTCACGGCGATCAATCTTGCCACCCTTGGTGCCGGAGTCACCCTGCCCCTGCATCCTTTGGTCGGCAGATTTTTGGAGCGGACAAACTTGGCAATAACCCAGCTGACTCCCGTAGGGTGGATGAACCTCATGTCACTAATAGTTTTGTTCGCCTTAGAGGGATATCCTAACAAGCTGTCAGCTGAAGAAGTTTGTTACTTAATGACGATCACCGGTTGTACGGGAGAGGAAGCAAGCTGGTACTATCTCTTTTCCCAACATCTCAAGGCGCGACCAGGCCTGAAGTTGGTGGAGGACATTCCAGGGAAGGTGTGAGGCTGGAAGCACGACTGGTTTTGGATAGGGGGTGACTGGCGTGCTTCTGCTCGCCCTTATGGTGGTCCTGAGCGGATTGAAACCCCGACGGAGTTTAGGGACCTAAAGCGTGAGTCTTATCCCTTCTATATTTTTGAAGTGGTAAGACTAATTTTAATTTTTTCTTTTCTTTGATTCAGGTTCCAAAAATTTGAAGTGGCGAAGCGCTAAGGATAGCATCAGCGACCAATTCTTGTTCGTCGTAAGTCTGATCGCACTTCATCGCCGAGAAGACCGTAGCATCGGCCATTTTTCCTGGAATCCACTCTCCGGGTTGCGCACTTCACCACCTACCCTCATCACCTCGAGGCTCAGGCCCCAGTTCCCGAGGGTAAGCCCTTTGATTTTGGGCGAAAAGATCTGTCCACACTTAATATTTAAACTCATTGTTCTATCTTCCTTCTGCAGATCAGCTCGTCACCGTTGCTCTTCACCCATCATTCCTTGTACTTGATCAACACGTTTGGGAGATGCCGACCAAACGGGGACAAAAGAAAGCTGACCCATTGGCGAAAATGATCGCCCTCGCTGCCCAAGACGGGAGGGAAGATCCCAGGTAGGTCGGCGGATCGAGCTCAGCGCAACCGTCTGCCCCCTTAAGCAGTCCACCTAAAGTCTCAACTCCAAGGACGAAGAGACTTCTCCGAGGAGATGGCACTCCCGTCTCCGATTCCGAAAGGACGGCCAAGAAAGCCAAGGCCGACCAGGAGAAGGTGACCATTGCTGTCCGCCCTTCCGAGCCCGACAGCCAGCAGACTCCTTCCGTGGAGCGTCACCCTGAGCAGTCTTTGGTCGCTGCTGTTGGAGTTATACGTGAAAGTATGCTTTTACTTTGTATAACTCGTGTATCAAACACTTGTTTATGAGAATAATTCTTTTATCGCATTTGCTTTAGTTATGATTGAATGTTGAATATCTATTGCAAACTGTTCATAATAGTACTAGTTACATTGTAGTTAATGTGGTGATACCCGATCACAGAAGACGACATTAACAGTTTCCTTGTAACTAAACGTACATTTTCACTACCTAGGTGGAATTGAACAATCCGTCGTAAAAGGTCGATGTGTAAGGCTCAGATTGGTCTGTCTTGACTAAGAGATTGCACTAGCACATTTAGTATGTGTTGAAGAGGACCTACAGCGAGGATAAATTCTTCTGTTCTGAAATGTGAAGAATTAGACCTCAGTGGTTGTTGATTTCTTAATCTCCGTCACTTAAATAGGACCGTGTGTGCTTAATGGTTACTGCTTTGATTCATGTTGGATGAGAATCATTGTGACTTCGAATTTTGTGTCTTAGGCAATAATATTAATCATACGACGGTTGCTAAGATTTAATACGGAGAAACGCGTGCGAGTACGGCTCGTGTGATTAGTCCCCTTGGTGGGCTCAGAAGTTTTATCGTACCAAATCTTGCAAGTGAAGAATTAGTTTCTTCGGTACGGATAATAATGTTGAGCTGTCTTTACTCCAAGGTGAAATATATTAATTAATTTAGAGCTATTCAGAAGCTTAATTAATTAATGGACTTGATAATCTTAAACACGGGAAATAATAACCGGGAGCCCATATTATCGTAATATGGATTAAGATGGATAGTGCAATATTAATTTATTAGTGGTAATAATTTATATTAATGGATTGAATTATATTGGGGCTCAATATTGAAATTCAGAAGTCCATTAGGAGGTCCAATCTTAATTCTCCTTAAAGGCCCCTCAAGTAGCCCAATAATGATAAGGTGATTAAAATAAAAAGAAAATAATAATGCTGATTTTTTCTATTATTTTCGAAAATTAGGAATATTAGGAGAGAAAAGATTTTGTTGGTTTTCTTGGAAAGATATTATGGAAGATAAGTATTCTTGGAATACAAGATTATCTCATATATTCAAGAAGATCCAAATCTTGGATTCTCTACCTATTATTTTCGAAATTTACAAGCTTATAAGGAGTGTGAGATTTTTGTGGAATATTTTATTTTGGAGAAAAGAATATATGAGATATATTCAAGATTTCTTAGAGTCTAAGAAAATATTTTTTCCAAAGCCCATATACCTAAAAATTTCGGCCACTATACTTATAAATAGGGGATGATTATTTCATCCCCAAGTACATCATTCCATGTGTTGGAAAAATCAAGAGCATAGATATTTTTCTTTTTCCTTAGTTATTTAAATTATTCGAAAGCATCTCCCACCGGTGATCGAATAAGGCGAAAGGGAATACTTGAGAAGACTTTTGGGTTGATAAAGCGCGTACGTGTTTGTCCCATTTTGTTCAAAGGCCAAGTTCTACGAGAGGTACGTTAATCACATATTATCTTGTTTATTCCGCCATAGATTATATGTGAATTAATTCAACATGCATGATGTTAAATTGGTTGTTGGAATTATTATTTGAATTAATTAGGATTAATTCATGCTAGTAATAATTGTATTTAAGTTCGTATTTAAATTTCATCCCGAATAGATTCCGGGCACCCCTATTTTCTCAACAACTGGAATCAGAGCCACGGTTTCGGGCTTTGATCTTTAAATTGGAATTTAAATTGTTTAACATTAAATTGAAATTGGATAGTAGAATTGCTAGATCTTTTTTGCAGGTATCCAATTGTCATGGTTTTAATGTTGTTATTTTTTCCATGCGTGTGAATTAATTGTTTTTAATTCGATTCGTTCGAATTCGTTTTTTTCGTGAGAAAATCCACGAGTAGATTAGTTGTTTTTATTTTGATTCGGTCATTGTAATAAACTAGTCTAGATCTAGTATTTATTTTTTTTGAAAAATAAATTGTAACCGGATCGTGACGAAGAACGGAGAATTAAAGACGGCGTACCCGGACGACGCATGCATGGACGTAAAATCGTGCATGGGGTGAAGAAAATGAGAATGAACGTCGAAACCCGACGCACGGGGTGCGCAAGGCGCACGACCCGCGCGCGACGGGTGGCCGACGCCGCGCAAGGGCGCGCGCGCCTCAGCGCTTGGCGTGCGGCGCCTCGGTGCTCGGCCTGCTGCGCCTCAGCGCTCGGCGTGCGGCGCCTCGGCTGCTTGGCCGAGAGGCGCGCGGGCCCACTCCGTGGGCCGACGCGCGCCGTATCTCGGGCCGTGGAATTTTTTTTCGGTTCTGTTTTTTTTCGTGTGATTTTAAACGTCGTTCCGAACCCCAAACGATGTTGTTTTTTATGAAGTGTTACTGTTCGAGTGGGAGCGTGTCGAGACGAACGACGGATAGCAACAAGGACGATATTTCGCATCAAGACGTGAAGAAATTAAGCCGTGACAATTGGATTTGAGTGCTCCAATGTGTTTAATTTTGTTTTGATGAATGTTTTATTTCGTGCACTTATTATTATTTGTTAATATGTGTTTGCATAAATGTTATTGTCCATAATCCTAATAGATTGACCTTCAACTAGAATAGATATCACAAATCAAATCAAATACTCAATTACTCATGCAAATCCAAACACCCAAATACAAGAAAATTAACTAAGCATAATAACAAACAAGTTCATATGAAATAAAGAAAAATAATCCATGAACAAGAAATTAAACCAAAGGCAAATGAAATTAAGGAAAGAAGTTACCTCTTGGAAATTGATTTAGCTACAAAACTTGAGAATCCTTACTTGGAATGAAAATTACAATTAAATGAAAGTTTAATCTAATCTAATTTAAGCTAGAAATTGAAAGAAATGCAAAAGAAAAAAAAAATCTTGGGGAATTAGGGTTCTAAGCTATGAGTGTATTGTTGTTCTTGTCTAAATCTCATGAAAAATGGTATTTAAAGTGTGGAGAGAGGGTTTGAGACGAAAATTGCAGTTTGGCCCTTGAAAATCTTAAAAATTGCAAAGATGTCCCAAAATAAAATATGGCACGGTTTGGTTCCTCCTTCACGCGACCGTGCGGCTTGATCTCACGTCGTGCACGAATTTTCCCACACGAGCCGTGGCCAAAAGGCACGGCCGTGCGGGTTTTTCCTTCCCCGTGCATCAATTTTCGAGCACGAGCCGTAGCCAAATGGCACGGTCGTGTCCGGCTTTTCAAGCCGTGCTATTCTCTGCTCAAAACGACGTCGAAGCTTCTTCTCAATAGCTCGGTTTCTGGACAACAATGGCGGCTTTCAGTTCCGCGTCGTGATTCTTGCGGTTTCAATTCTGCAAATTCCGATTTTGAGCTCTCATTTCCGGCGTGAATGGAGAGCTTTCCGGCGACTGGCACTTCGATTTCTTTTATCCTCCATGAATACCGGCGAGTTCGAAGCTTTCCCGATCGTATTCCGGCATGGCGGTGCGGCTCTGCTCCTTCCGGTGGTAGCTTCGCTTTCTTTCCAACTACGTGGGTTCATTGTCGAAGCTTTCAGCTTCCATTAATGAAGTTTTCTCAGTTTACATATGAAACCCAGCACTTTCTCTCTTCGTATGGTCAAAAGGATGAAAGCAAGGTGAGTTTCCAATTTAAAAAGGCCGCTTTGACCTGTCCTAAATGTAGTTGTGGGGCCCGCATGCATTTCTATCTTTGCCTTCACGTGAGCTGCAAACATTTAAACTTCCATGTTTTTCTCATATGTTCCAAATAAATGCCCTCCACTTTGGGCCATCACTTGGGCCTTTAATTTTCTCTTTGAATTGGGCCGTAAATATAGGCATAAATTTGGGCCTCAAATCCTGAAATTATTTAATCAAGCCCAATTCTTCTCTCATTCTCTTCTCGACTCATTCTTTTCTCGATTATCTTCACAAAATTAGATGCACGTGTTTGTTTCTAAAAATCTCAATTTTCTGCAAAACTACACACAAACACCTTTCTCGACAATTAAACACAAGTGATCAATTTAATGTAAATAATTGCAAGAAACTCAATAAAATAAGCAATTTAATTACACGAATTTCGAGCAAAAATCACACTAATCAATTTCCACAAGCTCCGGAATGTATGTCCTCCAAAGTTGTCATTCCCTGCCCCCTAGACAAACACTTGAGTAGCGGGACTGAAAAACCTCTTTTGTAAAGCTGTTCGTCTACCAGAGTATATCTGGCTGCTTGTTTTGTTATTCTTGCAGCTTCAAAAGAGTTGCTTGGCAGTTCCCCGTCTTTCAAGTATTTGGCTATAGGAGTTCTCCAATCATCGTCATCTTTTTGTTCAACCACTTGGTTTACTTCGTAATTCATTGTTGATGGTTGAGTTTTTCTGGTGATAACGAGGTCTGCTAAATCGGCTGGCCCATTGCTTGTTGCTAGTCTTGCTAGGGCATCAGCTTGTGTGTTGCTCGTCCGTGGTATCTGTTGGATATGTACTTGGTCTAATAAAGACACCAAATGAGCAACAATTCGTTGATACTCAATCATTTGTTCGTCTCTGGCCTCATATTCACCTCGTACTTGATTTACAATGAGTTGAGAATCTCCAAAGATCTGAAGTCGTCTAACTCCGACGGCTAATGATAAGTGGAGACCTGCAATGAGGGCTTCGTATTCAGCCTCATTGTTGGTGGCCATAAACTGGAATTTGATGGCCGAAGTGAATACTTGACGGTCGGGGCTGATGAGAAATATTCCTGCCCCCGAGGCCAGGTTTGTTGACGAATCGTCCATATAGAGATGCCATGGGTGATCTAGCCCTCTCGTCGGATTTTGAGGGAAAGTTAACTCGACTATAAAGTCGGCTAATGCTTGTCCCTTAATCGTTGTTCGAGGTGCGTACGTTACACCAAATTGGCTTATCTCTATGGACCATTTTAACAGACTGCCAGCTGTGTCGGGTCGGTGCAGTATTTGCCTGAGTGGGAAAGTTGTCAGTACTTCAACCCGATGATCGTAGAAGTACGGTCTTAACTTTCTAACACTCATGACAAGAGCATACGCCAGCTTTTCAGTGGGTGAATATTTTACCTCGGCTTCATGCAGGGCCTGGCTGACATAGTAGATGGGAAGATGAAATTTACCTTCCGCTCGCACCAATACCGAACTTATGGCCGTATCTGACGCTGCCAGATATAAGTATAATTTTTCATCAGGGATTGGTTTTGATAGAATCTTTACGTCCCCTAGATAGTCTTTCAATTGGTCAAAAGCTTTCTGGCAGCTTCCAGTCCATGTAAAGTTGCCTTTTTTGATGGCTTCAAAAAATGGACAACATTTGTCCCCTGATCGCGATATGAACCTGTTCAAAGCTGCTAAGCATCTTGTTAGTCTTTGCACTTCTTTGATAGAACGAGGAGGTTCCATATCGACAATTGTTTTAACCTTTGCAGGATTGGCTTCGATTCCTCGCTTGCTGACCAGATGGCCCAGGAACTTTCCAGAATATACTCCGAAACTACTTTTCTTTGGATTCAACTTCATATTGTATTTTCGGAGAATGTCGAACACCCGGGATAGATGATGGAGGTGATCTTCTTTCTGTTCACTTTTGACAACTATGTGATTAGGCGTGAAATTGTCATGATTCGTAGCTTAAAATGCCATAGTTTTGGTCGATTTTGTCGAGTATTTAGAGTCAATTGAGTATTATTTCTACACATTGATGAATTTATCTCTTTGATACTTATAGGTGAATCGAGGGTGAAAAACAAAGTTCGTAGGACTTTGAATCGACTCAAACGGATGCCCGGATGAGAAGATATCGAAGAAATACGAATGGTATTAGTGCGCAAGAAGAAAAGTATCAGTTGAAGAAGAAGGAGAGCCACTCGAGTGGAGTCACTCGAGCGCCACCGCTCGAGCATGTTGCTCGAGCGCTGAAATTGTCCAGAGAACTTTTGCCATTCGAGCTACTCGAGCACTACCGCTCGAGCATGTTGCTCAAGCGCTCAAAACCAACAGAGAAATTCGATCACTCGAGCAACTCGAGCGCCCAAAAACTTACAGAACGATTTGGCCACTCGACCAGCTCGAGCACTACGCTCGAGCCCCTGCTTCATTCGAGCTACACAGCTCGAGCGCCCCCGCTCGAGCGGATGCTGCTCGAGCACATTTATGTTCTTGCTTCCGGATTAGTTTTTCGGCCCATGAGTTTCCGATTTGGCCCGATGCTTATATATACTCATCCCGAACACTTTTTTACACACCACTTGATACCACATCACTTTGAGAGTTAGTTTTTTTAGAGAGAAAGAGGAGAAGAGACGAGCAAGCTTAATTTTCACGTGTAATTGAGGTTTACTTACGAATTCATAGTTCGGTTTTGATTTTTAGTTTCTTTTCTAAAGTTCTTTGTTCTTGAATACTTGAGACTTCATTTTATTAGTTTAATTTCAGTTCTTAGTATTTATTTCTTTCAACCCTAGTTTATGTTTGATAACTTCTTAGTTAACATCATTATGTTCATGTTCGTTACTTCTTCGATTGTTTTTGTTTCCGTAAAAATCATGTCTAGCTAAAACCCTTGCATGCTTGGGGTAGGATGAACTCGTAGAAGTAGGATGTGTGTACATAATTAGGGTAATTCGTGACGTTAGTTTTAATTCTCTTAATTAATGAATTCTTAAAATCAATCTTAACTTTACCTTTGAATTTCGTTCAAAAAGTATTCGAGAGAAGACAATCTTATCACACTTTAACAATTAGTAGACTAAATGAAAGGGTTTAGAAAGGGTTAATTAATCTACCGGTTTATCTAGGGAGGATGGCCACATCACCTTAGTTTAAATTATGGTCTCGTTAATTAAGCACGATCTATTAACTTGTTAGTGGATTAGTGAAGTCGATTATTAGGATAAAGTATTAGATTTTTAATTCTTGAGCTTTCATCTTACAATCTTTTACTTAGGTTATTTCTTGCACGTCACGGTTATTTTGATTATGTACCTGCTCTGTTAGTATACGTAGGAATTCCTATCCTGAGCATCATCATCTCATATTTGAAAACACACTTTTACGTTCTTAGTTTAAATTTCCTTTTTGCATTCATAGAGTAATTTAGTTTAGATTATATTTTCTTCTAAAAAACCCAAAACATACACTCATATTAATTACGACGCGTAGATCTTTAGGGATCTGTTCACATACATTCCTTCCTTTGGGTACGATACACTTGGTCGCTATACTTGCTTATACTACAGTGAACCTGTACGCTTGCGGGGAAACTACTAGTAGAAAGTTAGTATTTTCGATTCAAGTCAATGGCGCCGTTGCCGGGGATGGCGTTGTATGTCTTTTGAATAGGACTTGTAGATAGCTTAGTAGTTAGTAGTGAGTGCTTTATTTTTTTGTTTTATTCTTACGTGTTCGGCAGTTGCATTTTTATTCTTTTGTTAGTGTTTCAGGTTTATGAAAACACGATCGCAAGGTGATACGAGCGAATAGAGACTACAACTAGATCCTGAGACAATAGCAAGAAGAAACCGAGCCTTTTTAAGAAGGATGAATGATGTCGTAGGAGAGAACGAAAATATGGACATCAGTAATAAGTTGGATGATGCTGCAAATGAGTTTAATCAGACAGGACCGGGTTGAGGGCACTGGAGGGAATGGTAGTCAGAATCAAGTTCTGTTAGGGGAAAGCCAGAGCCGAAACTCGGGTACACATAACGTAAACAATCCAGCTCATAACCTTGTCTAATATCCTCAGAACAACCCTGCATATCCACAGAACAATTTCCCACAAAACAACTTACCTTACCCTTACCCACACCCATCATATCCATATCCACCGTACCCGTACCCTCCAACTCCTGTTTACAACCAACCACTAGTCTATCAACCACCACCAGGCCAACAAGTATCTGTACCACCTGCTATTCCTCAGCATGTTCCTCAGAACGCCGATCAGAACATGGCTATTCGAGGAAGGTTCACGGCATAACCGCAACGGTATTATGATGGAGTGGCATTGTCACCTGTAGAGGCAAACAACTTCTCAATTTCCCCTGAAATTCTAAAGCTGCTTACCGAAAATCAATTCAAGGGGGAGGTTGGGAAGGAGAATCCTCATACTCATCTGAGGAGTTTTCTTATGATAGCATTCACGTTCAATTATAACGGCATGTCTGAAGATGCCAAGAGGCTCAGGCTGTTCCCATTCTCTTTGACGGGAATAGCAAAGGAGTGGTACGATAACACGCTCCCACGTGGAGGTGTAACCACATGGGCCGAGCTTGAGCGTCTATTCCTCGAGCGATTCTACCCTCCATCTAGAACCATTAGAGCAAGGATAGAGATCTCTTCTTTCCGCCAGAAGCCAGGTGAGAACTTACGTCAGGTATGGGAGAGATACTCTAACATGTTAATTGAGTGCTTGCAGCACGGGTACAATGTGGGGGATATCATGGCGTTCTTCTATAGTGGAGCCAGCAAGACTGGTCAAACCCATCTTGATGCATGTGCCAGTGGAGCATTTCTGAATCATGGTACAGCTAGATGTAGAGAGATCGTAGATAATATTGTTACGAATGTCGGGCAATGGAACGAAGACCCAAAATTTCAGAGAGCTTGTAAGTTGGAGGAGAATGAGGGAACGATGAAGCTGTTGATGGCGATGATGGAGAAGATAAGTAAACTTGAGATGGGGCAGAATCTAGTTGGAGGGAATGTAGCAGTGAGCGAGAAAGTGGACCCTCCCACGAGTCAGCAAGAGGAGGCCAACTATATGGGAATGCCTAACTATCCACAAGGTGGCAATCAATTTGGAAGGTCTTCTTATGGCCAACCATTTGTACCTCCAGGTCCACAACCTCCTCAAAATCAATGGAGGAATACCCAAGGGTATCAAGGAGGCCAGCAGCCTCTTCAGAACACATGGAGAAAGAATGAGAAATTTTCATATGCTAATCCGAAGGCCGGAATTACAGTTCTCCAGGTGTTGATCCAGGTTCAAAACCCCCGGGTGGAGAAGGCGGTTCCTCAACTGAGGAGATGTTGAGAGCTATCCTTCAGAATGTGGAGAAAGGAAGCAAGAGATTGTCCTCATTGGAGTACGATGTGAAGGAGTTGCATAAGGAAGGTGATCAGCGTGATCAAGAACTCCAAAGAAGGGACATTGATCTAAATCGAGCTCCACAAGAGAACAACCGCAGGTTCACTTCTATTGAGTATCAAATTAGTCAAATTGTAAAGTCTCAGACAAGAGAGCCGGGCAAGTATCCCTCAATGCCCGAGGGAAACCCAAAGGAGCATTGCAAGGCTATTGAGTTGAGAAGTGGGACCAAATATGATGGTCCCCATATGCCTGCTGATTCTGAGACGCCCCAAGGAGAGGTTGAGATAGAAGAAAAAGAGACTGAAGCAGATATAGATGAGATTGAGGAGAGGGGAGTTGAGAAAGGGGTTGAGGGTGAAGGCACTCAGAAGAGTAAAGATATGGATGAGACCCAGAAGGGAAAATACCTTGAGGAAGGAATTGAAGAGATTGAGAGAGTTCCAAAGTGGAAGAAGGCAAAGGAAGCAAGGAAGAATGTGAAAGAAACTGAGAGAGATGAATGAGGGGTACCCAAATTCGTGATGCCTGTCCCATATCCACAGCGGTTTATGAAAAAGAAATTAGATGAACAGTTTGCAAAATTCCTTGATGTTTTTAAAAAGTTACATATTAACATTCCATTTTATGATGTTTTGGAACATATGCCTAACTACGCCAAGTTTCTGAAGAACTTGATAGCAAAGAGACGGAGAGTGGATGGACCCGAGCTAGTGCACTTGAACCACGAAGTGAGTGCTATGGTGCACAAGGCGCTTCCGCTCAAGTTGAAGGATCCCGGGAGCTTCACCATTCTATGTGATATCGGGAACGGGATCAAGAAAGGAGCTTTGTGTGATCTCGGGGCGAGCATTAATTTGATGCCTCTTTCGTTATTTAAGAAGTTGGAAGGGGGTGAGCTTCAACCCACGATGATGACGCTCCAGCTTGCTGATAGGTCTATCACTAGACCTCAAGGAGTAGTGGAGGATGTTCTAGTGACGGTGGAGAATCACATTTTTCAGCCGACTTTGTGGTACTCGATATGGAGGAGGATGAGCATGTGCCACTGATTTTAGTGAGGTTGTTTCTAGCTACAGCCGGGATGGTACTTGATGTAGCGAATGGGAAGATTACGGTCAAGGTTGATGATCAAGAAGTGAAGATAGCTATTTATGAAGCTATGAAATACCCCTTGGGAGATGAGAGTTGCCACTTCATTGACATCATGGACACTTGTGTTGAAGATACACTTCTCGGCCCTTGCTCTTTCTATGTTCATCAGTTTGATTATCTTATCCTTGATGATCTATCTTATGATTCTTATGATCTTGATTATTTGACAGCTTGAAAGAAAATGAAGATGTCAAGTTCTTGGAGATGAAGAAAGTAGAGGATGAGGACGACTTGGAAGCTGAGGAGTCGACATTCGAGAAGATGTTCGATAAGGCGCCACCATTGGAGGCAAAAAAGGAGCTGAAACCACTCCCCGATCACCTCAAGTACGCCTACTTGGATGAGACCGATAAGTATCCGGTAATTGTATCTGCCCTTTTATCTGATGATCAGCTTGAGAGACTTTTAGTAGTGCTTTGTAAGCACAAATCTGCTATAGGATGGTCGATTGCGGATATTAAGGGAATTAGTCCTTCCATTTGCATGCATAGGATTAGATTAGAAGAGGGTAGAAAAGTTGTAGTGCAAAACCAATGTAGTGTTAATCCGGTAATTCAAGAGGTGATACATAAGGAGGTTTTGAAGTTGTTAGATAGCAACATGATCTTTGCAATTTCTAATAGTCCATGGGTGAGTCTGTTGCACGTAGTTACTAAGAAGAGGGGTACCACGGTGATTAAGACTGAGTCTAATGAATTGGTAGCCACTAGATTAGTGACGGGATGGCGTGTATGTGTTGATTATAGGGAGTTGAACAAGGCGACGTGTAAGGATCATTTTCCTCTACCGTTCCTTGATCAGATGATTGATAGATTAGGTGGTTTTGAGTATTATTGTTTCTTAGATGGGTATTCGGGGTATAATCAGATCATGATAGCCCCCGAGGATCAAGAGAAGACCACATTCACCTGCTATTATGGGACTTTTGCTTTTAGAAGGATGTCGTTTGGGTTGTGTAATGCACCCGCCACCTTTCAAAGGTGTATGATGGCTATTTTTCATGGTTTGATTGAAAAGATTATGGAGGTTTTCGTGGACGACTTCTCCGTCTACGGGGAGTCATTTGATAAATGTCTAATCAATCTTGAAGTTGTGTTGAGCAGGTGTGAAGAGACAGACTTGGTGCTAAATTGGGAGAAGTGTCACTTCATGGTGAGAGAGGGTATTGTTCTTGGACATCATGTGTCCTCGAAAGGTATCCAGGTTGACAAGGCGAACGTGATTGCTATTAAGAAGCTTCCACCACCTTCAACCGAGAAGGGGATTCGGTCATTTCTAGGACATGCGGGGTTCTATAGACGTTTCATAAAAGACTTTTCACAAATTGCTAAACCCCTTTCGCGGCTTCTTGAAAAAAGAAGTCGCATTTGAGTTTACTAATGAATGTTTAGTGGCTTTTAACAGGTTGAAAGAAGCGTTGGTGAATGCCCCGATACTTGTGACCCCGGATTGGTTTAGCCCATTTGTGCTGATGTGTGATGCTAGTGACTTTGCGATGGGGGTTGCTTTGGGGCAGATTCGTGAGAAACATTTTCACGCTATATACTATGCCTCGAAGATGCTGAATTCTGCTCAAGTGAATTACACGACGACCGAAAAGGAGCTGTTAGCGGTCGTGTATGCTTTTGATAAATTTCGACCCTACCTAGTAGGGACGAAAACAATAGTATATACGGACCACGCAGCGATTCGGTACCTTATGAGTAAGAAGGATGCAAAGCCCCGTCTCATTCGTTGGATATTATTACTTCAGGAATTCGATGTTGAGATTCGAGACAAAAAGGGATGTGAGAATGTGATAGCCGATCGTTTTTCGAGATTGGAGCTTACAAAGGAAAACACAGTGGAAGATCGAGAGGTGAACGATGAATTTTTGGATGAGAAGTTGTTTTGTTTAGGAGATATTCCGGTATATCGAGTCGAAGGGAAAGCATCGTGATTTGCTGATTATGCTAATTATTTAGCAAGTGGAGAGTTACCGGTGGAGATGGACTCGGTGCAGCAGAAGGCATTTTTGAAGAAAGTTCGGGAATTTATTTGGGACGATCCATACTTGTTTAAAAGAGGGATTGATCATGTGATGAGAAGGTGTATGCCAGAGGAGGAGTGGAGTGATATCATAAGGCATTGTCACGCCTTGCCATGTGGAGGACATTTGGGTGGAGAGAAGACCGGAAGGAAGGTGCTTCAATCTGGTTTTTATTGGTCAACTCTCTTGAAAGATTGCATGGAATGGGTTAAGAGATGTGATAAGTGCCAACGATTTGGCTCTATTAATAAGAGGGACGAGATGCCGCTGCACGTGTTTATGGAAGTCGAGGTATTTGACGTATGGGGGATTGATTTCATGGGTCCATTTCCTCCTAGCAATGGGTTCTTGTACATTCTCATGTGCGTCGATTACGTTTCGAAGTGGATTAAAGTTGTCCCGACAAGAGTAAATAACTCCCGAGTGGTGATTGAGTTCTTGAAGAAGAACATTTTTGCGAGATATGGAGTCCCAAGAGCTTTGATTAGTGACGGGGGGAGTCACTTTGTGAACAAGTGGATGGAGAAGTTGCTGTCAAAATATGAGGTAAGTCATCGAGTCTCTACTGTTTATCATCCTCAATCTAACGGTCTTGCAGAGGTATCAAATCGTCAAATCAAGGAGATCCTTGAAAAGACAGTGAGCATTAGTAGGAAGGATTGGGCAATGAAGCTTGATGATGCACTTTGGGAGTATAAGACAGGCTTCAAGACTCCTCTTGGTATGTCTCCTTACCAATTAGTTTTTGGAAAGACATTTCACTTGCCCGTGGAGTTGGAGCACAAGGCATATTGGGCGATCAAAAAGCTGAATTTTGATAGTGTATTGGTTGGTGAGAAGATATTACTCCAGCTGCATGAGTTGGAGGAGTTTCGAGATAGAGCCTATGAGAATGCCCGAATTTTCAAGGAGAAGACTAAGAAGTGGCATGATGCTTGATTGAGGAAAAAAGAGTTCAAAGTGGGTGATCAAGTCCTCGTATTCAATTCGAGGATGAAGCTGTTTGGTGGAAAGCTCAAGTCCAAGTGGAACAGGCCGTATATTGTGAGGAAAGTGCATAAAAGTGGATTCCTTGAAGTCAAAAAGGAGGATGGACATAGATTCATAGTGAACGGGCATCGAGTAAAGAAATTCTTCAACTTCTCTTATGAGAATAAGGGAGGTATTTTAGATTGTCAAGTCCCGTGAGCTCCTTCGAGCTCGGTCTGGCATTAGGACCTTAAAACTAGCGCTTAATGGGAGGCAACCCATTTTTACTTGTTTTTATGTGTTTTGTTCATTTTGTCGTTTTGTGAATCGTAGGTGTTAACCTCTTTTGTCGAGAATTTTTTTTTTGGTGTAGGCTTGTTTCGTGGTGCTTGATTCGAGTAAGTGAGCTTAAGGTGAAGCAATTCATGATGATGTTGAGATGTCGAGTATTGGAGCATTCGATTGATGGAGTTTGAGGTAAATACAACCCCAAACATAGACCTCTTTGCGAAATCGAAGTTTGGGGGTGATGTGTTTATTCGTTCATTACTTTGCATTGATAGTGATTTAAGTTCATGAGAATTTAGTGTACTTACTTGTACGTACTCATTCTTTTCAAACTTTATTATTGAGTAGCAAGAACAAAGTTTGGGGGGTTGTGTATTCGTACTTTGAGTTCGTACATGAAATTCTAATGAAAAATTGGTCAAATTTTTTGAAAATATCGATGCATGAGGGTAGTTGGATCGAATTTAGTGTGAGTGCATAAGTTCGACTTGAATTGGCTTGGTGATTTATTCGTTTGGAAGAGACCCCAACTCCTCGGTCGAATGAGCAACCTGGCTTAAATCGAGGAGTTCTCAGGTTAGTTCAAGTTTAGATGAGTTTGATGATTGTTTCGAGCTTGGTTCGTATGAAAATTTCGAGTTTTGGACGTCATTATTTTATGTTGAAGGGAGGAACTGCTCGAGTGGTGCCACTCGAGCGCCTCCGCTCGAGCATGTGGCTCGAATGCCAAATCTTACAGAAACTTTTGCTCACTCGAGCAGATCGAGCGCTAGCACTCGAGCCCTTGTTCCGTTTGACTTGTATGCTCGAGCGCATCCGCTCGAGTGGGTCTGCTCGAGCGCTTCACGGGTTTCAGCCTTATTTTGAGCCACTCTATAAATACCCCTCCCCCACACTTTTACACACACTTACACACACAAATAGGGGCGATTTTCAGCATTTTTGTACGAATTACACTCGTTTGCTCACGATTTCGTTCATTTTCTTCACAAATCTTCTTCAATCCTCCAACAAGGTATGTAATCTCTAACTCTTTTCATTCAATTCGTAGTTTAGGCTTGGATTTGGCATGAATTGAGCATGAGAACTAGGGTTCATGAACATTTCGAAAATTTTGGGGATTTTTGCATAGCTTGTTGATTCTCGATTCCTTGTTGTTGAATAATGGTTATATGCTATGGGTTTGCTTGTTTTGCTTTTAATTTCAAAATTGCATGAGTAGAATGGGTGAATTTCTAGAGTGGGAAAGAGGGAATTTGAGAAAAGGAAATGGGTTTTGCTTGTTGAGAAGAAATTTTTGTGAATTGAGATTGTATTGATCATGAATGAGTATGAATTAAGTCTTGAGCATGTAAATTACATTATCCTTGTGATTTTACTTCATGATAGACTTAGTGTGGGCAATTTTGATTTGAGATGGATGAATTGTTTGAAAACTACCTGAGCACTTTGGTATGAAAGCATAAGGATTGAACTTGATGAACTTAAGTTGAGATTAAATGTTGAATGAATTGGAATTGAGAGCTACTTGAGATTATTGGGAGTGTATTGAATGTCATGAATGGTTTTGAAATACATTGTTGTGTTTTGCTTAGGTACTATGGCTCCAAAGAAAAATGAGGATAGAATCTTGTGTATTGCTGAGTTGGAAGAGGTCACCAGTGAGCTTAGGCGAAAGGGTCTGCTGCCCTCGAGGTAGGACAACTTGGACTATGAGGGGAGTTGGCGTTAAATAGCCTACCGGTGGAGTTTGATAACCGGGAAAATGGAGAAGACTCAGAGGTCCGTTGTTAGTTTCATGCGAGACATTGGAATTGAGGGTGAGTTAGAAATTTTATTGTGTGAGTGTATGAGTTAGAGTTGATTTGAGAGTGAACTCGTATGCTTGCGAATTGTCCTTTTGAGTACTTGTGTGATGAGAGTGAGAAGTCACTAGGACTAGCATGGATGTGAAAGCCGTGAGTTTTGAGCCTTTTGAGATTAAGATGCAAGAATTGATCTCTTCGTTTGTGAGTGAGTCGTCACCTTAGAGGATGCTAGAACTTGTGTGTACTCTTGCTTCTTGATTGTGTCTAGTTTGATATGCCGAATGCGATCTTATGCCATCTTTGTTTTGATTGAGTCACTTAGCCAAAAATTTCATTACCATTGACATTTGTCCCTTGATAGCCAGTTTGAGCCTTAAGCCTATTTCATTTGCTAGCACATTTAAACACTATTCCAAGTTCCTAAGCCTTTTTGTCCCAATTTGAGTGGAGAATAGGAAAAGTGTGAATGTGAAGGGATTGATTTGATTGAAAAAGGAGAATTGTGATTGCTTGAGTGATTATGAGAAGAAGGTGTGATGAAGAATATGAGTTGTGGGAAAGAAAAGAAAAAAATTGAGAATGAGCAAAAGAAAAAAAATGAGCTCATGTGAGTTGTGTGAAAAAGAAAAAAAAAGTGAAGTGGTTGAAAAAAGTGAAATGAGTTAGAAAAAAATTGAAGTGTTGAGAGTATTGGAATTGAAAGTGTGTTGATTGAAAATGTTTGAAGTATTCTGTTCCTAATCTCGAAGTACCAAGGTTTGATTTTCTATTCTCCATTCACTTAAGTCACTTACCAATATTGTTATACCACCTGTCCAAAGAGCCTACATTACAACCTTGAGAAAAGTCCTTTTTGATTCGGCATTAATTTCTAGAATATGGTCGGAGTTGAGATTGCTTACAAGCCTATGGCTGCTGATATGTGTGATTGATTAATTGATTGAGTGAGTCCCATTTATTGTTATACACTTGTGAGGGAGTGAAACACATCGTTGAGTGCACATCCATGTTTGATCTTGGTGTTTCTTGTTGTTATTGCATGAGTATGATGAAGAGAGGTGAGTTAGTATATGTGTGATTGATCTTTGAAGCTCGAGTTCATTTACTTGCATGATTTGATTTTTTGACTCATTCCTAACAATTTCACTTGACTTATTATTTCATTGCTTGAGGACAAGCAATATGGTAAGTTTGGGGGGGTTGATTAGGCGTGAAATTGTCATGATTCGTAGCTTAAAATGCCCTAGTTTTGATCGAATTTGTCTCTTTGATACTCATAGGTGAATCGAGGGCAAAAAATGGAGTTCGTAGGACTTTGAATCGACTCAAACGGATGCCCGGATGAGAAGATATCGAAGAGATACGAATGGTATTAGTGCGCAAGAAGAAAAGTATCAGTTGAAGAAGAAGGAGAGCCACTCGAGTGGAGTCACTCGAGCGCCGAAATTGTCCAGAGAACTTTTGCCATTCGAGCTGCTCGAGCGCCCAAAACCAACAGAGAAATTCGATCACTCGAGCAACTCGAGCGCCACCGCTCGAGCATGTTGCTCAAGCGCCCAAAAACTTACAGAACGATTTGGCCACTCGACCAGCTCGAGCCCCTGCTTCATTCAAGCTACACAGCTCGAGCGCCCCCCCCTCGAGCGGGTGCTGCTCGAGCACCTTCATGTTCTTGCTTCCGGATTAATTTTTCGGCCCATGAGTTCCCGATTCAGCCCGACGCTTATAAATACCAAGGGTGTAGGTCGGAAATCGCTAGTCGGACGGATTTGGAACGCCTAGCGCCTAGGCGGGGACTAGTCAGGGACTAGTCGTTGGGAGTTTTTTTTGTTTTATTCAATTTTTTACCCTCTATATCTCAGTAATATAGTAAAAAATCATTTGATAGTATTTTAATATGACTAATTTTTTTGTAGTAACAAGTTAACAATATAATATCAACTTTTATATGCAAATAGTTCAACTGGACAATCACACACATTTATCAAATTAATTGAAATTCTCCAAACGACGTCGTTTCAAGGTGGACAAAATAAAATAATGAATATATTATCTGGGCTGGTCTCCTAGGATTAGGCTCTGCATCTGGGCCTAGGCGACCAAAAGCTGACCTAGTCAGCCTTTCGTGGACTGACTGGCGAGCTGGTACTGTGGTCGGGCGAGCTACTTCTGCAATCGGGTGGATCTCGGCTGCTCCCCGACCACGGCGACCTAATATGTTCAGCGCACTCTGACGTGTGCCGGCTGACTCACCCCCAGAGCTTGATTTGTAGTTGATTCTCCATGGCTGGTTGCTCCAGCGAGCTGTTTCTCTTTGCCCTTTATTTTACGAGCTTGGGCACTGTCTGCTCATTTTGATGGTCACCCCTGGCCTTCTCATGTTCACGAGTTCTTGTTGGGCTATGCCTTGCTCGAATATGAGAAGGGCCAGGCTGAGCCCTTTTGCAAAGCCTGGAGCATTGCAATCGTTCGAGCTAATTCATCTGGGTTGCGAACAAAAGTGTCCAGCTCAGGTAACATCGATTGACGTGTAGCTGTTGGACGATTTTCTTGCTCGTTCCTGGTTGTTTATGCTCGCCTACCAGCCTGAGATATCCTTGAACGTGAATCCCTTGTCACGTGCTGGGAGTGTTGAGTCTCATGAGATTGAGGCATCTTCACTTGATGTTTAAGTATTAATCTTATTAAAAATAAAGAACACCAAGAACACCTTTCTTCGAATCTTCAAGTTTAAGTCCGAGGTTCTTACTTAGTCACACTTAAATCCTTAAATCGGAGGTTCGAGCCCTCCTTCTAGCGCCAATTTGTTGATGATCGATTCTAATCACAAGGATTAGTGGTTGTTTTTAATGGTTAATAGATCACCAAATAATTATGTGTGATTGATCACTAACGTAATTAGTGAATACGAAAATTTAGGTTTGGGTTGAATTAAAACGTGTATTGGCTTACGTGATTAATTCGTATGTAAGATAATCGAGCTGCTTTAGGTGTGTAATCGAAGTTTGGACGAGTATATCAATTTGTGCTTATTTTATTAGCTGAAAAAAATCTAAGTATTTATAGACATTTGCCTATCAGAAGGTGTTCATGACCTTTGGCCTACCTAGTGTGCATGTGTGACACTTGGGCTTTGACTAGTTTGACCTTATCTAGACTAGATTATATCCTTCTACACTGGACTTGCTCGCAGTCAGGAGCTGCTCGTCCTATTGGACTTGTCCTTGAGGAGTCTTTGGTCTGATTCTGATGGTCTTTAGTCTTGCTAGATTGTAGTCTTTGCATTGTAGTTAGATCTGTTCGGCGGGGTGTTGCTTGTGTTCGCTAGATCCTCATGGGTCTACATGGTCTTCAAGCTAATTTTGTTCGCCTGGTTAACATTTGCTCGACATGCAGGATCTGCTCGCCAGATGTCCAGTCCTGATCTTGATTTAATTTCATCTTAATCTGCAGGTATTTTGTGTTAATCTGGGTCGCCCAGATGACAATTTAGCTCGCCTATCAACATGGCCATCCTACAATTAGTTTTTATTCTATAAATGAAAAAAACAATATTTTACTACACATAATCTTTAACATTCAAATTTAAAAAATATTATAAAAAATATCACTTATTCCATTTACCTTTCAACCCTATTAATTATTGATGAGAATAAAAATGATCCACATGATATGATTCCTTACTTGGCAGTTCTCGTCAGAGATCTTGTCAGAGCCCTTGCCAGAACCCTGCAAAAAAATCCGTCGAGGAGGTGCCCGGTGTTGGGCCTCAGACACTCAAATCAAAGATCATATTATATCTTAAAGAAGATGAAATATATGCAGTAAAGTGAAAAGAGTAATGATGTAGAAGATGAGTTACCTTTTGCTAAAGGAAAAAATGGGTATTCATACTTGTTGCTTGTGAGGTTAAAATAGTAATTTAAGTTGTGATGCTCTAGAAAAGTGGGGACCAACCCCAAAGGAGCTGTTTTTTTTTTTTTTAAGTTTTGCTCTCTTTCCAAACTTTAAGTTAATCATGACCTTGCGTATTTTTATTCGAATTTAATTAATCTTTTGTTAATATCTTAATATAGTCATATCAATTACTTTACTATAAAAGTTAACATTTAATCCACCATATATTAATAAACAAATATAATTTCTTAATAAAAAAATTAAAAAAAAAGTTCTGAAAAGTTTATCGTGGGACTAAAAAAGTTTTAACTCATCCTTTTAACGTGTTTTTCCCAACCTAAAATATATACCGCAAATTGTAAGATGATAAATACGACTCGATCTCTTCTCCGAGTTAGCATTTACATGATATGTTCTCTTTCGTGAAATATTATTAAACAAAAAATAAAATAAAACAGGGAGCAACTAAAAGAATAAATGTTAAAGCTCACATTAATGGAAGACAAAACCACCACCGAGCCCACTCCATTATTGGACGGCCAAATTAATAAATGGGCTCAGCTTATCTGGATATATTTACTACCCCCAACAACTCCTGGCTCAAGTGTGTGTTTATTTGCAAGTTTTTGAGGGAAAATTTTGTCAAATAAAAAAAAAAGTTTGGGAAAATGAAGAGAATCAAACAAAACGCTTTCCTCCCTCTTCTCCTCATCGTCTTCATTTTCCTGATCGTAAAAGCAGAGTGCTTCAGCACCGCCGAGTCGGGGCGTTGCAACGCTTCGAGAATCTCGGAGTGCTTGCCGGACGAGGAGGAGTTCCTGATGGATTCCGACAGTAGCAGAAGGATTCTGCAGGCCGCCGGAAAACGGAAAACCATCAATTTTGTGCTGAATAGAAATAATCCATATTGCAAGAGAGATAGTTACGGCAGTTGCATTGGGAAAGAGAGCAAATTTTACAAAAAACGGCCTTGCAACTACCAGAATCAATGCGGTCGGAAGCTATAGCACCGACTTACGACGTCGTTTCAAGCTTTCGCTTCTTTGATCTGCTGCTCCAGATCTAGTTTATCAAAGCTTCACCGGCCGTATCATGCTGGTTTGAATTGTGTTCATGGTATGTTTGTTATGTGAAGATTGAGAAATTTATGGTAATTTCGTTTCGTGGAATTGAATAATTGTTCTTAATTTGCTATTTAGGATGTATGGCCATTTCGGTAAACCTTTCTGTATTTTGATATGACAAAAATTTGTATGAGACAACACAAATTAACACATACCTTTATTAAAGTGTTAATGAGTCAATGCTCTAGTTATACTCATTCTCATTGTCTCATGCCATGAAACGGTTACATACAAGACCTACTCAACCTTATCAATGACACTATAAGTCCAAAGCTCTGCAAAAATACAATGTACAAACATTTAACAAAAAACACGTGTTAATGAATATTAGCAATAGGGGTAGCATATGTTAATGTTATGTATAGGGTATCATCGTTCAACAGCTAGCTAGTCAGCCTTTTGTTGTAGCCATTTCGTGCCACAGGTCGGCACCGACCTAAAACAAGCATGAAGTGACAAAACAACACGTCCGGGACGACACCGATCTGGCCGGACGGTTTCCGGCCTCCATGGGTTCCGATCCCATTTTTCGACCTAAAAAATGAGGTCGGAAACAAGCTTAAACACTTATCTACCTTGATCAAGATACAGGACAAAGGGGCCGGGACCGGACCGGTCCGACCTCGACCATGTAAAACCAATAAATGTCGCTGGGGCACGGCCAATGTTCAGAAGGGCTTCCCGACCTCAAGACCAACCAAGAGGACCGACCTCCGACCTTAAAGCATCTCTGACCTACGTAAGGGAAATAGAGCACGTGATAGAATCTGGCGAGATCTTCCCCCAAGAGGAAAAGAGCCACCTCCGTACTCAGTGACAGAGAGAATATTCCATCCAAATACAGAAAAAAGTCAGAGAATCGTCCTTTTCGGACACGTGTCAACGCGCCAGTGGTCGACCGCCGGCAGACTGTGGCATACGGACACCCTCGCGTCCTCAGAGGCTGGAGGCATTTAATGTCTCTGTCCCCTGAGAGGTCGGAAATGACGTTTGTACCCCTGTATGGAGAAAACTATAAATAGTCCCACATTTGTAACAAGAAAAAGAGTTCAACACATTCAATCAAAGCAATTTAATTCTCGTTTAAGTCCAGGGACTAAAAACCCCTGGCAATTCTTGGTGTTCATGCATTTAGTTCATCATCTTTATAATCATTCTTCATCACAATCATTCATTTAGCATTGATGAATCCAATCATTTGATGTTTTTACCAAAGCTCTTATAAATAGCCATTAATTTCCAGCCTTATTTATTTGGTAAACAACACCTTTTAATTAACAAACAAATTCTAAGAATTGGTAACATATTCATTATTAAGTGTTCTCTTTTGTTTCTTTGTTATATAATATTATTTATTTATTATATGTTGTATCCTAATCCTAAACCTATGTAAAGATGAGGTTTTTTCTGATGATTTGGCAAGGCCACATCTCATGATATCAAAATTTCTCTTTCTTATCAATTCTATTATTTTATTTTAAAATGTAACGGTTTTATGTATACAGTTTTTGGTATATTATTAATGAGGTATTATGAGTTATGTATACATTTTTGGTATATTATGAGTTATCCATAACCTACTAAAAAAAACTTCTTCATGTTTATGTGGTATGTCTATTAGTTTATACATACAGAAAAATGTGTTCAATATTAGCAATAAAATTATGGGTATTTCTGGTGCGCACCCGGGGCATGTGTGCCCTTGTTGACTAGGAGACCGAAAAACGGACACGTCAGATTGATTGGATGGGTGTTGGACGGTGGTCGGGCCTATGTCTCCCTCCACTCCACGGTACTCATACTCTGAGCCATGTGATCTTAATAGCCGAGCCAAGGAATGGGCTGTTAATCATTTTCCTTTTTTGCTTAGTGGAGAATTCACCGGAATCTACGGATTACCGAGAAACCACCATTGTTGCCTGAAATTATAGACGTAGATGCCTGGATTAATGGGTGTACGTGGGGAAGCTTCAAATCAAATGCAGTCATCGCCGGAATGAAGCTTTTCTCGTTGGAATCAATGGACGTCCTACCGGAATATTTTCCAAATATATGCGCTGTGCTGACTCGTCCGGTTCAACCGACGGCGGATTCGTGGGCAATATAGAAAGGGGCGGTGGAATGCTTAGATATTCAGTTTTTGGACATAAATATTCAGTTTTTGCTTACAATTAAAATCCATGGAGAAGGAAAGCTCCATTATTCGCTGGAAGCTTGCAGATTCGTTCGAAAAACCACCATTGTCGCTGGAAGTTGCAGAGGTAGACGCTGGGATTAAGGGGTGTACATCGGGAAGCTTCGGAATGAATGCAATCATCGCCGGATTGAAGCTTTCCTCATCGGAAACAATGGAGGTCCTGCCGGATTCTCGACGAGGAAGACAACTTGGTTCGAATTAAAGTACAAGACCCAGTGAAATTCGAGGAAATTATTAGAGAACGAAACTTGATACAGAGCCGTCGTGTCGGATTTATTTCCAAATTTTTGCAGTTTGATGGCTCGTCTTCAATTCGGCCGATTCGTGGGCAGTGGGCACTATAGAAAAGGAACGGTAGAATGTTTAGATATATTTTGGACATTAGTGAGAATCTGAAACTAATCCCTGCTTCTCAATCCTTCTCCTCTGTTTTTTTTTTTTTTTTTTTGTTAATTTCTCTCTTTCTTCTTGGTTACACGGAAACGGCAATTAATTGTGCAACCATAATCCATCATCAATAAAAAGAACTAAATTAATTTTCAAAATAAAAAAATAATTTCAAATTAGCAGAACCCAAGAACAAAATTGAATAGAGTTCACATTTATAGATAAAAATCCAATTGATTAGAAACTAAACTAAATTTTTTATCTCCTATGATATAACGAATAAAAAAGAAGTTGTGATTCTAAATTCCTATTCCGGTGATATGTACCCAGAAAAATCCGGCAAATAAAAGAAGTCTGGTGAACAAATTTTTTGGAACAGTATGAAGAGAGAGAGAGAATAATAAAGTATGAGCAAATATGAGAAGTAAAAACATAAAATGGGAAAGATGAAAACATGAAGGAGACAAAAATGCAGAAGGAACAGTAGTGGTCGAATTGTGTTTGTTGACCATATTTTAAACATTTAAAATGGACGACTCTGATTAAAACTGCTTTTAATCAGACGGTTGAAAATAATAGGGGTAGTTGTACCCCCGGAGCGCAGTAGTAACTCTCTAAAATTATTAAGTAGTGATTCAAAATATGCACAAACCGAAAAATAAATTTTGTGATGTGTATAAAATTTTGTGCGGTGCCCCTTGAGACCTTCAAGATTATGGTACTTCATGGTCGAGTTTAAGGTTGTGTCAAATACCATATATACACTTCAGCTTGTTCAACATTTTCTATTGCTATCTCAAATGTCTCATTTTATCATCACAACTAAAATAATTAAGGGGCCGCTTGGTTAAGGAGGTAATGGTTATAGGGTAATGAGAATGATTCTATTAATAGTGCTTGATATTATCAATACATTATAGTAAAATTGAAAATGAGTTATAATTTACCTATCAAATGACTCCTCATTCATTACCCTCTACTTGAATGACTCTTCAATCACTTTAATTCTCATTACCCTATAATTATCACCCCAACCAAGCGGGCCCTAAGTTTCTAATAAATAATTTTTTTTTCATTTGAAGTCATTTGATTTGGAAATTTTGGTTGGAGCCTCCACAGATTAATTTGGGAAGAACTTAAACTTAAAATTAAAAAATTCTTATCAAAATTGACAAAAAAGATATTTAAATTGATAAAATAACATAATACATGATAAAAATTGGACTCACCTTAAAATTTATAATATTAACTCCTACTTATAGAATGAACAGTGTTGATGATCGGTTTTAATTGAACGGATTAGTGGTTGTTTTTAACCGTAATTAGGATCACCAAACAATTTTATGTGATTGATTACTACCGTAGATAGTAAATATGATAGATTGGAATTATAAAATCGAAAATACACGTATTGATTACGTATTTATTTTGTATGTGTGCGTTTTGTGGTGTATGAGTGTGTGTAGAGAGGTTTTTGTGTATTTTAACTTAATTTTATTAAGGGAAACCAACTTATTTATACAAACCACCAAATAGGTGGTGAACTAACTTTTGGACTTCTAGAGCTTGCATGCTTGACATGTGTCTAGTTTGACTTTATCTAAGCTTTAACTTAGTTACAAAGTGTTCTCTAATGTCTATCTCGTCCTTGGAGTTGTTCGTCCCTGTTTAGTTTGTTGATTCCCGTCATGAGGTTTTTGTTCTAAGTTGTTCGCCTCCTCGGAATTGGGGCGAAAAATTGTTCGCCCGTTACATTGTGGGTTCTTCAACCTTGGTCTTCGTATCTTCAGTGGGAGCTGCTCGCCAGGTGATGTAAGAGCTGGAATGGTACTTCTCCGATTGATTTATGCACCACACTTACGTCATACTTGTTCGTCACACGTACTTTGATTAGCTTTAACCATAATCCGGGTATTTGTGCCTTAGTGTTGTTTGCTTATCACCAGAAGCTTTTCGTCTATCAACAAACAGTAGGGAACTAAGCTCGTCATCATCTCTTAAATAAATATAATTGGGTGGAGTCGTAATAATATATGTATGAGTATGTATATAGTGAAATTAATTTATACATTAATCATTTTACAATATTTTGCTACGTTTGGCTTCCTGGACTAAGCTGGTTTGATTGTTTTATCAAATTTAGTAGGTTGTTTTGTTTCACAAATTGTGACCCAAGAATTAAATGCGGCTCGAGACTGTTATTGTGTTTAATCATCTTTTTGGCTGACAATGCGTCCAGGGGTAGGGGGTAAGATTATAGTCCAATGGATTTGTTCATTTCAAAGTGCCCGTGCGAATTGACATATTTGACCTCTAATATTTATAAGATTTAATCTTTTTGCTGGATTCCGGTACTAATATGAAAAAGCCCACCAGCCAATTTATCTCAACCCTAAGCAATAAATTAGATGTTTCACGCTATTTCCCTTTGTTCCACCCACTCAGGTTGCCCAAGAAGGTAGGTCACGAAACAAGAACAATAGTTTTTAGATTTTCTGCTTTACATCGTGAAAAATTGGTATTTCAAAATATCTGACACAGGTATTAGATTAATACACATGTTTAGTGAATAAATATAGTAGATTTGCACGTAATTTGCTACAGGCATCAGAAGAGAATATCGTTTAATCCGGAATAAAAATTTCAAAGCGCACTAAGAACATTCATCATCTGCCCAATGATTTTTTGTAGTTAATTCATATAATGCTTGGAAATTTAGAATTAGGTTTCCTTGTTTTGGGTTGGATCTGATGCTGAATTCAGAGGATTGCAACAATAATGGCCTCACTTTGAAAAGTGGACATAATTTGTGTGATACAAAATTATAAAATAATTCATGGTGTTCGTGAATTTATTAAAAGAAAAAAAAATTATATACAAAAGGTTAAAAACATCATTAAAAAATGTAGGTCCTAAAATGGTATAGACAAAAATGTTAAATCCAGCAATCCAAACAACTCGTTGCTAAATTATCTTATAGACAAAAATGTTAAATCCAGTCATCCAAACAACCAACTAAATGCTCCATCTTAATTTATGAATGCAATCCAATAAAATCCTATCCAACTTAGTACACTTCAACGAATATATTTAGGGTGTGTTTACTTTGAGTGATAAGGTTGAATAATAATTAAACATCTAGGGCCTTTTTGGTAACCCTTACTAATAATCGGCCAGATTCACAATTCATCTTGGCTTTTCCTGTTAGACCAAATTCAGTTAAAATAAATGGGCTTTGGTTTGCAAGTTTAAGCAACATTAAAATGAAATGAATTTGACAAATTTAACCTAAATATAAATTGTAATTCCAAGAAGGTCACTGGGTTTCTTAAAAAGAATTAATTACATTTTAACAGAGCAATTCATCTACTGCCCAAAAAAAAAAACCTGATCTTCAGTGAAACCACCGATCAAAACCTAAACCCTAACCACCAATCAAAACCTAAACCAATTTCAGTGAAACCAAAAAATAAATTCTCCACAACTTTGCCTCATAATACAAATACCACCAATCCACACCCGGATCACACCACCACGAATGCTCTCCGTCCCAAAATTCGAATTGAAATTGAAGAAGATGAAGAACAAATCTGAAGAATAGTCCTTACCTAATTTTTTTAATACCCAGATGAACAACTTTAGAACATACCGGTATCTTGCGCTGATCTGTCGGGAGATTCAAGATGCAAAAATCCTAGTCTTCTGCCTCCTTTGAATGTACTAGGAAGAAGTGAAAAGAACTGATCTGAAAATATGTGGAGTGGGCTTTATATACCACTAGTATAGAACCCGCGTACTACGCGGGAATTATAATCTATTAATTATAATTATATTATTTGAAGTTATAATTTATTAATTAAAAAAGATGAAAATTAATTTTATTATCAATACTAATTGAAGTGATAAATTAAAAGGAAAAGAAAATAATAAAAAGAATAATTACTTTATTTAAAAAGAATAATAAACTAATCAATTAGAATATTAAGTTTAATTATTTCATATTGGGCTTTTAAAATTACACGTTTTAAAAGAAAAAATTGTAGACAATTTTTTTTTAACAGTCGCACGATTTCTATTGAAATCAAGACAATGTGATTAATTATGTTTTGATCTTTAACTCTAAGACAACATAGAGTTTACCATGGGTAATTAAACACCAGTTTTGATAGCTTGACCTTTAAAATTTAGCCGACAACATTTGATCCAATGTGATTTAAATCTTGAATGAGGCTCTGCAGTTCACTTAAAATGTTGTATTAATAATTTTTTTTTATGAATATTGAAAAATGTGTTGACTCCGTCGATACTCGATAAAACCTGTGTTCATTTATTTTGACACATGTTTAAAAAAAAGGGGATATATTAGATAAAATAAAAGTATATATTATAAATAAAGTGATTATTTATGAGGATAAAAATAAAGTGATTGTTGTCATAAAAAAATGAACATATAGTTTTAGTAGATAAGTGAATAAGGAAAGTGAGGACACATTTTATTATCAGAGGGAGTAGTGTTAACAGTTGCTCAGTATTGGTTTTTCATAATCTAATTAACATATAAAAATATGCCAAGACATGAACACCTAAGAACACTTTTATCACAGAAAATATGCAGAACTTTTTTTGTATCGTAACAAATTTAATACATGAAATGACACTTATAATGCTTACTTCGCATATTTTAACACATATGTTTAGGTACTGCATTATATAAGTAGTTAATACTCGACCTCTTAAATTCATTCCATGTTAGTAGTGGTTATCAACCAAATGTTTCACCCGTGATCAGAAAATAAAAAAATACTATCATGAGCTATCAATTAAAAAAAAGGATTTATTATGAGGCTCTTAAAGTATAATATATTACTAATAAACCTTTGAGGAATTAAACAGAACCCTGACATTATGATTAGCTGAACAACGTCAAACCTCATAGGGAATCTTCCATTACAATTCTTGAAGATGTTATATACAGCAAACTTGAACACTCTTCGTAGCTTTAGTTGGTAATCAGGCCTATACTAATTTCGTAGAATTTGAGGGATGCCACGTCCGTAGAACACTGGCGATTGCAGCTCAATGTCCTCTGTGGATAACAATAATCTGATATGGCAAGAACAAAGAGAGGGAATATTAAAATGTATTTAGGTTTAAAGCAAACCCATACACGGAGCGTGAACACATAAGTTCAATAACAGCAAACTGACATAAGAATAAAGTGAAATATTCGACAGAAGAGAGAAAATATGTAGTAATATTGAAGATTCAAATGCCATTGAAATACTTACTCAAAAATACGAAAAAGAAGAAGAAAATAAGCCACTTCTAATCAAGGTCTCCCAACAACACTTTGCATTATGTTTTTCGCAATTTATTTTAGAGTAATTCAATTCCTTACTCATATTTAATTAGTGCAACACATGGAACTACCTAATATGGAAATCGATGAACAATAAAATGATAATTATACAGGTCCAAATATATAACTTGCACATGCAAAAACCAATAAATAGTACATTGGTGATAAGTTTGCAGGGTTCAAATAGAAGAAAGAACATTAATAAATCTGCAATAAAAAAGAATTTATTGATAGAAATAGGATTGTACATGAACAATGGTGCGGAGGACTTTCTAACTCTAATGATGGACCAACTGTTTTGTGAAGAAATTGCAATCAATGTTAAATGAAAGGAAATGAAAAAAAGAGCTGAAGAAATACGAAATAAATTAAAATTAGCAAGGAAAACTATAGCACCAACAATCTTTTTGTACTAAACCAGGTTGCTAATCCATTCTATAAAATCACAACAAAAAATTATTCTTCTACTAAACCACTACAAAAAGTATGTATACATAATATAAACTTCTCTCAACATTACAAAACAATATACTCACCGTATTCAAATAAGTATCAACGAATTCAAAATTCAGCACGTCAAAATCAAAATGTCAAGCATATGAATGTAAAGATGCAGCCTTTGTTCTATCCCCTAACATATTTCATTTGTTTTAAATAGTTGTGATTTAATAATACAATTGATATGCCAAAAGTATCATAGCAGATCAAATGATTTTGGAGAATATCTATAGGACTAAAAAAAGTTCAAAGCAAATTAGAACAAACAAAATTGATTTTCCTTTTAGTGATGAGAAATGGAACAACCCTGAAACGAAGAATACGAAAATTGAAAAGTGAATGAATCAGTGGTGTCCAGGATATACATATATGCTCACATTGTAAGAATTTTATACAGTGTCTTCTGAAAGCAATGAAAGTCGTGGTCATAGCATAAGCAAACCACTAATATGCACTTGTGTACCAAATTATGTGAATACGTGCAAATGTTGAGTTCATGTTCTAGTTAATTTTCTTAATTGATACCAACTAAATTGAATGGTGACCTTAGGCTTTTAGTCTTTTTCGTAAAACAGAATTGGCATTCACTTGTAGCGACTTTCGACTGGGGCAAAACTATCATTCACTGCTTGTACCTGAAACAGGAAAGTATAAAAGAAAAAATTATCCATCGCATATTGAAAAGAAACATGTAACCATGATGCTGAAAGTTAAATCACCCATTAAGGTAGAAATGTTTGTGGTATTTGAAAAATAATACATAAGTCGGAAGCTTCGAACGATCAGAGTGGCATGAGAAAGGTGTGAGATGGAAAGTAAACCATCGTAGTAACCGTTGATAAGATGAACACAAAGATCAAAGAAGACATGATTCTTGGAGGCAGCGGTTTTTGAAACTTAATTGCAAACGAGAACCGTCTTAAATTTGAATAACCGACGAAAAGAACCACATCAATAACCGGAAATTGTTGGATGAGAAAGACACTGATTACAAAGATGACTCCCCTACCGCGAAACTATTCATTCTGCAGAGAGAGGTGGAGAAACCGAGAGACCAATAGTGATAGAAGACGGAAATAATTGAAAATTACTATAGAAATTAAATCAGGGCACTATTCGTAGGAGGGTGAGAAAAGTGGAGATTGAAAAATGACATCACCGGACCATGTGAGAAAAAACTTTCAAATAGAAGGTGGAAGATCAATGAGAATTTTTAACAGAAGAAAAGGCAATTAGAATTTTTCTACAGAAGAAAGACAAATATTGAAAAGTGAATTAACATTAGAAAACACCATGCACGGCCAAGATTCATTTTTTAGAATAAGAAAGATTGTGATTAGAATTAGGGGAAGTTATTTAAATCAAAGAAACTGTAATTAGAGGAAGTTATTTAAATCAAAGAAACTGTAATAATGCCTAAAATTGCAAGATTTCAAAAAGATGGGCTGTAGAGAAGCCACGTAGGATTGGGGAGACTGACAAATATATGAGATTAATATTGAGATGGGGGCATTTTTGTCTTTGGGCCAAATACTGTTCATTCCCGATTTTTTAACAGCCCAAAAATCAGTGATAAATATACAGGGTGAAATAGTAATCTGGAACGGTCTGCAAATAGCCACCAAACAAACTCAACCTAAGATAATTTCCCTATCTTGGCCCAATCGTGGCCACCAAAAGGGGCCCTAACCTTATCATTTATTTACTTTGAATGATAATTTTTTTTATATAAATCCCCAATCCGGGGATAAACCGGATATTTCCTCAACCGCATGGATATTAAATCACACCAAAATAGGTGTGATAATTAATTTTGAGTTGGGAATATGATACATAATTACGAAACTACCCTTTATACTACTTGAAATTTACTATTTTCTCCTTTCAATTTTCTAAGGGCGCCGTCTTCTTCACCTCTTTGAAGCACGGTCTGTTCATAAGAATAGGTTTACAACAGAGTACATGATAATAGATCCCATAATAGAATTTACAACAAAAATACAATAATTATAGGAAGCATGATCACCATAATAAGGATCAAACAATTTTTCATTTGGGAATTAGCTTGTATATCCGTGGCAATGTTTTGAAATTATGGGAGAAGTTGTGGAATGATAGGTAAGAGATTTATATATAACTACTCTGTGAATGGATAAAGGGGAGTGTTGGTTAGAGAGAGAATTTTAAATTAATTAGGAATGAGGGCCCAATTGGGGGGTATGACGAACTGCCTTTGTAATTGCAATTATACTCTTGTTTGGGTGAGGGTATTGTTGGTGTCAAGCCTTGTGGAAGTCATGCGGCGGGATTCGGTTTATTAGAAATCGATTTTTACTATTCTGATGTTTTAAGTTTGTATGGATTTGTATTTGGTATGCAGGAAGACACACAGTAGGATTTTCTGTATAAACCAATAATGAGGCGTATCTATATTTTAGAATGTAGGGTAGTTTAGTAAAAAGTATACTCTATATATTTTTATTAATGTTAAATAAAATGAAATAATTATATAAGTTATATCAAATTTTATAAAAGTAAACATATGATGAGATTAAAAAAAATAAACTTTAACTTCATATTTCATCTCACCTTATTATATCACATCTAATCCTTATTTTTAAAGTAAACACACCCTTAAGTAAAAACAACTAATATCTTCAAAATCCATCAGTGAAAATAGCTAACACTTTTTAGTAAAAACAAGACTTAATTACAAATAAAATCACCATTTTTCTGCAAATTGCAATATAAGCTAAACTTTTGAATTTTGGCAAAAAAAATCACCACTTTCATATTTGTTTGCAATTTAAGCTTCGGGCAGTTTTGTCATTGCCCCAAAGTTGATGTGTACAAATATATATACAATCGTCATCTCAGTATGCAACCACATCATTAATTATTTATAAAAATAATAAATAAAATTTAACTTGCAAATGGATATTATAAATCTATAAATAAATTTAAAATACATATAAATATAAAAATGGTTAGTCATATTTAAAAAAATTAAAATATTTAATTATATTTATAAAACTCAAGAGTTTATAATATATTTAAAATAAATAAAAATTTAAAATATTGCCAAACAAAAATAAAAAAATTAAACTAAACACTTTCTTAATTAAAGAATAAAATAATTCTCTTCTTCAATTACCAAATCCAAAATCCCACAAAAATCATTTTGCAATTATCAAACTCAGCCCTAAAGTCATTGTTCATCCTCATTTCTTATTTTCACCATTCGACTGCCGCACCCCTCCAATGCTGACACAACATCATCAGACATGGATTAAATTATTTTCTCTTAAACAATTATAATTTCAATCTATTCAGAAATCGAACAAATTTTTCTCCACATTATTTTTAAGATTGATACCTTCAATATTGCACATCTCTGACCTTTACACCAGTATCTTAAACTCTAGATTTGTATGGAATGGGTGGGGAATGGAGATAGGCATGGGGAAGACTATTTGCAGAGTTATCAGATATACCGTATTCTTGGGGATGAAGAATTGGAAGGGATTGTGGATTACTTTAATTTTTTTTTTCAATTAATTATAGGATATTCTAATTGGAGTTGAGATATTTTGAACGTGTATTGTGGACTTGAGTTAGGATATTTTGATTTTTTTTTTTAATTTGGAATTTGATTTTAAAATTCTTCCAAATGTATTCGAAATATTCATTTTAAAAAATATTAATAATTTTTTAAAGTTTCAAAGCATTAATAAGTATTTTAATTTTAAGAAATATAATTAACTACCCCACAAATTTCCCGGAATTGAAAAAATATTATTTTTAATTTATAAATATAAATATTTTTAACTTTAAATATCTTGTATTTCGATGTAATATTAAAATTTTAATTATAATTCGGCGAACAATAAAAAACACTAAAATGAACAAATAGAAAATTTGAAAAATTCTAACGAATTCACACATTCCATCTAAAATTATTATACCACAATATTATTTAAATTAAACGTTTCTGAAAGCTTCTCTGTAGACTACATTTGTTGTATACTTGCACGACCTTCCATTAGAATCAAGACAGAGAATTTTCAATCCTCTTTTACTTTTAACTCTCGAGACTGCAACATATAATTGTCCATGTGTAAAAACTGGTTTCAGAAGATACACACCGACAGTGGACAAAGATTGACCTTGACTTTTATATATAGTCATTGCCAAATACAAAAGAACCGAGAACTGTATCCTCTAAATTCTAAAAGGCAAAGTATCACCAAAATTAGTCAGGGTCATTCTGGAAATATATACCTTACTCCTAATATTTCTTCCAGATATAATTTCAGCTTTCAGAATATGATTTTCAAGTTTTGTAATGATTAATCTGGTGTCATTACATAGTCCTGGCTTTTGATCAATATTTCTGAGAAGCATTATAGGGACACCAACCTTCAATACCAAACAGTGGTGTGGAAGTCCGGAACACTTGACCGAGTTCAAGTAATCAATAGAAAACAGTTCTCCACGACCATCGGGTCTATACTCGGATCTACAAAGAGTATCAGAACTCAAATACTCGCTTGTTTCACCAGGTATCATAGACAAAATCTTCTCATTAATGCACTCCACTTCTCTGTGAGTTGGAGAAAGTATTGTTCTATCCTCAAAATACCTACACGTGAGAAAAATTTATGAAATTGAAGGGTATATACTTTCTACTATGGCAACTACATGATCAACTACATCATAAATAAGATTTTTCTTCAGGAACCTGAATATCAGCAAAGTCATCTCTGCTATTTCCAAGTTCACCATCTCCAACTTTCAAAATCAAATCTGAAAACTCAGATATCTTATCAAAAGTAGACAGGAGATTAGGGTTTCCAGTCTGCAACCTCATGTTCTTAGTTAATCTCAACATCTGGAAACAATAAGGATAACTTAACTGTGGATTAAAATTATAATCTTAACATATATATATATATATATATATATATATATATATATATATATATATATATATATATATATATATGTATATTGTATAAAATAATTAAAGTAAACATAATGCAAAATATTATTATGTATCTTGCAATGATCCCATTGATAAGATGAATTAATTGTGGAATAGACAACATCTTATCTACTACCATTTGGTACAACATGAAATACTTATCTGGAATCTCCACCAAGAACAACAGTTTTTCCTCCAAATGACAAATCACATTGCGACTCATCAGGGGACATCACAATATCTCTGAGAGTTCTATCTAAAGTTTCAAAACTTAATATGTTAATCATTGGTGCCTCATCCCAAATTATAAGTTTTGCCTTTAATATAAGTCCCGATAAATCTGTATCTGGCCTTATATTATAGGTAGACGACTAATTTATATTTAGCGGTATAGAAAGTTTAGAATAAGTTGTACGACCTACAGGCAATAGAAGAGCAGTTATACCACTTGATGCAACGTTGAGAACTATGCGACCCTGCGATCTTATAGTCGCTGAAAAAGTTCTCCATATGAATGTTTTTCCTGTTCCACCGTAGCCATATAAGAAAAATATACCACCATTATTCGACACATTGCTTCTAGTATCTCTTGAAGCACATTATTTTGCTCAGTAGTTAGTGTTGAACTCAATGTTTCATACTCCTTCATCAAATCTGCAACGTCATAGCATAGTTCTCCTTGTATGAGTTTATTAAGTCCATCTGACACTGATGCTTGATTCGAAATTAACATTGTGGAAATTCTGCTTAAGGTGCTGCCATTCATCTGTAGTAGCTTTTCAATATCAATCGGTGCATGATTCTTCAATTCATCAGTGCTTAAATGCAATATAGAGAATAAAAAAAGGGATTTAAATAACGTAATGATAAAAAAAAAATTGATGTAGTACTAATGAGGCCATTTAATATAAATAAAAATGAAATTTAAATGTAAATATAATATCTTGAACATTCAACAATCTCCTTTGTCGTGCAAGTATATCCATCTGACATAGCCTCTCATGTCTTTTAAAAAACAACTTCTGGGGAATCCATGTTATATGACATTAGAAGAATTACAAATAAACTTCGAACATAATGAGCTGATGCCCAAAAACTGGCCTCCATTATACCATCTACGTACTCGCGGTCATCATTCAACAACCTATAGAGTAGCAAGCATCCTTAAAAGTCGGATATACAACTACTTCAATAGTGCGAATCTCCTCGAATGATCTTGAACCCTTACTATGAGGTGTAAGAATTCCCTAATAGTACAGTTCTCCAAGCTCTGGTGAAACATAAAACAACTTTCCCAAAGAAAATCGACTGGACTTTCTACGAACCCACTCATGATTCAAGTTCTTCATAGTTAACATCAATGATAGTAACATTAAGGGATTGACCTCTTAAAATACAAAATAGCACGGTACACAGCATCATTCTCTGCCTCTTTTATAGTTTTTTTGCGACATCCATGAAGAAAAAGAGAACCATATTCAAAAGGAAGCGTGACCATAGTCATAGAAAAATGATCATAATATGTCCAATCGAAGTAGTATGAAATTCAGCAGTTTATGTGTTATCTTTTCAAGAAAGATCTTTTAAAATTATCTTATAATCAACTACAATAACAATCTCATCCATTAGAATAAATCTGCAAACACAAAACAAAAATTGATTAACAATAGCATAAATCTTATGATAAAATGTAAATTTAGTTGTGTTATACACATGACAAACTAAAAAATTATATCAAACCCACAAAATAAACAAATATTACTGATTAAATATCAATCAACCGGAGATATAGCGAGAAATTTGGTTACTTGTTGTATATGGATGAATCAATAAATTACAATATATAGCTATTTATACTACACAAATAGTATATTAAGAAACATGTATTACAATCTATTATTCAAGGGAAGATATTAATTTGATGGCAAAAATTTATTGGTATCAGACACTATTTCGGTCAAATATTTTGAATTCCCTACTACAATCTATCAACATTTGGCTAAAATAAATCTAAAAATTTTAAGAAAAAAATTGTTCAACCATAGAAAAAGAATCCGCATGCTAACTAATTTAATGTTTAAAAGAATATATCATATTACGTAAATATTTTATTTCCATTAATTAAAATATATTCAGAATTATAGTATATAATAGAGTAATATATTGTTAAGTTAAATTACTTAAATTGTTGTGAAAATATCCCAAATGGTCCTGTAATTTTTGCATCCAAGTTTATTTATTCATAAAATTACTATAGAAAATTTCTAGCAAACTTAATAAATATACCTTCACGTAAAGTGCATCCTACAGTACAAATTAAAATGAGAATTGCTTATCATACTTAAACTTTCAATATTAAATCGAAGGTATATAATTGTATTATATAATTAATGATAACAACTTACTTAAGGAATACGCCACAGTATTATGTGAATTATATAATGGTAATTATTAACATCAACAATAATTTACTAATACCTTATATTTAAACATCTAATGCATTAGCGAAAACGACTAATATAACTTTAGTTAATACATTTAGTGAAAACAACTAATATCATATGAAAATAATTACTTTAGTGCAATTTACTGATACATTTAATATAATTTACTAAAAAAATTAAAAGAAAAAATAATTGAAATCCTACTATAGAAAATACATATCTATATTTTGAATTTAAAAAGTCTATTTGGATAGTAGAATTTTGTGCATTTTTTTAAATTGTGTTACAATCTATTATACATGGTAAGATATTGAATTTAATGACAAGATATTTTGGGAATCATATGCTAGACAATATCTTTTACAAAATATTTCAATTATATACTACAAAATACACATCTATTAATATTTTGCAAAAATAATTTCACATTTTATTAATTAATATAACAATTAAGTTCGGAACTAATGGAATAATAACTAACTTATAGCATTAAACAGACAGACAATGTCAAAGTGACACCAAAGGTAATGGTTTTAAAATTGTATATTCCTTATGCCAAATTTATCTAGCAAGAAGCACATTTTTTATAAACAGATGTACGTATAAGAATCATATCAAATTATTTGATACTTAATTCAAATTAGTCTAATAACATATCTTTTTTTTAATAAGATAAAAGAAATAATAATATATGAACAAACTATTATTGTATCATACATGGTAAGAAATTGTATCAAACTATTTTTAAAAGTTGTATTACTAAAAATGTTACAATCTATTATCCACGGTAAGATATACTTACATAACAATATACTCCATAAGAATGAATAACAAATTAAACAGGATAATTTATTTTTCATTAAACTGAAAATTTTATTCATAACTCAAATTCGAGATAATTGTCTTATAGGTAAACATAAACAACCGATTGAATTAAAATAATTAATCAACACAAAAGTATGACAAAAAATTTGTCCAAACATAATCAAACCAAACATTATGCTTAAATTTATTAGGACTCGTTATTGAGAATGGAACATGCATTCGCAATCACTCCTTTTCAACCTTGACAGTAAGAGGACGTTTAGTTGTAACCGCTTTAGATTCAACACCTCCACCATCAACATATATTGAATAGTCAAAATCAATTTTCCTATTACTACGGGAATAACATTAAAAAATATCCACTTCTTGATCAGCAATAATAGATGAAGAATCAGGGCCCTGAAACATATTTGTTAAAAATATTTATTAGATTGTTTAAAGCAATATATAGAATTAAAGAATTTGCATAACTCTTTTTTACCTTTACGTAGTTGGTCAGAGTATGCAACACTTCTTCTTTAGAAAAGTTGTGATCATCGACTGAGAATTCATTTAAGTAATTAAAACTAAATAAATTTAGGAGTTTTTTAGCCTTTCCCGTCATTAAACCCTATATGCTATATCCTACAAACTAAATAACAGAAAAAAAAAAAATCAAAATCCACATAAATTAATAATAATTATGGAATAACATTACTTAGACAAATAATTTAATAATAATCAATCTCCATTTCAATATTGAATAATTTATAAATTAATCAACATTATTAGTTATTGGGAGTATACAATAAGAAATTAATTTATGTAAGAAACCATACAAAATTAAAATAAACTTTAACGTTGCAATACCTTTTTTATCGATCAAGATGAGTTCCAAGTAGAGTTTGTCTCTATTAAAGATCATTAAAAATACCGTCCATTTTTTTACAACCCTAACTTTAACGGTCAATTTTTGGCTCTCACTCTTGATATTAGAAATAGAAGAAAATTGAGGTGTCATACTCTTGAAATCTAAAATGAGATTTAAATTACAAAAATTTAATCATCATAATTATTCAGATAAAAAAATATGATATAGTTAAATATATTATTTTTGCATATGAAGAATATTTAAACTAAATGATGTAGAGCATAAATCAACAATCATTATTACATTCATATTGATATTGACAATTAATTTTAATCAAATTGTGAACATTTAAAATGACGAATTTAATTATAAAATAAAAATACTAATAACAATATATATAATATATAACTAACCAACAATTAATCCGCGAAATCTCAGCAAAAGAGTGGAACAAATGAAACTTTTATGTGAAGAAATGAAATATAATATGCTCGTATTTATAATAAAAAAACGCATGTAGTATTATATCTTGTCCATAATAAGAATATAGTACATAAGAATATTCTTTGGAATATATATGTATATACCTTTTATTTTAGAAAAAACAATCGAGCATTATATTATACTATACTAACTCAAAATTAGAAAAGATACATTTAGATTCATTCAATAAGTAGATCATATTTAATTACATTAAAGTTTGGAAAAAATATGATTTATAATAAATTCCAAAAATAACTAAATAAAAAAATCGTCGATTTGTGGAAAAAATATCTATTTGAATTAATTACCCAGATATAAATTAATGGTTTAGATTTAATGATATAAAATGAAGGGTCGAGATTAAAAGTTTAACCAACTTTTAATGAGAGCGCATTATTTCGAAATGGAGAGATTTGAGACATGCCACGTCAGCCTAAGAATAAGGTGGTGTTGACACATCATCTTGGAGAGATTTGGAAATATATTATAATAAGATTCTTTTATGTTTAAACTTATTTATAATATACATTTGTTTTTTTAATTTTTTAAAAAAAAATTAATAATGTGTATGCTTACTAAGACAATGATTGTTTATTTATTTATACACGTCAATTTTCGTGCAAGGGACAAACTGTTCGAAGTTTAAATTGCAAACAAATATAAAAATTATGATTTTTTTTGCCAAAATTCAAAAGTTTAGCTTATATTGCAATTTGTGCAAAAGTAGTGATTTTATTTGCAATTAAGCCTAAAAACAATTAGAAAAAATTGCATTATTTTGTCCTTTAACTTTGGTTGACTTTAGTATCTAATTAATGAGGTAGCACATATGGAGGGAGGACCACAAGTCATTCTTACCGTTAAGGCCCCGTTTGGTTCGCGGGACTAAATTGGACTGGACTAATTGGGATTGAACTAGATGAGATTAAATTTGGTTGAATTCATGTTTTCTAACTTATGTTTGGATTGCAGGATTGTAAAAAATTTATATTTATATTTTAAAATAAAATTTATAATAATTACCCAAATTACCCTCCAAATAACCTTTGTTACCCATCCCCAAATTCAGTTTTCACTCCACATTTCCCACCCCCAAAATTTCGATTGCACTCTGCTACTAGGGTTTCCCCACCCGCGCGACAATCGGATCTCTCCTCCACACCAAGGGAGGCTTCACATGATACCACTTGAAATTCAGGGGATCGAAGGAGAAGGAAAATTTGGAACGGGAGAGCATGTATACAAAATTGGATTGGGAGGATTTGAGGTTGGGAATGTAGTTGATCGGGGGGTGAGATATCTCGATCCAGATGTCAGAGTGTGGATCGTACGCGAGAGACGTGGTGGCGAAGAGAGAGCGCGTGGAGGATCAGCCACGGCAGCAGCCGGCGGAGGTAAGAGGACACGGCGGCGCGCCATGGTTTAGAGACGCGCGAGGCGGAAACCAAGTCAATGAGCGGGACGCGGGAGAGAATGGTATCCAATATGTTGCCGTGAAATTCGAGTTCCTGTTGTTCCACCGCTACTCTCTGTTGTTTGGTTGGTGCCATTTCTAAAACTTATGTAGCTGGATTTTGATTTGAGACTGTTTAATTGGTTCAGGCCAATGCAGTGGGACTAGATGGTATTTGGGACCCGGGCTGAACTTGGGTCATGGGCCCAAGTCCTGCAAACCAAATGCATTATTACTTGGGACTAAGTGATCAATTCTGACCAGTCCGACCAACCAAACAGGGCCTACAGATAAATTGAGTATTAAAATGAAATCTAAATAAAACCAGAGGCTAAAATGAAACTAATTAATCAATAAAATCTGGAAAATTAATTATGAATCTGATTTTCTTTTAAATCATTGTTCATCTTCATCCCCACATCACACTGTAAATGCAAAACCAAAAATCTCAAAAGCTCTGAATAACCAAAATATCCATCTCAATCACCAAGAATAGGTAAATTGCAATATTCCCTTAGTAAAAAAATTGAAATCTTCCATAACAACACTTCAGTTTTAGAATTAGGCACACACGAAAGATTAATCAAAATTTAGATAACAAGATTGGAAATTCAATTTAGCAAACAAAATTCTCACCGGAAAAAGGCTCTTCCAGAAATTTGCAATCCTCAGTGTCCGAGAAATTAGCACAATTAAAAAGACTCGTCAGTTAAAGACAATTCGAAAATCCCACCAAGCCGCAAAGTATACTCCGCTTCACTTTCCTCACCGCCTCAGACCTTGCCACCACTGGCTTTGTCATCAGCTCCGATCGATAACCCCCCAAGCTTCCGCGGGATTTTGCACCGTCAAATTGTTCACAAGAAAAAACAAGTGCAAAATATAGTAATTTCAGTGGCAAAGTGGGCAAAAACGGGGGGCAATTGAATCAGAATCCTCCAATTTCAAAGTGTTCAAAATTGGGAGGCAATTGAATCAGAATTCCCCCAAATTTAATTAAGAGTTGAATAATGAAATTGATCAGTGTTGCTCACCTGCAGCTGCTGCGGTGGCGTGAAGCTCTAGGTCGTCGGTGGCGGTGGGGCTTTTCTTACTCTGTTTCTAACACTTTTGCAGTCTACTACGATTCTTCCCCTAACAATCAAGTGAGATACACGAATCGAAGACGAAAGAAGCAGAATTGAGGAGAGCGCGACGAGATCACGCTAGAAGAGAAATAGATCGTGAGAACAGGAGAGTAATTAATTTTTTTTGGAATGGTGTATTTTCCACTCAAACCCCACCTGTTGGACACATGTGAGTGGGATGGGCTGATTCAAACCAAAACTAGTCCATGTCAGTATTTAACTAATTAATAAATAAAAAATTGATGTCACATTATATTTATCGAATTGGTTACTGTATTAGCAGGTGATATGAAAAGAAATTACTCTCACCATTCCAACATTTATTTTTTTGCAAAAAGAAATAAAAGATACTTTTTAATATTATATTTTTCATACATTTCTAATAAAAAATATTTACTTTATCACTTTAAATACTAATAAATAACTATTTTTTAATATTTATGCAAATAATAAAGTAACAAACAAGTATGGGATAGGGAAAAATAATATTTTGTAAGTTGCAGGACGAAATTTAAAAATCTAAAATTAACAGGACGAAAATCAAAATTAAAAGGTAAGTATATTTTTCCAAACAATTAATATCCTTCAAATAATTCATAAATAATTATTTAGTAATTTACTTTTCATAAATAACTACGTATCTAAAAATATTGAGAGGCAACAAATGAGCAGTGAACTTTGGTTGGATAATGGATACTCGGTCGTCATTCTATTAGAGATGTTGACTTCAGTGCCTTTCAAAAAGGGGATGTTGACTTGAGTGGCCCACACTTCAATTATTACAAAGAAATTGCGTATGATGCCATTGACTTGATCAACACTGTTTAAAAACTTCAGTCTTCACGGCACTAAATCTTTTTCATCACAACCCTATTCATATGAATTTAATTACAAGGACCTAATTTCCATTTCAAGGTTAAAGCCTAATCTTCTGTTTCCCACTAAAAAAATGGTGTCGCGCGCTCTTTATTTCTTCCTTCTCTTTATCCAATCAACCGCCGCCGCAGCTCCGCCTGCGTACACGGCCACCGACTTAATCCTCCTCAACTGCGGCGACTCATCCAACGCGAACGACATCAGCAACCGGACTTGGAACGGCGACCAACGTTCAAGATACGCGCCACCCAACGCCGCCGCCATTTCAACAGCCTCCGCAGCTTCACACGTGGACCCTTCCGTTTTCCCTGTCCCTTACGAGAGGGCGCGTGTTTTCCACTCCCCTTTCACCTACACTTTCCCCCTCCTCTCTGGCCAGAAATTCCTTCGCCTTTACTTCTACCCCACCATTTACTCTGATTTCAATACTTGTCAATCTTTTATAAATGTCACTGCAAATGGCTTCACTTTATTAAGTAACTTCAGCGCTTCTATGCACTCCAAGAATTCTTCACAACCTTCTTTTATGAAAGAATTCGTAATAAACATTGGAGAAAATCAGAAACTGGATTTAACCTTCTCACCAAATCCAAATTCCTCTGCTTTTGTGAACGGGATTGAGATTGTTTCAATCCCGGATAAACTCTACTTTAAGGGAAACGATGTACTCGTTAAATTTGGTGATGGAGTGACTTATCTCGATAATGCCACTGCCTTGGAAAATCTTTACAGGCTAAATGTTGGTGGTGCCCGGGTCGAAATTCAAGACGATTCCGGGCCTTTCCGTGGCATGTTTCGGGCCTGGAATCCGGACGATGATTACATATACGCAGGACATCCTGGCTGGACGCCTCATGCGGAGGACCTTCGGGTCAAGTACACTGATGAAACTCCTCCTTATAGTGCTCCGGAAATAGTGTACACAACTTCCAGAGTGATGGCTAACTACAGCACCAGCCTCGATTGGAATTTCCCAGTTGATACCGGGTTTTACTATCTTCTCAGGCTCCACTTCTGCGAGTTTTTTCTCGAAGTGACGAAGCAGAACGAGAGGGTGTTCACAATTTCTATCGATAAGCAGATTGAAGAAGTTCAAGCCGACGTCGTTTTCTGGGCGGGCGGCACTCAAATCCCCATCTTCAGAGACTACATAGCATATGTTCCTAAGGGAAAGAAAGACCTCTGGCTTTCTCTGTTTCCCAACCTCGAGGGGCAACCGAAATATTCTAGTGCTTTGTTAAATGGCTTAGAAATATTCAAACTCAGCGATGAAAACCGCAGTCTTGCAGCACCGAATCCTGAACTCGTGCCGAAGTCTGCACCCTGGCCCGAGCAGGGGAAGCTAAAGAAAGGTGGGGGATCTCCTCTGACTTATACTATCATAGCTAGTTCAATTGGCGTTCTTGTGGTGGTGGCATTGGCGAGTTTTTTTATTTTATGGCGACGGCAGAGGGGAATGAAGGACTCTGCAACTACAAGCGCGGACAATTCGTCGTGGATACCTCTTTCGATCACATCAAGGTCCACAACAATGACTAATGTATCGGGGACTTCACTACCTTCCGATTTATGCAGGTATTTTTCGCTCGATGAGATCAAAGCAGCAACTCACAACTTCGAGGAATCCTCTGTCATCACAAAAGGAGGATTCGGCAACGTTTATAAAGGGGCCATAGACTGCGGCGCCACCACAGTGGCAATCAAAAGACTGAACACGAATCGAGGCGCTCAAGAGTTCCTAACCGAAATCAGGATGCTGTCGAAGCTGAGGCACCTTCACTTGGTGTCACTCATCGGCTACTGCCATGAGTACGGAGAGATGATACTAGTCTACGAATACATGGGTAAAGGCTCTCTACAGTGTCATCTCTACAGTTCGGACAATTCCCCATTGACGTGGAAGGAACGCCTCCGGATTTGCCTGGGCGCGGCCAGAGGTTTGCACTATCTCCACACCGGCGCTAAGCGCGCCGTCATCCACCGCGATGTGAAGTCCTCCAACATCCTACTGGATAGAAATTGTGTGGCAAAGGTGTCTAATTTTGGCCTCTCGAAAGTCGGCCCCACTGTTGGGGCCCACGCCCACGTCAGCACCGTTGTGAAGGGTAGCTTCGGGTACGTGGATCCCGAGTACTATAGAAGACAACAGTTAACGGACAAGTCGGATGTGTACTCGTTTGGGGTGGTGTTGTTCGAAGTATTATGCGCGAGGCCGCCGATAATTTTGTCCCTACCGAGGGACGAAGTTAATTTAGCCGAGTGGGCTAAATTTAGGTACCGGAAGGGGACGCTTGAGCAGATTATTGATGCAAATCTGAAAGGCCAAATTGCGCGGGAATCCTTGAGCAAATATGTTAAAACGGCGGTCGCTTGCTTGAGGGAGGAAGGGAGTGATCGGCCAGCAATGAGCGACGTCGTTTGGAGCCTGGAGTTCGCAATGCAGTTGCAAGAAACGGCGGAGAGTAGATTTGAAAACGTGGCGTATGGTGGGAGTGTTGAGCCAAACACGACGGATGAGGATGTGTTTTCGGGGTCTAGTGAAGCTGCTGGATCAAAGGACAGCGGTTTATCATCATCTAGCAGCGAAAGGTTGAAGGGTGGGGATGTTTTCTCTGAGATCATGAACCCAATGGGACGTTGAGATCATTGTTTTTACCTTTCTTTTATGTAAGGGGTCGTTTAATATCTGTATTGAATTTAGTTGCGTAGTAGTATATTGTAACGGGATAATTTTTTAGTGTATTTGTCTGATGGGCGAGAAATAGAATGATAATGATATTTCGATAGATGAACTAAATTAGAAGTTTAGGTCTTGTTTTTCTCTTTCTTTTATGCAAGGGTTTTTTTTAATATATATCTGTACCACTTGAATTTAATTGTATCGTTGTCGAGTGCACTTGTCTAATGGGCGACGGATATTGATACTTAGATTACTTTTTCTTTCATATTCATTCTTCTTAACAAATCAAGAACACATTTAATAATTGGGAATTTTGCAAAATTGCTCTTCATTCTTCCAGAAATATTATTTTGAGAAATATATGAATTATTGAAGAGTATTAATTATTTTCACTAAATAATATTAGTTGTTTACACAAAATAGTCTTAATTTGTTTTTAGTAAACAACTAATACTCTTCAGTGAAACTAATTACCTTCAATTGTTATGTGTGGATCATTTTAACACTATGTTTTTGTTGGGAAAAATTGGGGTGCCCGGGAACTATTCGTGATGAAATTTAAATACGAATTTAAATTCAATTATTACTAACATGAATTAATCCTAATTAATTCAAATAATAATTCCAACAACAAATTTTACATCATGCATGTTGAATTAATTCACATATAATCTAGGCGGAAATAATCAAGATGATATGTGACTTACGTACCTCTTGTAGACTTGGCCTTTGAATAAACGGGACTAACACGTACACGCTTTACCAACCCAAAAGCCTTCTCAAGTATTCCCTTTCCCCTTATTCGATCACCGGTGGGACATGCTATCGAACAATTTAAATAACTAAGGAAAAAGAAAATATTTATGCTCTTGATTTTTCCAACACATGGAATTATGTACTTGGGGATGAAATAATCATCCCCTATTTATAGGTAGTGTTGGCCGAAAATTAGAGGAATATGGGCTTTGGACAAAATCTTTTCTTAGACTCTAAGAAATCTTGAATGTATCTCATATATTATTTTCTCCAAAATAAAATATTCCACAAAAATCTCACACTCCTAATTATGGGGCAATTTTCGAAAAATATGAAGAAGAGAATCCAAGATTTGGATCTTTTTGAATATATGAGATAATCTTGTATTCCAAGAATACTTATCCTCCATAATATCTTTCCAAGAAAATCAACAAAATCTTTTATCTCCTAACAAACTACAATTTTCGAAAATTATAGAAAAATCAGCACTATTATTTTCTTTTTATTTTAATCACCATATCATTATTGGGCTACTTAATGGGCTACTTGAGGGGTCTTTAAGGAGAATTAAGATTGGACCTCCTAGTGGACTTCTGAATTTCAATATTGAGCCCCAATATAATTCAGCCCATTAATATTAATTATTACCACTAATAAATTAATATTGCACTATCCATCTTAATCCATATTACGATAATATGGGCATCGGTTATTATTTCCCGCATTTAAGATTATCAAGTCCATTAATTAATCAAGCTTCTGAATAGCTCTAAATTAATTAATATATTTCACCTTGGAGTAAAGACAGCTCAACATTATTATCCGTACCGAAGAAACTGATTCTTCACTTGCAAGATTTGGTACGATAAAACTTCTGAGCCCACCAAGGGGACTAATCACACGAGCCGTACTCGCACGCGTTTCTCCGTATTAAATCTTAGCAACCGTCGTATGATTAATATTACTGCCCAAGACACAAAGTTCGAAGTCACAATGATTCTCACCCAACATGAATCAAAGCAGTAACCATTAAGCACACACGTTCCTATTTAAGTGACGGAGATTAAGAAATCAACAACCACTGAGGTCTAATTCTTCACCTTTCAGAACAGAAGAATTTATCCTCGCTGTAGGACCTCTTCAACACATACTAAATGTGCTAGTGCAATCTCTTAGTCAAGACAGACCAATCTGAGCCTTACACATCGACCTTTCACGCCGGATTGTTCAATTCCACCTAGGTCGTGAAAATGTACGTTTAGTTACAAGTAAACTGTTAATGTTGTCTTCCGTGATCGGGTATCACCACATTAACTACAATGTAACATGTACTATATATTGAACGGTTTGCAATAGAAATTCAACATTCAATCATATCTAAAGCAAATGTGATAAAAGAATTATTCTCATAAAACGAGTGTTTGATACACGAGTTATACAAAGTAAAAACATACTTTCACGTATAACTCCAACAATCTCCCACTTATGCTTAAAGTCTGCTTTTAGTATACATCACGCATGTCTTAGTGTAGTAGCTCTACGTGACATCTTATGTCAACCTACACTAACCTAATAATTCCTCCCACTTATACTTAAAGCAGATTGGCAATAGTCTTGACTCCCATTCCATCCACATGTCTCTCGAATGTACTCTGAGGCAGACCCTTTGTGAATGGATCCGCTAGGTTGTCACCCGACGCTATCTTTGCCACCTCTATATCTCCTCTCTTAACGATTTCTCGTATAAGATGTTATTTTCTTTCTATGTGTTTGTTGGCCTTGTGGGCTCTCGGTTCCTTTGAATTTGCAACTGCTCCGGCATTTTCACAAAAGACAGTTATCTTGTCGGGCAAATTCGGAACAACGTCCAAGTCCACTAAGAAGTTCTTGAGCCATACTGCCTCTTTCGCTGCTTCACAAGCAGCTACATACTCGGCTTCCATGGTCGAATCGGCGATGCATTTCTGCTTAACGCTTCTCCATGAAATGGCTCCTCCTCCCATGCAAAACACACTACCCGAGGTTGACTTTCTTGAGTCTATGTCTGATTGAAAATCCGAGTCCGTGTATCCTACGGGAACTAGACTATCTGACTGGTAAATCAGCATCCGTTCACGAGTTCTTTTCAGATACCTCAAGATGCACTTTACGGCAGTCCAATGGTCTTTCCCGGGATTACTTTGATATCTTGCCACCATGCCCACGGCAAAGCAGATATCCGGTCTCGTACACAGTATTGCATACATAAGGCTTCCTACGGCCGAAGCGTACGGAACACCTTTCATGTCATCTATCTCCGCTTGCGTCTTAGGGCTCATTTCTTTCGATAGATGGATTCCGTGTCTAAAAGGTATAAAACCTTTCTTGGAATCTTGCATGCTGAAACGCTTCAAAACAGTGTCAATGTATGAAGCTTGCGATAAGCCCAACATCCTCTTCTTGCGATCGCGAGTGATCTTGATCCCAAGGATGTGGTCGGCTTCCCCTAAGTCCTTCATATCAAATTCTTTTGACAGCCATACCTTTACGTCTGACAATACCTTTACATTGTTTCCAATGAGCAGAATATCGTCTACGTATAATACTAAGAATACCACCGCAGTTCCGTCACGCTTCTTATACACACAACTTTCGAACTCGTTTTGATCAAACCCATAAGACTTAATCACTTGATCAAAACACTGTTTCCAAGTACGCGATGCTTGCTTAAGTCCATAAATGGATCTCTTAAGCTTGCATACGAGATTCTCTTGGCCTTTTTCAATGAAACCTTTGGGCTGTTGCATATAGATATCTATCCCGTCAAGATTTCCGTTAAGGAAAGCCGTCTTGACATCCATTTGCCAGATCTCGTAATCTAGGTGCGCAGCAATCGACAAGAGAATACGGATGGACTTAAGCATAGCTACAGGCGAAAATATTTCCTCATAATCGATCCCTTCTTTTTTAGTATACCCTTTGGCCACAAACCTTGCTTTGAAGGTTTCAACCCTTCCGTCCGGTCCTCTTTTCCTCTTGTACACCCACTTGCATCCAATGGGTTCTACCCCACTGGGTGGCTCGACCAACTCCCACACTTGATTATGATCCATCGAACCCATCTCGGCTTCCATTGCCGTTTGCCACGACTCCGCGTCTTTGTCTTGGATTGCCTCGTCTTATGTCCATGGGTCCGATTCAACATCGGGAACCAAATCCGAAGATTCTCCTATCCCCATGAATCTCTCGGGTTGCCTAGCAATCCTCCCACTACGACGGGGTTCCGGTTGTGAAGATGTGACGTGTGGTACATCATCTTGTATACTTGGTATCGAGGTTTGACCTCTCAATTCTTCTAAGGTAATTTCACTTGTAGGCTTCCGATTGTTCATATAGTCTTCCTCCAAGAATTTAAAGTGTGTACTAATCACGGTCTTTTGATCCTTGGGACTATAGAACATACACCCTTTCGTTCCCACAGGGTATCCTATAAACAGCCTTAATTCCGAACGTAGATCCAACTTACCGGCTTCCTTGTCTAGCACGTATGCCGGACAACCCCAAATCCGCAAATGTCTTAGACCGGGCTTGCGCCCGGTCCACAATTCCATTGGGGTTTTAGGAACCGATTTGGATGGCACCAAGTTTAGAATATAAGCCGTCGTTTCCAAGGCGTTACCCCAAAACGACTTGGGTAAATCCGAATAACTCATCATGGATCTGACCATCTCTAAAAGAGTTCGGTTCCTTCGTTCCGCCACACCGTTCTGTTGAGGGGTTCCCGGTGCGGTCAACTGGGATA